>BNCR01000005.1:51058624-51378624 GCA_014656515.1 Oryzias celebensis
TTTCACCTTGGGGACATGAAGCTCCGCCCCATTAACGACAGTTGGGCCCAAAACTAGAAATAACCAGCAAAGTTTTAACTACAGTGAATTACCATAACATACACGGATTCTGACGCACATTTTTCCACATCAGAATTAGCCGATTTCTGCCGCAAACATCAACAATTCACTAAAGTCAGAGCTGCATATGAGCGCACTGCTGCTGTTGTCGGCGTCAGAATCTGTTGGAGTTACCATGACTGTGGTTAAAGAGTAACGGTAAAGCCCCGCTGCTAAAGGCTTAAAGAGACTGAGGATGTATTAACGGGAAAGATTCGGTCCACTTCATTTCCACCGATAATCCTGAACAAACGTTCAGTCTGAAAACGCCAAGCAAACCCTGGTCCGGGACCAGCAACCGCTCTCCATTTGTTTCCAATCGGACTGTGGTTTGGTCCTTTCTGAGGGTCCTCAGTCTGAATACAAACCTCTCTGGGAGCAGAATAACTGGACCAAAACGCCCACCGTAGCCGAAAGTCACATGATGTAGACATAGGAATGAAGCGACAGGTGAGCCGCAGACAACTGTAAAGCTTTTACTGTCAAAGAGGAAGTAACTGGTACATTAAATAGATTAGTTAGGTGGTCCCCCACTCTGACTGGAACCAAACCAAACCAAACCAAACCATGTAGCCAGTCTGAAAACCCCCTAAAACCTGCAGTTTCCAGACTCAAAGGACCAGCTGGGACTCTCCAAACCTCTAGCAGGAAGTTGCGTCAAAGAGAACGCAACACTTCATTACACAGGTCTTGACAAAAAAAATGAAGAAACTTCTTTTGAAAGTCTTAGCCTGAAAAGCAGAAGTTCTGCAACGATGGCAGAGGAGCGCTCACACTTCGGTCTTGATGATGTTGGAGTGTATCTCAGCGACCCCGTTCACAGCGTGGGAGCCCACTATGCACAGGTGGGCCATGTTCACCCTCTTGCACCCGTCCTCCTCGATTAAAGACATTTTCCTCAGCTTGTCAATGTCTTTGGGAAAGAGGGCAGCAATTTTCTGTCAACACACAGTAACAAGTGTTTAGGCTTCAGGACTTTCCAGATTTTCTCATGACTGAATGCAAACGTGCCAAGGCTGCAAAGATCATTTTAATCTGCTGAAGTTGGGGACGTGCCTGTGACCTGCACAGGAGTGAGGGTAAAGAAGGTAACGTTTTTTAAGATACATAGACTTATAGCTCAAAACTAGCATTAGCAGCGCAAAAATGACCTGGATCAATCCAGGAGTGTTGAGCCAGAGGCCAGCTCACACGAGGAGATGAAGCAGTGACACTGTGGCACGCCCGCTCAGTGACCGCCCTGTATCCGCTCCAGGTTTTTCTAGCATCCAGGTTTCTGATCCAACGTGATTTAAATTAGCAAATATTTCTTTCAATACTAACATCCAGGTGAGCCTGGTTGATCTGGTAGATGATCTGCAGGTGTCTGGGGAGGAGGTTCTCCAAGAGCTGCACCGGCCAGCGCTCCAGCGCCTCAGGGAGGACCGTGTGGTTGGTGTAGGCAAAGGTGCGTCTGGTCAGGTCCCATGCCTGCAAAGACAAGGTTCCCATGGTGACGAGGTCAAAGCCATACATTCGTCTGGGAGGAGACTTTCCCAGATAAATGTCTTTATAGGATATGCTTTTATTTTGTAAAAATGTGTACTCTTAGGATCATTCTTGGACTTTCTTACATTTGCATATTGATGTTTGAAGGGAACAGAGACAGCGAGCAAGTTTGTAGAAACTTTGTCAATGAATCTTTAATACCATCAGAAACTACTAAACTAAAAGGGGTTTTTCCTGTTCACTGCTGTAAACACAAACTAAACAATAAGCACAAATATGTTTCACTTTCAGACCTGCAGAAATAAGACTGTTGTGATGGACCTGTAACCTTTAAGTTGTTCAACCGCCTGCAGTGGAAGACCCCAAACTTCCCATGATCCCAAGGGGCAGATCATGGTACATAAACATTTTGAAAGTATTTGAAGTTCAACATTTTACTTCAGCAGGAGTTTTAAACATTTGTGATTTTGCAACTTTCTCTTCTGCGGTGTGACGTGTTCACACTTGTGTTCACAGCGTGTTGTTGCCTCATCTGCACGTCCTGCTGCACGTTGTCACTAACCAAACATTTTTGCATGCGAGCCTCACCGTGTCCCAGTCCAGCTTCTCGATGTCCACAAAGACCCTCATGAGCTCAGGGATGGCCATGGCGGGATGAGTGTCGTTCAGCTGGATGGCCACCTGCAGGATTTCACATCCTGTTACTTCCTGCTGCCATGGCAACAATGTTTAGTCTGTTAACTCGCAAATATCATTTCAAACCGTTTTTTTACAGTTACATGAAAATGTAATAAAGTCTTCTTTAAATGAATCTAAAACATTTGAACAAAAGTGACCTTATCAGGGAAACTCTCAAAGGAGGTGCGGCCAGGAACTCCCTTCTTGGTGGTCTTGAAGCGCCGGATGATATCTTGGAGTGTGGCGGCTACGACGAAGTACTCCTGCTTCAGCCGGAGCTCTTTCCCTTCAAAGAACTGCAGCGCAGACACACGTGGAGCAGAAGCTCTTCAGAAGAGTTTATGCGAGTGTGAGACGTTCCGTGCACTTACATTGTCGTTTGGATAGAGAACACGAGAGATGTTCTCCGCCAGATTCCTGTCCAGGACAGCCTGGATGTAATCTCCAACATTGACTACACACACACACACACGCACACACACGCACACACACGCACAGAGAGAGAGTTGAGCGTGAGATTCAGAAGTGCACTAACAGCAGAGGAAGTTGCAGCAGGTTCCAGATGATGTTTGGTAAAGCGGGCGGAACGGTCAGGTCGCGGCACAGAAACCGGCGTGTTCCTCACTCACAGTCCTTCAGGTTGAAGTCGTTGGGCGCTCGGGCCGACCACAGCCTCATGGTGTTCACAGTGTTGTTCATGTAACCAGGAATGGGCGTGTCGTACGGCATCGCAAGAACAACCTGCAAAGGAAGGAATCTGGTTGCATTTTACAACGCATGCTAATGCTAACACTCAGAATTGCAGTTACAGCAGGTGTAAATATCGGGATTATTACTGTCATTAACACTCGATGCTGGTTTAATCCGTCTTGCTTTCTTTCTTTGAACTCTACTATCCTCTTCTATAATACCAACGTGATGCTGAGAGTCTTCATTTCTATCTGTTGATGTTTGCATGTTCTGGATGATTTGTTCTTCTGCTTTGTTTCTTTCTTCACATCATCTCTTATTTCCTGTTTCATTTAGACTTTAAAATTCTTTCACTTCAAGCTTTTTGTTTTGAAAGCTGCAGCAGTAAAACTATATTTTATTAGGCGTGCTTCAGTGAGTCTTTTACTTTGAAAGAAACTGTTTTAGCTGCAGGATCACAAACAAACAAACAAACAACCGAAAACAACAACAGACTTTTTTAAAATCAAAAAGCATTTCAAAATCAATCAAACAAAAACTGAATGAAAGTCCGTCTGCGACCTGAGTATCGACCCATTTGGGCCCTTCCTTGGTCTCCACAACGCGGCCATAGAAGTGGACCGGCAGCGTGTACTCGGGACGGGCCTTCTCCCAGGGGTTTCCGTGCCTCAGCCAATCATCCGCCTCCTCCACCTGCAGCGGGTCAGGAGGCACAGGAGTTAGAGTCCAGGGCTGGAAATGGGAACCTTCTCACATTTCCAGCAGGATCATTAGCAGCAGGTCAAAGGTCAAAGGTCCATGTTTACACAGATGGAGCTGAACTGCAAACAGCCAGAAGGTTTCAAAAGAGCAAAAGTTTCAGGTTTGAGCCTTATCATCAGATATGATGTTTATCCATCAGTACTCGACCTCTGAAGGAGCTCCACCAGCCCAGCAGCGCCGAGCGAGGCCCGGTTCTGGTTAATGATCTACTCAGGAGGTCTTCTTGCTCAATTCAGCTCTACTTTAACCTCAGACTGGATTTGGAATTTCAAAGCAGGAGGAACCGTGTGATTCAGACAGAGAGACTGAGGTTCCATCTCAGAGGTACCTGCCAACCGTCTCTGATCTTCTGGTTGAAGATCCCATATTCATACCGTATGCCGTAGCCGTAAGCGGCCAGACCCAAGGTGGCCATGGAATCCAGGAAGCAGGCTGCAGACGAAGGAGGAAGGTTAGGAATTTTTCTGCTTCAGTTTCTCTCTGGAGACCCTGGAGTTCTCCCAGAGAACCAGAACACGTCTGTGGTTCTCCATCTCCTCCAGAGCTGCAGCTTTTACCTGCCAGCCTGCCCAGTCCTCCATTCCCGAGCCCCGCGTCCTCCTCCATCTCCTCCAGCTCCTCCATGTCCAGGCCGAGCTGCAGGGGGAAACCCAAAGGTCAGGCAGGCTGCAGCCCGCTGCAGGCACGACCGGCTGCAGCCCGCTGCATGCGGAGCGGCGCGTCTGACCGGCTGCAGCCCGCTGCAGGCTGCAGGTACTGACCTGGTAGATGGATTCGTCGCAGGCGTTCTGCAGGCCCAAGTTGATCATGGTGTTCTGCAGAGTCCGGCCCATGTAGAACTCCAGGGACAGATAGTAGACCCTCTGCAAAGGCGGTCAGCAGGTTAGAGAGCAGAACAGAGGAGGCTTTGTAATCTGGAAACTTTATGCAACAGTTCCGCATGAGTCCGGATTCCGGTGGTTCCTGCAGAGCCGCGTCAGAACCGGTGTGAGTTTCACCTTCGGGTCCGCTTCATAGTAGAACTGTTGCGTCCGGATCCACCTCCCCACCAGGTGGTCCCGGACGGTGTGGGCCAGCGCGAAGTAGT
Source organism: Oryzias celebensis (assembly GCA_014656515.1). NCBI lineage: Eukaryota > Metazoa > Chordata > Actinopteri > Beloniformes > Adrianichthyidae > Oryzias > Oryzias celebensis. The sequence goes on from BNCR01000005.1 coordinate 51,063,429, forward strand.
AGTCTCTGGGCGTGGCGATGTTCCGGTCCTTGACCAGCGTGAAGTGCAGGTGTCGGTTGAAGCCCTTCTTCAGCTCCGCCACGTTCTCCACCCCCACGATGCCCCTGATGCTGATCTGCTTCCGCTTCTCCTGGTCCGTCAGCGGGGTCGCCATGCTGCCGCGCGGTGGTCGTCCTGGCCGGCCGGAGGAGCGCGAGCGCCGTTTGGAGGCTGAGCGCGAGCCGGAGCTTTACAGGCGCGAGGCCCCGCCCCGCGCGCCTCTCATTGGTGCGGGTGGGGGGAGGAGGAGGCGCCCCGACTGACCCAGCTGATCACAGACACGCGGAGCCACGCACGCGGGATCCCCCACTGCGGAGGGAACCCCCCCTTCCCATTTCAGTACATTTCCATCAAGAGTTTGACTCCACCCCCACAGGTGGCGCTATGACCATTTTTAGAAGCAAAGCCTGAAATGATCAGAATGAAAACCAATTCATGTTTATTAAAAACTCCTTCATTTGTCTTTGGTGTATTTTGGGCTTTTATTGCTTCTCTAGTTCAGTTTTATCATCTTTACTGATCCTCTGGAACCATCAGCCAGTGGTTTTTCCATCTAATGTATGTTAGTTTACTGTGTTTTATGACATATAGGTTTTTATGTCAGGCCTCTAGTGTTCTATGCACATTGATGAAAAATACTGTTTAATGTGATCGATCAATTGTGATCAAATAATTCATCGATTAAAGTGATCGATTGATTGAAATGAAAACATGTAGAAACACTAACCCAGCAGAAAAGAAACGATCACATTTGGCTGCTGTTGAATTTCATTTATTTGTGTCATTTTTTAAAACTATTTTAAAAATATTTTGGCCTTTGTTTATTGCTTCTCCTAGAAAGGAAAATGTCGAATTAGCTGTGAAGGCCCAGACAAAAGTTCTTCCTGGGTTCTCCTGATTTAAAGCCATAAGACACTAAATATTTAGTAAGAAATTCTTTTTTCTGAGCTTTGAAGCTGTGTGGATCTGTAGATGTATTATAAATATACCAAAGAGTCTAACTATTTGAGTAAAACACAAATAAATAAAATGCTGTCAGAAGAAAACCTGGTAAGTTTAGAACAGAAAAACCAAACCTGGAAACTTCCTGCAAATATTTCGTACAACCAGTGACCCAAAGCTGTCCATAGGGGGCGCTGCTGCGGTCAGTATAGACCATAAATCAACACGAGTCAGGCCAATGTCAGAAAATCCATCAAGACAGTAACTTCCTGATGAAGCAGTGAAAGCTTCTTCCTTCCCGAAAGCATCAATTCGTGGTCAAAAGTCACAGTTTGATTTTAACCAGAAGAAAAAAAAAAATTATGTATTTTCAGTGCAAAGCATGCAAACAGTTACTGTGGAGCTACGATAAAAAGGCTGCACTGAAATAATCTGTTTTCAAACTCCATAAATAAGAATAAAGTAATAAATCATGAAGCAAAAGACAATAATAATTGAAGTGAATTGATCAGAATTCTCCAGAACATTTATGATCACATGTATCTCTATCAATAAGTAGAGCTGCAGAACATTTTGTAGTTTCATTAGAAAAGATTGAAGTGACACAAACTTCCAACTGCATCTTATTTTTAAAACAGGAGACCTGAAGGGTCAGAGGCCACAGCCCGTCTGCAGGACCTGCTGGCGGTTCTGGACTAAAGAAGGAGCCTAAGGTATGTGACAGCAACCCTTCATTGGGGAGGGGCTTTGAATGTAAAGGTCAGCAGGTTTCCTTCAGTTCCTTCTCTTTAAAACTCAAAGCTTCTCATTTTTCTTTATCGTCTTTTAATCTGCAAATTTGATTGTGCAAATGTTTGTTTTTGCTGAAGCTGTAAGAACGAGGCTGCAGTGGAACCTCAGTGAGGAAGGATTTCTTTCTAAACATTTATGAGAATGCACACAAACCCAAGAAAGGAGGACTCCACTTTAAGAATCACCGTGAACGGAAAAAAAACAGTCAAAATCTATTTGATATCATTGGAAATAAAGTCAGGCATGAAGGGGTTAATCAGCGTCATATACGGAAACGTCTGATTGGATGACTTCTCACTTTGGTTCATTGACTAAATCAGACTCTGCATGACAGCGGGGGTCAGTGCAAGGGCCCACTTTCTGCTCCCAAATGTGACACAAACCCGAAAGAACCAAATGTTGCAGTTCCTCAAAAGACCACTAGGGGCCGGTTTCAGGAGTGGGCAACTTCTCATTCACGACTTCCATGTGTAAAAGTTCAACTCTACAACAGAATAATTCACAAAAACTGCATCAAATTATTTTAAAAAGTTATATTTTAAAACATATTAAACCCTTTCACGCAGAATGTTATTAATTTGCAAAGATCATTGTATTCCAAAATGCACTTTTTTCACTGCTTTGACGGCTAAAGCTGAAGAAAAAGTTATCGATTTAACTGTTAAGTTGAACTTTCTCCCCCAAAGTTATGAAGAAAGAATGGAGGGAATTAGCTTTTAATGTTCTAAGTATGTGGTAAAAATCTAGCGACTGATGGTGAGCCATCGATGCCCAAACCAGAAGAATGTTTCTGAGAACCAAACATCTCAGATTCTTCTCCTCTCTGGTGAGTCTGCCCGCTCTTCTCTTTCTTCTTTGATTTAAGATTCTTTATTTGTTCTTGTTTGTCTTCGGTTCTCTTCAGCTGTTCGATTGACTTTTTTTTGTTTGCTGTTCTGTTTCCTGCAGTTTTTATTGACCCCAACCCACCGGGGGCACCAACTTCACCAGGAAAAACCTCAGAATTCAGTGTTTTGTTTCAGAAAATTCTTTTTTGTGACAGATTTTCCAAACAACCAAAGACCTTGTTGACATCTATTTATTGAATATTTGGACACAGTAAACACATCAGCTCTTTAAATATTTGAAATCATCATAATAGCAGTAATATTGTTATAATGATAAAGAAAGTACAACAAGTATTTATACTGCAGTAAAATCATTTTCAGAATAAATTTCATGTCATTTTTTCATAAAATCTCCTCAGAAATATTTCAGAAACAAAAATCAGAAGATCAGAACGGAGACGATGAGGAGAATGGAGGCGAACGTGTTTGTACATTTGGAGGAACCACACCCAACACCGCCCAGCGACAGGGTGGAGATGTTCTGATGTTCAGGGCGAAATGTTCTGGTGTAGAAGTTCTGTTGCTCATTCTTCTGATTCAGAAAAACCCACACTCAGCTCTTTCTCCAGTCAGAGAAGTTCTGTGTCTGCTGGAGGTTTCAGACCAAACGAAAGGGACTGATGGAGGCTGAGGTTGTCTTCTGCTTTGAAGGTGTTGCTGATCTTCTCAGAGCATGTCTGAGTAAAATGACAGTCAGACAGAATGACAGCAGAATGATGGACGGTGGATGAAAGCGTGTGGAAACATGCACACATTCAGAGCTGCTCGGCATTTCAGTGAAATGATCTGAGGAGGAGGCATGGTGAAAGACCTGCTTGATGTTTCTGCTCCACACTGTGACAAAACTTATGGTTTAATTGGATCCATCTAAGAATAGAAAAGTATGAAGCAGCAGATGAATTCGGAATCAGCGATGCTCCTGTTGGATCTGCTCAAGCAACAACCGATAGCAGCAAAGTTTCAGGAACCTTTCAGGTACTAAAGAGGCAGAAAGGCACGTCCATGAAACTGAAACCCCGGAGAGCACCTGAAGTTCATGTAGACGCGGGTCAAAGGTCTCCGGCAACAGAAACCAAATTTACCGTTCTAGTGACGATCACCAGAGCAAACTGGAAACGTCTGAGTCACGTTTGGTCCGATTTGGCGCCACACCGGAAAGTGATGCGTCAGCTCAAAGAGGCTGAAAGTATTATGGGATGTCTCTCTCTGGGAAATGGCAGGAATGCTGATAAATTCCTTCTTCCCGCCATCATCTGGTTTGGTTTCTCAAGTGAACCAAAGACTGAAGTTAACCAAACCTCCAGGAATGAAGTTCCAACAGCTGCTCATTTGGAGGTGCAACCATCTACAATAAGCTCTGACCAGAAGAGAAAAACATCCAGCAGGAAACCTGCTCATCCTCTGACCATCATCTCCTCACTGCTCCTCCTTTACCCAGCATGCATTTCCAACCTTCCTCACGGTTCCCGCTTCTTCAAATTCACGCTGTCGCAGTTTTTTTTTGGTCTTTTACAATTTTGTTAAAGTTTTTCTCACTAAGTTTTGTCAAAATTAGCAACATTTTCTGGACACAGAACCCACTCAGACGAACCAAAGATGGAACCAAATTCTGGAGTTTTTCATCCAACAGTAAAGTCAGTAAAATATTAAACCTCTGACCAAAATTTAAAAATAAAAATAAACTTCAAAAATGTTTTGTAGAGCAAAAAATTAGATCTTGTGCTTTTCAAAAAGAACTGTAGAACAAAAAAACGGTTTTAACTTTGGATTTTAAAATCAACAGAACATTTCAAAAGTTTTATTTTAATCTGGAATTTCATTATTTGTCAAACTGCAGTTTTTACCGCCTTTATGGGGTGAGTTTTCCTGGTTTCTTAACCGTCTTCTCTGCTAACTGATGCTTTCAAGCTACAGCAAACACCTCATTTTGGTCATTATTTCCATTTGGTTCTGAATTATCAGCATCTTTTGTTTTGTGTTAAAAAGAAACCCAGATTTTCAGCTCCTCATGTTTCTGTTTCTAAAGTATTTTCACAAAATAGTTTAATTTAATTCAGAGTAAAATACATTTTTATAACTTAAGTTTGGTTTTTTTCATAAAAGTCAGAATGTAATTAATCTACTTTGTTTTCTTGACAGTTTTGAAATGGAAGGGCAGCAGAATCTTCTGGATCTGCAGGTTCACTCATGTTTGGTTTCATTTTCCTGACTGTCTGTCTGAGCTGCTTTTTCAAAAACTCCACTCCCATGAAAAAGGTGTTTTGATGTTTTTAACATCTTCTTGTGGCATTTTTCTGATGATGATGAACATATAGAAACAAAATTAAGCTCAAAATAGTTTTTCTAAATATTTCTTTAATCAAATTGTCGTGAATCCGGAGCAGACAAAAACATGTAGTCAGGCTGTTGAAATAAATAAAGTTACATTAAAGTATTTCTGCAGCTAAACCTCAGTTTTCCAACCCTGACATGTAATCCGTTTCCTAAAACCAGCAAAACTGTTTGTAACGAAGAATAATGCAAAAAGAAATGTTTGTATTTGGTTTAACTTCTTAATGAATAACAAGCATCAGCCTTAAGGTTTTTCATAGTATTTCTTTTTTAATAAACTATTATACTTCTGGTTAATCATAAACGATTCTTCATTTTTTTGTTTTCTGAGTGTGTTAGCATGATGTGCACTTTTATTGCTCGCATATTTTGCAATGCTAACGTGGCGAAACACACGTCTGCTTATCCCACTGCCGGCAGAAAAAGCACTTTTTCTGTTGGAGGAAAAAAAGTGGAAAAATCCAGAAGAAATGAAAAGGATTTCTAAAGCAGCGAAAGCTTCATTTCTTCTGTCTGTAAGAACATTACCTACGAAAACGGAACAATCATAAAATCTCATGGAAAAACTCTGAACATCAACAACTTATGGAACTTTATACCGTTTGCAAATAGATCATTTCAGTAACAATATTACAAAACTACAGTATTTAGTCACCTACTGTAAAAAAGGACAGAACTACGCCACCTGCTGTAGCATCTCATCCAAACATCTTCACAGTCGCATCAATAATCAAAGCTCTAAGTCATCAGTCATCATCACACAAAAAAGCCTCTTTTCTGACAGCTCGGCCGCAGACGGGGCTGCCGCAGACGGGGCTGCCGCAGACGGGGCTGCCGCAGACGGGGCTGCCGCAGACGGGGCTGCCGCAGACGGGCTTTCAGGAGGTTTTCACACCCAAAAGCTGGACATTTCTAGAAACCCAACAAGGTTCTGCCAGAGCTAAAGCCACTAAGAAAAGCTTCCCACCAACGTGGATGAAGGTTTGACACCAACACGGCGTCCTAAAACACACAAAGAACTTCATATTTAGAGTCTGAAAAGGCAAAAATGAATATAAATAACAGAACATAAACGACATTCTTGAAAACATCTGGAGCTTTTACAGAACCCAGAGCGGGTTCAGGGTTCAGTTTAGCATCTGGACAGACGAAGGTCTGAGCCTTAAGTAACGGTAGAAGCTCATTTTCCTAAACAACTCATTTCACAGAATCTGAAGATTCTGCAGGTGAGAACGGCAGTTTGAAACCAAAGCACAGGAAATGGACTGAAGCACCATTTATGTCTGAGCGGCATGAAGGAGGTTCAGGCCTGAAGGAGGATCACAGGACGGAGGAGGAGAGTGCAGGTACAGACTGGCAGGATGAAGAGGGAACCGATCCCTGTCTGTGACGGGATGAGACCTCAGCACGTGGAGCCGGTGGGGTCGACCTCCCCAGGAGTGTAAAAATCCGGGATGGGAAGGCCGGTGTGCAGCGTGACCTGAAAGGAACGGGAACACATGCATTTGTCTCCTGCAGGGGGAGCTGTTGAGCCTTTATCTGATCAGCTGAGATGCAGCTGATGGAAAGTTTGGCCCTGGAAGGCTGTGGGGGGGGGTCACGTTTACCTGGACGTTTCGGTTGAGGCTGATCGCGGGGTAAAAGGCGCCCTCCAGGCTTTCGAAGGCGACTGGACCCTGCTGCTCATCGTTGATGAGGAAGATGAGGATCCTGCGGGTGAAGTCCAGCAGCATCCCCACCGTGGATCCTTTAGCGATGCCACCGTCTGTCCTGCAGCCACAGAGAAAGAAAAATGCTTTACATTGAACACAAAATAAACATTCTATACATTTGAAGCACAAATCTGCAGCAAATCCTGCATTTATCCGAGTAACAACAGTTGGATGCAGACTACTGCCTACATTTTCATTTAAAAAGAAAAAGCTCTGCTTTTACTGTTGCCTGTTATTTTTAGCACACAGCAGGCTTTAGGAGGAAAACAGGCGGCTCTCCACACAAATGACATGATTTCCATCAGAGCTTTTGAGCAGAACGGTCCTGATGGTGCATTTTTGAAAAACTAACGGCGCAGAGGCTGCGTAGAATGTGTTCAATAAAGATTTGGTTGAGTCTGAATTGCATCATTACTTATGTCACTATATCGTCATTTTTTTGGGCTGTTCAAATCTATAATTCCCAAATTACGTGCTCTGGAAAATTCACTGAAGTCTCCGGACCAGTGTGCATGGATGCTCACTAGACTGGTAAATATAGACCACAATGCTTTGTGTTTGGACGATTTGTCATTGAAAAAAGCTGTTTACATTTATTTAGAATAAACCATCCAAGTTTTCCTCATCAGAACTCAGTGGGATCATAAATATTCATAAAATGTACATTTTTAAGGGTTTTCACTTTGGCTAAAAGGTGACATCACATTTGCTGTTAAAGTCTGGATAGTCCTCCACTATGCAGGCTGTAGAGAGGAGTGATGGAATTCAGACACAACCTTTAGTTGACCTTAAACATCATTTAGATGAAAGTTTGATTATTAGAATTATTTGGAGGGATTTCCTTTCCCTTCAGGGGTCGCTACAGCGACTTTTACTGGGGCCAAACACAATGATAAATGCTGAAATGATTAATGATGAAAAGGGCATTTTCATCAAATGCTAAATACTAAAAAAGTTGTTCAAACAAAATTATCTTTAAAAAGTGTGAGAACAAGAAGTGAATCTAAACAGATGGAATCAAATAGGAACTTTAGTTTATTTAAGTTGAGGTTACTGAAGCTAAAAGGTGAAAAAGTACAAAAAAAGCTTTGAGGCAGTGAAATATAGAAAGACCTACAAATCCCATGGAGATGCTTCATGTTCTGATGTAAAAAAGATAAACAAACAGATTTTCCTCTGAACTGGTTTCAATTCATAAACGAAGTTAGTTGATGGACAGAGTCAGGCGCTTCCATCTACCTGTTTGTGTGCGAGTTGTTGTGCATGAACCACGAGCGGTTGTTGTCCACATACATGGCCCAGGCTTTGTCGTCCTTCCCCAGCATCACGTCCTTCAGGACGTCGCCCCGAGCGATGCCGAAGGCGGGGTCTGGGTGGTTGTCATAGCGATCGATGATGATCTCCCAGTAATGGACGCCGCGGGAGAAGGCGGTGTTTCCCATGACCACCCGGTCATCGTAGCTGTTGCAGGTCACAGTCAAGTTGTCGTTGGAGAATAGGATGTCCGGGTGTGCGGACGAGGGGTCAAAGGTGAACCAGGCCACTGCGCAGCACACATGAACGGAGGGGGCGGGGTTAGCACTGATGAGGTCACAGACTGTCAGAGCAAAGGCGATACAAACACCACACAAGTCTGGAACAGTTAGATGAAGGGAAGTTTCACAGGAAGAAAGATCTACCAGGAGAAATCCTATCATGACTACAGAGATGAATAAAAACGACTCCAACAACATTAAACTTAATCAACTCTATCGTCTGAAACCTTCACAGCCGCCGCCCTGGCAAGGAAGAATTTTAGCCGCTAATTTAAAAACATTCCCTTAAATAGAAAAGTAAGCTTTTTAGCTCCGCCCATTTAGTGTTATTCTGTCATTTTCCAGGTTCTGAAGGAATGAAGTTATGGGATGCATTCAGAGTCCGAAACAGACTGTGGATGAAACGTTTCCACATGCAGACGTCTGAGCGGCGGTGATTACGGTCTGTCGGTGGTGTGATGCCAAAACCAAACGGCTGAAAACATCAGTGATGATCACTGAAACTAACATCCTTTTCTCACTTTCTTTAACCGCTTTAGAGAGAGGATGCCGTCAAACCAGGATCTAAGTTAAAACATGTTAATCTGAAAGGAAACAAATGTGAAAAGAATTTTAGACTCATACGGACACATTACTAAATTAGGAAAACAGGAAATTTGAAAAAAATGTGGGAAAAATTAAATAAATGGTTGAAATTTTCAAAACAATTTTAAATTTGAAAGTACACATTGCAAACAAAATACTTAAAATTAAAAATTCACATTTGAAAAACTTAATTTAAATGCGAAGAAACACTGCAAAAACTATAAAACTAAAACTGTTGAATAAAACATTTATCAGTATGTTTTTTATGTTTAATTTTTGGTTTGATTTTTCTTCTTCTCTGATTTCTGTCCTGAATTTCCCATTTCAATTCAGAAAAGTGTTGATCCCTGTTTAATGTGGGGGTGGAGCTTAGCGCCCGTTGGCTATGGCTGACATCAGGTGACAGAGGTCATGGTAACATCATTTCTGCTGCAGAACAGTCTGCTGTTGGCGGCCTGTATGCATGTAAAATTAGGATCAACTCCGAAAATGAAAACTGAATTGAAACCTTAAATGGAGACTAAAAAAAAGAAAACACTAAACAGCAGCTCTTACTGATAAACTGATTTGTTTTTTTTCCTTTAAGAATTTAGCCAAATGTACATTTATATTCAAATGATCTATATTTCGTTTATGTTTATAATGTGTAGTTTCAAGTTTAACGCTGTTTTCAAATGTTCTTTTAATGTCAAAATATCTTTTACAATCTGGTTTATTTCAGCTGATCCTGATTTGACCCCATTGGAATGTTGCTAACGTTTCTTTTTTAATGTTTTCCTGATTGAGCTTCCAGTTTCAACATGAATCTGTCGTCTTGGCTCTTTGGTATCCTATGGAGAATCCTGCACCACTGTGGTGGAGCAGAGATCCTGCAGACTCACAGTTAATTGCATGTCTCAGTGTCTACGGCTTAGGAACATGGGGGGGCACAGGGGGGAGTTGTTGTTTTTATGGTCTCCACTGGACGGTCACGCCTGCAGTTTTCATCAACGTCCCCGTGTGAAGAACGGTTTCATTACATGCTTTAATTTCCCCAAAGAAAAGCTGAACTAATGAGGCGTTTCATGTGTGGAGCCCACAGAGCAGCAAGCTGCCCCCTGCTGGTTGAAGTGTGATAACCTCACTGACGAGACAGGCAGTGGTCCAGGAAGGGGGGACCACAGCAACAGAAGCATCCATACCTGGGCCTATAGACTGAATATCACATGGAGGGAGTCCAGCTGAAAGGTGGAATGAAGGGGGGAGTAGAGCAGGAGAAGGGCGGGGAGGCGAAGCGGTGGAGCAGACAGCAGGAAGGAAGGCGGAGGGGGCAAAAAAGCAGATTTGATCAGGGAAGCTGCTTCACCTCAGCGGCTAGAAGACCAGAGGAAACTTCCTTTTTACCAAAACAAAGTAAAAACTTTCATAAAAGACCTGAAAAGAAACAGACCAAAGAACCAAAAACCTCTGCGCCCTTTCGGAGCCGCCAGCAGCTGCAGGGTCAGTCGTCTACAGGCTGGCACCGTCAGAACTCTGGACAGAAACGGACCCTTAGCGTATCTTTACTATTCTGTGTTGATTCCATCGACTGTATCTGAGAACTGGACTGAGTGATTCAACCAAATGAAGTCAATTCAGTCACCAGATGCCATCGTGTTGGAGCCAGACATCCATCAGTGAATGGTCAGTTTATAACTTGAACTGTCCAGTCTAGTTATCAGTGCAGTTCTCTGTACTTCACAACCCAGTGCAGGACTAACCTGGATTTTAACCCTGGATTTTAACGCAGTTCAGACACCACGCTCAATACTTTTTTACACTCAACGCTAAATATGACGTCAGCTGTTTGCCGAAGTAAAAACCTCACAAATAAGAACATTTCATGAAGACTATTTCTGACTCCACTGTGTTCTGATGATGAAAACTTGGATGTCTATATAAAAGAAATTGGTCTATATTCACCAATCTAGTGAGCATTGATGCACACTAGGTATTCAGAGACTTCTAGGAAATTTCCTGGACATTGAACTTTTGAATTGTGGATTCGGACACCCCCACAAAATGGTGAACGCCTGATATAGTTCACTAGGAAGTGAGTAGAGGCAATTCAGACACAACCAAGGACTCACAAAACCCCTGCTTACTGATGACATCCGGTTCCGTCACGGCAACGCCCGCACTGCAAAATAACTGAACTGACTTCATTTGGTTGGAGCCGGAACAAAAGCATTTTCTATGGATGAGGTCACACTCACTCGGTCCAGTTCTCTGATACAGTCGATGGTGTTTATCATTGAGAGGCTAGAACTGTAACAAGCAAACACAGCAGTGGATGTGAGCTTAGCATTGGTCATGTGACCATGTGGGAGCTTGTCAGCTATTAGTTATTGGATGAAATGCTTTGAGCTCAGCGTTAATGCTGAGATTCAAACGCAAAGCAGAATTCAGGCTACATTCACTACTTAAGCTACATTTGTTTCCTTTGTGTTTTTAGATGAAAACAATATTTATTCTGATAATAAAAGCTTCTTGCGTGTTTGACCTCTAAAGATATGGATGATTCTACAGTTAACATACAGACAACCATCTACTTTCTCCATGAATCAGTTCTTTCACACGGCAGATCAATGGTAGCCATAAAACCTCCACTAAAGCCTGAGTTCTCTTCACTTTGTTTGGTTTCTGTGCCGATCAGGCGACGAGCTTCCCTGAAAACAGAGCAGCATTAAGTAATCAAGCGCATGAGAGGATTACACAGCAACCACCTGCTGCTGATGTCGCGGCTTTAAAACCTGCGACTAGAACGAGCTGAGCTGATTCAAACATCGGAGGGTTTCAGATCCACAAACCACAAGGAAACATTGTTGATTCTTACAGAATTTCTAAGAACGTGGATCTAAATTTCAAAAGCTCGATGTAAAAACAAAGCTTCAACCTGACAGAGAACATTTATTTTTCTTTAGATCTCCCTGAGGCAACAACGATTTTCTGCTTTCTTAAAAGATAAAAGAAACAGAGTCTGTGATAAAACAAAGTCATTCTGGGCTTTGCAGTCAGACCCAGAATGTCAGAACTCTGAAGATGAAAATCTCATAAAAACGGATGAAAATCATGCATGGTGTTGTGAGCATCTGTCACCGTGGGGCTTTCTGCAATGACTGTATTAACAAAAGACCATGAAGGTATTCAGCTAAAATAAAGACAAAAAAGTGTTGCTGAAAAACTAAACATCCCAAAAACATTCTAGCCTTTATTTTGCAGTTAATTTAAGGATTACCAGACATTCTAATAACATTAAACTACTGTCTACTTTTCTACTTTCTGTCCTTTAGGACCATCCTCCTGTCAGCAGACATTGAAATAGTCTGGTGTGCAGAAAAGTTCACGTTGAAGTAACCCTTTGAAACCGAGATGGTTCTCAGACTCCGCTGATTTATGGTGATGGCTGATGACTGTAAGACTCAGCATATCAGCAACAACTGCTTTTCTGCGCTTCAGAATCTGCTGGAAAGGCGTTTATTGCATGATCGCTTTACGGCATTACGTTAGTGGAAAGAACGTAAACACTGGAGCTATAAAGCTCTGGTCTTAAAGGGTTAATAGCTGGGAACCAGAGCTACAGGCCCCAACCATGAAACCACCACAGCTGTGCTTACTGAACATGTCTGACAGAAATAAAACATCTTGTCCTCATCAAGGCTTAGTCTGAAAAAACATTGGTTAATCAATATTGATTTAATTTTTACTTAGAAAATTAAAACAAATTAAATCCGTTATTCATTTCCCTTCTAAGAAATGTTTTGTATTTTTCAGGCAAAAGGTTTGTTTCAGTTCATCTTTAATGTAAAAAATCTGGATTTTACAAATAAAAGTTCAACTTTCATTGGATTTAAATCACTAGTTGAGTAAAATCGTTTCTGACAATCAAATGAAAAATTGTTAATGATGGAAATTTAAAAGATAACATATTGATAAATCTCATTCCATTGAATTGTGAATTTGTCTATCAGCATCAGTTTTCATTGGGTGAAGGCTTCCAGTTTTTTAAAGAAACCATTCTAGTCAGCTCTACTCTGTGTGCCTTAGTGAACTTTTGACACCTGAGGCTTATAGAGTCTGAGATGAAACTGTTGGAGTTTTTGCAGTTTTTTTCTCTAAAATGACTTTAAAATGTTTTTTTCCTTACTGACTGTTGTTCAGATGCTGTTTGTCTTTACGCTGCTCTACATGAAGACAGATTCTGATCCGACCAAACCAGGTACTGAGGACTGGATGATTCTGGGTCCGACGCAGGGCCCGCGGCACCACGTCTTTGTTCGTGTTTGAATAAAGTTTGATGTTAGAGTGAAGGTGAGGAGGAGTAGATGCAGCTCAACGTACTCTCAGAGGTCTGCATGATCAGCGTCTTGCTGTACTGGCCCACTCCGCTGGCGTTGAAAGCCTTCACCCTGGACTTGTATGTGCTGTTGAAATGGAGCCCGTCCACCGTGCAGATGGTCTCCGTCCCCACGTACACTTCCTGTTAGGAAACACAGCACTTCCTGTTAAACCTACCGAATGCAGCTGATGTTTTTCGGAGTCCAGCAGGCTCAGCTCCAGCAGGTTAGGATCCTCTGCTGCAGGTTTGACAGTCTGAACGAGGGAGCGTGGGCGCTGCAGCCCACGCTGGAGTATAAATAGATCCGGAGACACAACTCATCGGGCTCAGCGTGGAGCTGCGTTGGTGAGACTCAATGAGTCAGAGGAGGAAGAGAAAAGATTCTCTCATAACAGCTTCCTGAGAAAACATGATTTCATAGAATGAAGTTTGGGAGGAAATGCAGCAGAAAGCCTGTTCCCCTGGAGCCAAAGACACAGGTCTGCTGCGGATCTCCAGGCTGCAGATCCAGATTATGAATCTGTTGACAGTTGAGATTCAAACAATCTTCCTCTTCAGGAACAGATGGTGAGAAGATGGAGCAGAAAGAAGTGGAGGAGTGAAGGACTTCAGCCACAGGATGGACTCATGTTTGCGAGAACACGTTCCATCTTTCATTTTTGATCTTGTTGTATTATTTTGTTGTCCTCTGTAAAACAGGTTTGTGTCTCTGCAGCCAAATGCAGTGGAGGAAGAACTGGATCCGATTCAGATCTGGTCAGATTCTCTGTGATCTTCTGAGCTGCAGAGAGGCTGACGTGTCTTTAGAAAGAGTTAAGCTCTGAATGGGATCATGTGCTGCAGGTTCAGCAGACCTCTGTACTTTGTGCCATCAGGAGGTATCAGTTGACCTCCAAACAAAGCGGGGGGCCCTGTTAAAGAGCTGGGGGCCCTGTTAAAGAGCTGGGGGGGTGATGAATGGATTACTCTGAATCTGTGAGCGAACGGAGACGCTTTGATACCAGATCTCTCCTCCTGCAGGAGCGTTCCTGTGAAAGCCACAGGTCCCTACAGACCCTGCAGGACCGTTCCGCAGACCTTCACGTCACATGACACTTCTGGACCTCGGTGGGGGGTGTCTGTGACAGAAGGCTGCTTTTACAGTTACCAAGAACCCTGAGGCACCGGGAGAACCAGTTCCTGTTCCAGAACACGAAGAGAATCTCCAGCTTTTCGTGAAAAACAGCCCAGTGTGCAGAAAACACCCACCCTGAAGGGCCCTCCGTTCCCGTCATCCAGCTCCAGAATGTATCCCTCCACGACGATGGTGGAGAGCGGCGGCTGTTTCCATGACAACGTGGCGCTGTTGTTCTGAGTGCAGCATTCCTCCAACTGGAGTATGGGGGCAGCAGGGACTGCAAAAAGCCAAAAGCAGGTCAGATAACAACCCGGGGACACGTAGCACACATGCCGGCACAGCAGCAGTCTAACGGTAGGATAGTTTACTGGTATCAAATCAGTTTCTTCTCATCAGACCAGTTTATCATTATCACAAACATTTTAGAGAGTTTCAGGAGTCAAACTGCATTTCGGTTAACGTTCATTCTTTAGTCTTTTCACAACCCCACAGAGAGAGAAATATTTAATAAAACATGTATTTTCTTTACTTTTCTCTTATTTCTTTGCCGTTTGGTTGAACTAGCAGTTAAAGGGTTAAACTGGAGAGCGGCTCTTTCACGAAGGAGCGCTCTGAACATGCAGCTCCTGAGCTTCACCTTTCATCTGCACAAAGTCCAGCTGGTGGATGGTCTGCAGGAGCGGTCCGCTGTCCAGAGTGAGGTCGAAGTCACTGGTCATCCTGGGGGTGAGGGTTCCCTTCCCCCACTGGCTCTCCGTCATGTGGACCCTCCGGATCAGAGCATCCGAGATCTGGAAGAACACGGGATAAACGGATCCAGTTACAGTGTTGTTGTCATGGTAACGGCGCTGATTTTTAGTCAGTACAAAATTTCACTTTCATTTACAGTTCCCACTCATGTTTGTCCTATTGAGATGTGAAAATGGATGAAGATGACCTCTGACCTTCAGAGGGCGCTGAAATCCAATGAGCTAAAATCCAACAGAATTACAAACTTTCCTTTTAGTCAATTTAATCTAAAAAAACGAGGTTGTTAAGAATTATTTACATTTTTTGTGAAATATGTTTATCATGTGCAAACAAGAAAACATGATTCGCTTCTTCTGAAGGTCATTAAGATCTAAACGGGTCTAAAATCTCTGCTCTCCACCTTCTTAAACATCGGCTAACCTGAGGACTGACAGGAGGAGACGAGTCATCACCAAATAAAGAAGTGATTACCATATGCTAATTAAGACATTTAGGAGGATTTTTGGGTCCCAGAGTTACAACGTTCTTTAGATTCAAACCAGTTCATCTTCAGGAGCAAAGTGAACAGAACGTCTGCATCTTCAGATGTTTAGCCTTTCCTTTTCTCACCTGCAGGAACCCACTGGGATCGTTCTCCTTGATGACCTCCAGACAGTACTCCATGAGGCCCGTGGTCTGACGAAGCTTCACGGTGCAGTGGGAGATCTGATCCCGGACCACCTGGAGGGAAAGACCGCAGGTGAACCAGTGAAGGAGAACTGAGGGACGGAGAACGTTTGACAAACACCAGAGAGAGCGACGGCAAACTCGGAGGAAACCAGATAGATGAAGGAGGAGTAGCTGAAAGACTCATAGCAGGAGATTGTTTGAGAGATTTCTGTTCCCTCTGGTGGAGGAAGAGGAGCGGACACAGGAAGAAGATCTGCCGTCAGCAGATCCTGTCACAAACGTGAAGGGAATGTTTTTGTGGTCAGACCAGCAGCTCTGGCTGTCTTCCACCTCCTTCACCCCCTCCCCTAACCTTTCTGCGCACGCTCACTGGTTTCTGATTCCCATCAATCACTTATTTCTGCAGAATCTCACAGAGTCCACGGGATTCCTGTCAGAAGTGGGAGATTCCCCCACTGGCATCTCAGGTCTCCTCTTTGCTACCCTGAGAAATGAGCGGAGGAGCCGAGGTCGGGGTTGCTAGGCAACAGAAACTTCACTGCTGCCGTCTGTGATGCTTGGAGGCAGAGAGGAGAGGAAAATCCTCTGCAGCCGCATGGAAATCCGGGCTTTACGTCCACACCATACTTCAATTAAACACAGGCTGGAAACCAATAATGCAGTTTCCCACCTGCAATCAATCCCAAACCCAGAGAGTTCGAAAACTAGGAGGAGGAGGGGGACGTCTTTATTAGTATTGGAGGAGATTGTCTTCATCGCACCTGATGCAAGAGGCCTGCAAGAGGCAAAAGAGACCAAAAACAGACGCGGAGAAGATTCAGAAACAGAGAGGTGTGCTCAAAAGGAGAGGACGGAAGAAAGTCTGTGTTTCTTTTAGGAAACATAAACGTTTGCAGCAATAAAAAGCAGTAAAAACAGCCCTGCAGCCTCCTGCTGCTGCAGAGTTGCAGGAGAGCAGGGCTGAGAATGAAAGCTCAAGCTCCTCTCACATCGGTCACAGACCGACTTCAATGACAGATTCATCAAATGCCTGGAGAAGTGAAGCAGACTTCCTCTCCACTGCATTTCAGCCTCAACAGGTTTGTGGAGTTTTCCTTCTGACGGAAAATCCTTTTTTCTTTTTATAATAAAGATAAGAATCATTTTTCTAACACAAAGCAGAACATTTTCTGTCGAGATCCTGGACAAAAGAGAACAAACTCAAAGCTCCAAGCCAGAAGACACTTAATCTGCTGGTTCTTCTGACATTTTTAAACTTTCATGATAAACATCATAACAGCTCAAAACTACAGCAGGGAACTCCAGTCACACTGTTGTCTCATAGCAACCATGAAGAAAAGCCTTTTGTGAACTCTGAGTGTCTGCAGCGGCGTCTCCAGAGAACCACATCAAAACATGCTTAGTCATTATTCGGTACATTTATAAAAACTAATAAATCAAAGATTCAAATACGGGTAAAACAATAATTATTCATGAACAGACATGTCTGCTTCCCATTGGTTGTGTAGAAGCTGATAACATGAACTCTGAGCTTTTGAGCATCTTCTGAGTCTAGAGATGAGATGCTGACCTTAGAAAGGGGGAAACAGACTAAAACTTCAGTCACAAGCAGCGTTTTAGTTTTTATTTTAGCTTATTCCCATAGTTTGGTGCTGGGGGTGGGGGGTGGGCATTATGGGAAAACCAGCAACACAAACAAAGATTCTGCCCAGCGCTCACATCGCCCATAACATCAGTCATCCATGCATGAGCACCCCCCCACACACTGACAGTAGGTGACAGTACACCCTCCTACACATCTACAAACAGCCTCAGAACGCTTCACTTCATCAAACAAATCCCCCAGACTCTGGGCCAAAGCGTACCCTGGTACGGTACGATTACCTGGTGTGAACGGATGCTCATTAACAAAGCTGCGTCCTGATTCTGCGACACCTGGATGTTTTTCTTTCCTGCTTTTTGGAACCAACCTTTGAGAAGACTTGAGAGAAGTTTCAGGCCTTCAAGTGTTCCTCAACCAGGAGTCTACTCCAGGAAGTCTCCAAACATCAAAGAATCTGAAGGTCTTTCTGAAGAAGTCTGCTCGTCACACTATCTACATTTTTACTTTCATTTTCTTCACATGTTGATAGTCTGGAATCATGTGGAACTATCACTTTAGATGCAACCTCCCTTTGAGGACTCGCTAAGCTAATTTCCATGCAGCTGATGAAGCATCTCTACATGACAGCATAGACTTCTCAAAGGAGCTTCTGACATCTCTGAAGCCGTCTCTCTGAACAAACACACCTCATGAAATGAAACTGACTCATCCAGCAAAGGACGACCTCTCTGCTCTCCAATCAAACCCAACGTGTGCTGGTCACCATGGAAACCATGCAGCTTCATTGTGGGACCAGGAGAGCTGCACAAAACAGCAGCTTCTTCTTCTTTGGTTACGGATGTTACACTGAAAGCCGTGAACTCTTTTTTTATCTGATGTTCAAAGAGTGACATCATTAAAGATGAAAGTTACACAAATACAAACTCATTAAGACTTGGAAGCCTAATATTTAAGTATAAAGTACAAATAAGTAAAGTATAAATGAAGTATAAATTATATTTCTGCATGAATACTTGTTTCCGTTCTCAGTTAAAACAGCTCCCAATGATATTTCTAAAGCATAAAAACAAGTAAGTAAGTACTGGTAGAGACTTGAATCCATGCTTTTCTTGCGTGTAGACTGGACTGTTGCAATGCTTTTTTATCTGGACTTTCTGGACATTTAAACCGATTCAAAGAGGAGAGCTCACATCGATCCGGTCTGGAAGTCTCTGCACTGCTGCCTGTCAGCTTCAGGATTGGTTTTAAGATTCTAGGTTTCATGCTTTAGGACCTGCGTTCCTCTCTGATCTACTTAGTCCTTACAAACCTCACGGTGAGAACCAGGACCCACGGTGAGAACAAGGTGAGACCTTCTGTCAGTTTCAGTTGTGGAATAGTTTACCAGAAGATCTGAGAGTTTCTGTCTCTGAGGAGGTTTTTAAATGTCAATTAAAGACACATCTTTTCAACAGCTTCTCCATAAATCATTTAACCAGTTTATTCAATAAAATATTGGGCTTTTAATTGTTTTATAGCTTTTATGGATCCTCATTTTTAACTTTTCGCCTTGTCTACCTTTAATCTATGGAGTCCCTCCTCAAACTTTAGCCATAAAGTTTCAGTCATTTTCTATTTTTACATCAGTTTTATTACTGATTCTTTTATCTAACGTGTCCTAGGACTTTTATGTTTTACCTCCTGTTTACATATGTCTTTTTGCGTTCAACAGCAACTTGGTTAAAGTTCTATACAAATGAAGTGATTGATTGACACTGAGACAGAATATTATACTAGCAATGCTCATGATAAATTCTTTCTTTCTTGGTTTTTGTCAGAGACTAAATGTTTTTGTCGGTCCGTTCCTGTTCTCCGAGCATCCACGAATGAAAAGCTTTCTGAGGCAAAGCTGTGCGTGGACGTGTTGGCGCTGCATGCGAGCGTGCTCACATGTTGCTGCGTGCACATGCAGCCTGCGACCCACCCACACGTGTGAAAGCTGATTCTGTGCGCCGTCCAAGCATGAAATTGGAGGCTGTTGATCACAAATGATCTCTCACACGGAGCTCTCTGTGCTTCAGGAGCTCCACAGAAAACCATTCGTCTCACCTGAAGCACATGGACCCCTGCTGAGCTTTTAGTTTGAGTTTTCTGCATGTGGACACAGAATATGCTTTTGTTTCAAACAGTAACACTGCTGTTGGATTTGTTGGATTTTCGGTTCACAACTCCACACAAGGCTTTCTTCGGCTCTCGATTCCTGACGTTTTTTGGAGCGTTTTTTTTATATATTCTTTATATTAAATAGCAGATATTCTGCTACAGAGAGAGCTGAACATGGCCCCTAAAGCTGAACTGGCAGATATCCAAGCCAAACAAGCTGACATCCAAGCCAAGCTAACTCCATTGCTGGCTATGGAGGCCAAGCTAATTCCACTGTTGGCATTGGAGGCTAAGCTAACACCTCTGCTGGCACTCGTGCAGGAATTCTGACAAGAAAAAGTAGGAAATGAACAACAGGATAATCGGCTTGACCTCATGGATAGAAGACAGAACGACGAGAAAAGCAACTAAGAATGAATAATATAATTCTCACGGGATTTCAACTCAAATCAAGAGCCAAGTCTGGAGCAGCTAACGTCAGCACGGATGATAGCGGAGCCGCTAGAAAACAGCCGATACTGTTGAAGCTCAAGTCGGATCATTCCTCACTTCCAAAGGGATTTCCTTGGATTTGAATAATATCAAGATCTGCCACCCGCTTCCCAGGAGAAAGGAGTCAGATAAACCAGCGATCCTCATCAGGTTTGTGAATCAAAAGCACAAAATTGCTCTGATGAAGCAAAGAAAACTGCTAAAAGGTTCGGAGATTTTCATTAATGATCACTTATCGAAACATCACGCATTGCTGGCTAAGCATGCCCGACTCCTGAAGCGGAAAAAACAGATCCAGAGCACATGGGTGCTGAATTCCAGGATCTATGTTAAACCACTTGGTCCACCAGACTTGACCAAGGCTGTGGTCATCACCAACATGAAAGACTATGAGAAGTGTGTGGTCACGGACGTCTGAGCCTTTATTTGAATCGAAATAAGAATCAAAAATGATTTCAAGAAAATATGGCGCCGGGATTTACCGCTGACTCTTAGATCAACTTTGACCAGATTTTCAGCAGCGATTTCTGCCCTGCAGACAACACAAAGTCTGCAGTCATAACAACGAGGAGAACTCTATAAACTCTGTTCTAACCTGAAGGACGGCTGTTAATCAGGAGCAGAACGCAGGAATACAGTCTTGGCTGATGGCATGAATCATATCACTTGACATAGTTCCTTGAAATGTGATTAATGTCAAAGGATCTACTAATGAAACAACCTGCACTTATTGATTTTCTACATCTGATTAAAGTAAATGATCTTTCAGATACAAATGATTTATTGTTGTCTCTTTCTGTACTTGATCTGAAGAAATGACTTGTCTGATGAAAATAGTCAGCATCTACTCGATATTTAATGATTTTGATCTTTTTGTTTTGTTTTGTCTTTGTTTATTCTTTACTTTTTCTTTAATTACTATTATTGTTTTTATTATCATTTTTGATTTATTCACATTACTGATTTTTTTATGATGAAACTATTCTATATATATATATATATATATATATATATATATATATATATATATATATATATATATATATATTATCATTATTCTCTATTATTATTATTTTTGCATAAGCTCCAATCAAGTCTAAAATATTGTTCAACTTGCATGCAAAGCAGTATGACTTATTGTTACTCAAGGATGTTTAATTACCTGTATTACTGTCAGAACAGTGTAAATACCTGATCATTAGTTACGAACCGGTTGATATCTAATGTAAAGTAAATGATATGGTCGAGTCGGGGTGGGATTATATAAGTTCGCTTCCTCCCACTCCCTTTCAAGCAGTTAATTTTCTGATGTCTAGTTATCCAAAAACATGCTTCATAGGTTAATTGGTTACTCTAAATTGCCCCTAGGTGTGGATGTGAGTGTGCATGAGTGTGTGACTGTGGCCCCTGCGACAGACTGGCGACCAGTCCAGGGGTGTCCCCCGCCTTCGCCCATGAGTAGCCGGGTTAGGCTCCGGCAGCCCCGTGACCCCGAAAGGGATAAAGCGGTTCAGAAAATGAATGAATGAATGAATAGTTATCCTATGTTTGACATGACTACTGTTGCAAATCTTTGTTTTTGTTGATTGTGTTACACATTTCTTGTATATCGTGTCTGCTTGAAATAAACCATTTCAAATCAAAATTCAAATCAAGAAAAACAATATTTTTACCGTTTCAGCTGAAACATCAACGTTTCCTTCGGTCAGACGGATTAGTTTGTTCATTTCTGCAGCTCATTTCAGAGCAGAATCAGAAAACCTTGTCTATCAGCCACAAAAACAGCCTTCATTCTGTCAAAGCTGGTTGTAAAACTGGACATTTACTGTCAAAATAGCAGCTTCAAAGGAAAGAAGCAATTTTTGATCATCTTTTCTAACTGAAAGCAGTTTGATTCTAGACTGGATGAAGAGACAGACGCTGTTCCTCCAGGATCAGTCAGTTCTGTCAGGAGAATTAACATGTGTGATCATGTTCTTCTCACAAAAACAAAACTGTTTTCCTGAGGAAACAGAATACAATTAGAGCCCATCATTCCTGGAAAATAAGAACTTTGTTGGAATCCCACAAAAAAGAGATTTATATTTTCTCAAAGATCACAGAAACCATTTTCCTCGTGAGGAGATCAGCAGAAAAACATAAGAATTGAAACAGCAAACACAGGATCATTCCTAATGTCGTCATTTGTCATTGATTACTTGAAGCTTTAGTCACGTGAACCCGTACATGTTCTGTGGGGTTTTGGGTTGTCGGAGTCTATGGAGGGTCATAGAGGAGCGGAGTTCACCAGAGGCTCATACGACCACCTTTAAGAGATGTCACCCTTGTGTGTTGCATCAGTGTTCACTACGACCTGTCGCCCGCAGCATAGGTGAGGCGGCACCGAGGCGGCACTGCGGCGGCGCGGCGGCAGCTAGTTTTTATGAAGTCATGGTCTCTTCTCAGACTAAAGATGTTTTGGATAATAGTTCATCCCAATAAAAAAGGAAATTCCCCCAAATCCAAAAATATATCTGAACTTCTGAGGTAAAAGGCATCAAATTTCTCACCTTCAGTTTGTGTTCGTGCTCCTTGTTCACTTGGGTCAACAGCTGAGCTTTACGGCGGTTCAACGCGTCGATGAGCGCGTCGCACTGCGCCACCAAACACGCCTCAAACTCCACGCCGTTCTCCTGCAGAGGAACGTCACAGACAGAAGAGCTGAACATCAGAACGGACAGGTTCCAGCTGCAGACAGAACCGTGTTCTACCATCACATGTCATGATGGCAAAGAAGGAACTGTCCGTTTTCAGGAGCATCAGGTTCTGTGTTCTCCACTGTCCTGACGGGGGAGTGGGGGTGGTGACTGATACTTTAGATCTTTGTTCTAGAAAAGCTAATCTGTGAAGGAGAATATTCAAGTTTATTCATTTCCTCTATACATTGTGCCACAAATGTTAGAAAATTAAAGCCTGTTAGATGATCTTATAGATTCATTCATGAAGAATCACTTCAACCTTCCCTGCTAATTCAAATCGGTTTGAAAGACTCCAGAGCCTGATGTGGAACTTGTGAAGCACAGAGTTTCCATCCTGTAGGCAGGATAACTGGAAGGTCTAGAGGTGGGAATCCAGCAGGATACACCTGATCCCTGTCAGCTCCAGGATCCTGCAGACCTGAAGACAGATCTCTGTCCAGACGTTCAGGACCCAACTCAGTCTCACAGACCCTCACATGACACGACTACAGACAAATAAAAGGCCATTCCTCATCAGCAAAACGTCTGTTTGCTTTTTACTTAGTTTAGTAGAAAAATGTCTGTTTTGCTTCAAAATCTCAGCTGCCGTTTGGCTAAAAGCTGTGAAGCTTTGGCTGCATGTTAGAACTCTCTTCAGGTTCTGGTTATTTTCTGACTGTTCACTTACATCAATAAAATCCTTTCAGTTTTTGGCACCAGGACAGTGCACCTTCTAACTCTGCATCTTCAGGCGAGGGTTTGAGTACCTGGATGTGCTGGACCATGTTCCTCAGCTGCACCAGGAACTCCTTGGCTTCAGTGGCCCGATCCGACAGGCCGTTTAGAGCCTGAGACAGCTGACCCTGCAGAGACAGAAGCGGTGAGTCCAAAGAACAGCTTCAGTCTGCAGACTTTTCAAGCCTTATAGGAAGTTGCTTGTCTCATCAGAACTTTCTGTTTCTATTCCAAGTCAAAGCCTTCCAATCATCCCGAAAACAAACGCCGTGTTTAAAGATCACGGACAACAACAACGATCTTTGTGTTCATCCAAATCAGAAAAATGACGCCAAAAAAAGGGGAAAAAATCCATACAATCTGTAGAAGTTGAACCTTCAAACAGGAAAAATGAAAATGAACACAAACAAAAACTTCCACTGGATGTGTAAAGTACAGGAATTTGTGAGAGTCTGGGAAATGTGTACCAGGAATGTTTCAAAGAGCTTTGTTCTAAACTGGATGGTCAGCTGTTGACAGACCACAGACCAGGTCTGACCTTCAGACCTGAGAGCTGCAGCATCTTTACGTCTGAACTTTACTCAGAGCAGATGATGAGGATGTTCTCAAGCTTTCTGGTAAAGCCCCCCCACCTCCGGTTTTAAATGCTGTAGTTCATGAAATGACCACTGGAGGTCATGTCTGATTTTGCACCAAAAATCTGGTTTCTTCCTAAAGACTGTGGCAGGTTCTTCAATATAGTTTGGATTTCATCACATTTTTACAAGGTTAGAGGGTTTTATTTTTACAATCAGCGGCTGGCGTTTCCTATAAAACTCCCACTTTTCTTTGCTGCCCACCTTTAGAATGTTATTGAGGTGGGAGGAGCAAGTGTCAGTTAATATGGCCGTCCCACCTCGGGCTTCATCAGAATCCCTTGAGAAACGTCAGCATAATTGTCTGCAGTAAAACACGGTGGTAGTAGCATCATACTGTGGGGGTTTCTGAGTTACTCTGAGGCAGGATTTGCTGAACGTGCAAATATCCCAGAGTGGTGGTTTAACTGCACAAACCGACGCCTTTACGCTGAGTGTCAAACAGAGAGACAGCTTTGAGACTCATTTTTATTCTTTAGTTTAACTCGGTCTGGATTTGAACTTACAACCTTCCAGTTTCAGGGCAGACACTCTACCACAGGGCCACTGAACTGAAGGTGAATCCAGATCCCTCTGACCAATGCTTTCTTTACAGCTGCCGATCGTGGGGCTTTTATTGTGGAAGCGTGGTGCTGGGTGGGGGTGTCTCTCAGGTTCATGATGGTCAGCGAGTGAAGGTCCGAAAACCTCAGAACCACCAAAGTTCAAAGCAGAGCAGCTCGCTTTTTCCTGCTGAAAATCTGACCGTTCCAAGTGTCAGTGTTTCTCCCCAAAACAACGTTCCTACACAGAACCCATCTGAGCAGAACCCGGAGAACCCAGAAGAGAACGTAGCGGGTTACGATTGGACCACACCCTGGAGCTGCTCAGAGCTCAGCCTGTGGCGCCGTGCTGTGAGCGCCGATCTGCCGTTTGGACAACAGGATGTCCAGGGGAGGGGTAGGGGCTTGGGGGGCCTGACCCCGTGGGAACGGCGTTTGGTTGACTGAACAACCGTCCTGTTGGTGGGTGTCTTTTGGGGGGAGGGGGCGCCCAACAGCTGAAGGGAGCAGTAAAAGCAGGAGCTGGATGGAGCGCTTGCCCCTCTTTGACCCCCCCCAGCTTCTGCTGCTTGACGTAAGACGCCCAACGGGAATTGGTCTGCGGGGGCCGGCGGCTGACCTTTGACCCCTGGGTTTGGGAAAGCGTGACAGCTGCAGCTGACAGGAGTCCTCTGAGAGCCTGCAGCAGAATTCCAGAGCCTCAAAGACCAAACCCAAACAAAACAAAACATGAAACCAACAAAACTTTGGTTTTCTGCAGGACGGAGCCTCTTCAGAACAATTTATCAACCAAAAAGTCCTTAAACTTCTCGTCTTCTAGCAGTAGAATCCAGGACAGATCGGACCCCCCCATCCTAACTCATCAGTGTCTTTCATTGCTGAGTTCAGTCTGAATGTTACCTTAAAGAAAAACAGCGTCTCATTTCTAAACCTGGATTATCCCGAAAACCTCTGGACACACATTCTGATGAAACATACATCCAGACATGGAGGTGGGAGTGTGATGGTGTGGGCTGTTCGGTCAGAATGATGCCGCCATGATTTCAGTGAATCCTGAAGGAGAAAGTCCTCCATCAAATGCTTGATGACCTGAAAACAGTCACTCAGGCTGTAAAACAGCAGAATGATTTTGAAGTCAAACCGTTTTCATTTAAGGTTTTTCAGAATCCTAGAAAACTTCTCACAGCCGTTTAAGACGCCTCCACCACAACTCAAGTGAAACTGCTGGAGCAGCTCGTTTTCTGCGATCCCAGACCTTTTTAAAGGTTAATTTTCTATCTCCTTTAAGGAACTCTAACGTCTCCAAACTACACCTCCTGATCATCGTTTATCTGCTCGTTTGCCCCAAATGTCAAACTTTCCCTCAAACCTGTAATTACGGTTAATGAAGTTGACACGGTGCGTTCGGGTGCCTCAGGTCAAATCATGATCTTGTCTCTGCAGCCAATATCACATTCAGTCTTGCCAATCCCACTCGTCCCGCCCAGATCAGGACTTCACCCTCTGCTGGCTTCACTTCACGCCTTTCATCCCCATCAGTCTCTGGGTTGCAGCAGTTCAACCCGTCAGAGTTCTGCTCAGAGGACAACAAGCAAAGCCAGAAACACTTGATCGTCTGGAGGCTTTTTTCAGGGGCATCTGCTGGAGTTCTCAGTTTTCTCAGAACTCCATTTTCAGAAGCAGGACAAAGGAAGGGGGCGGGGCTTCAGCACAGCCACTTCCTGCTGCTCTGTGACGATGTGAAAACTTAAAGGAGGTCATCAGAAACAGAATCTACTCAAACATGTAACTAAAGTTTGACTGGACCAAGTGAACAGACCAACTAACCAGAAAAAACGCTGTAGAAGACTGACTTTAATAGTTCTAGTACATCACCTGTCCGTCTGGGGTTGAGGATCTCTCCTTCATGTGGGAAACCCTGAGGTTTCTTAAGTTTTCCCCCAAATAGAGGCAGGGGTTTAGCCTCCAATGCCACCGAGGAGGGTGTGAGGACAGAGATGTTTGTTCAGCTTAGTCTGTTTAACAACCAGCTATTGTTTACTTTAAATGTTTGATTTTTTGTTCTTGCAATATACTGATGTCAGTCCAATGAGACGGCTTTGACTGTGATATTGGGCTATAGACATAAAACTGCAGAGAACATGATGGAATGTGGCAGAGAATATGCAGGAATGTGGCAGAGAACCATATGTTTAGGAGGATCCAATCATTTCCGTAATGAGGGAACACCTGCTCGGCATCAATAATTCAGTCGCCGCTCCAGGCCGCTCTGCATGCGTCACAGAACAAGCTCAACAATCTGTGGGGGTGTGTGTGTTCTGATACGAACTCCCAACAGGAAGTACATCGGGGGCGGGGAACAGCACACCTTATTTGGCTAATTAAAAATAACACACATCACCCCAAAAAACCGGCGTGTGCAGCAAAGATAGCTCTGAGTTCCCATAACCCAGTTTAGTCTGAGCGGCCGGCTGCTGCTTCCTGCTTCTCTCTGATCGTTTAGTTTCTTCAGGTCGACTCTGTCCAGGAAACAGGGTCACTGCTGTAAAACAGGCAGGCGCTCAGGTACCAGTGTTATCAGAGGATCTATACAAAAGAAAACACCAATGAAGCAACAACCAGAACTGCTAACAAATTCCCCTTTGTTCATCACTCTTCCCATGGAGCCAGAATTCACTGAGTTGAGTGTGGTTTGATGTCTTCTGTGAAAATGAAGCTCAATTCTAGATTATCTGAGAACATTTCTTTAGTTTAACTGGATTTAAAATCAAGTTCTTGATCGACTTTTTTCTTGGTCTAAAAAGCCAAACTAGCACAACAAATTAGACTTTTTTAAAGCAGATTTATAATCTGAGGTGGTACCATAGACCGTATATTATCACTGAACGAAGCGAGGTGTGATCCATTAAAAATAAAGCCAAATCCGTCACCATTGTTTCCTGAAACGTGCGCTACCATTTTGAAACCAGTCAACCGCGATTGGTCCGAGTCGGTCTGAGTCACGTTTTTGGGCAACTGCAGTCGCCAATCATGAGTGAGCTTGTTCAAAGACCACACCCCTTCCACTGAAAAAGGCTCAGGAGAAGCTGTCAATCAAAAATTAGAGGTGGGGCCAGCAGGCAACACATGCTTTTATAAAAGCATGCTTTTATATAAAGAAAAATGGGTGTTACCATGGTGACACATGATGGGCGGAGCCTGAAGATGAATTTATGGATGTTTCACCAGAGCACATGTCAGTCCGTTTGTATCAGTGCATCAGAAATTCCACGCAAGGAAGAGTTTCCCTGTCCAACCGCTTTGCCTCTGAACTTTCTCCACATCAGAAACTTAAAATCTATCCATAAATGTTTTATCGTGAACAATCACACAGGAACACGTTTAGTTCCTGAACAGGGATTAGTTGAAGCCAAAGTGGCACCAATATTGTTCCCAGGTACAATTGTTTGGTCAGGATTTCCTCTGGATTCCTTCCAGTTGTTTCATCAATGTCTCCCATTGGCCTCCGCAACAGTAGGAGGCCACAACAACGTCCAGGATCTTCTGCCAGCCTGTGAATTCTTTAAATGAAAGGAACCAGCAAAAGATGAGATGGACTGAACTGCAGTTCAAATGGAACCGGTTCCTACATCTTTGGATCAAATAACAGAACTGATGAGATCAGATGAGGATCAATGTTACAGAAGCCTGTTCCAGGAGTCTGATGCCAACCAGATCTGCTAAACTCTCCAAATACCCGGAACCATCGTGTCCCAATAAATTCACATCAACGGAACTTTACCAACAAGTGGGATTCCGAGCGGATCGCTACTGACTGACAGCTGGAAGTAGACGCTTCCAGTTTCAGTTGGGACAGAACAATAACGGTCCCGTTGAGCTCCTGGTGGCTTCCAGGTAAACATCCATCATTTGAGGGTTTGATAAATAATAAGAAACTATCGAGAACCCGTTCACTTGTTCATGAAGCCAGGATCCCCAAAAAGCAAAAATCTCTTTGGTCCAGAAGTGTTTTCTGTTTGGACTCGTTATCTGTTAGTTAATGAACCGCCAGCTCCTCCTCCTCCTCGCTCAGTCTTTGACTTCCTGTCCTCGGGCGTTAGCAGACATTCGTTCTCCTCTCTTTATCTCCATCCTTCATTAACATTTACTCAGCTAATCTCTTGACTTGCAGCTGGAGAGTTAAACGCTGCTGCCTGTGATGGTGCGCCTCCACCCTACACCCAGCATGAAAATCCCTTCTCCACCGGCCCCGCCCTGACTCTGTCCTCCATCTCATCCCATCAGAACAGCTGAGAATCTGGGTGAGTCATTTCCATCAAGGTGCAGCTATCAGAACCACCAACTGGACCTAAGACCGACATGAGGGAGGCGGTGGACAGCAATTATATTTTACTAATAATAAATAATAAACTAATAATAAACCTGTTGAATTCCAATAAGCTCTAATCAATAGGCCAGAATCCACGGCCCTGTTTGACCAATACATGTGAGAATTTTGGTTGATGTAGCATTTATTATTTATTTATTTTACAGGTGATTAAAGAGCCAAAAAAACAACAAGACCAGGTTAACAAACCACAGTAATAAAGGAAAACATAACTTTGAGCTTTAGACTGAATGACTGTTCAGATCATTGATCGTATAAAAGAGCTGGACTGAGTGAAGGTGACATCATCCATCGGTTTGCCTCTGGCTCCAACCAAATGAAGTCAATTCAGTTGCCATTTTTTACTAAATGGACGCTGCCATGTTGGAACCAGAAGTCGTCAGTAACCAATGATTGGTCCGAGTTGTCAGTTCAATGGCAACCACTCTGACCAATCAGGAGTGAGCCAGGGGACCAGCAGGCTCCACCTACTTTTATTGAGACATCTGATTGGTCAGTTTATAACTTGAAAAACTTGAACTACAGAAAAAATATAATGAAAAAAAGAGTCCTTGTGCTGATCAATGCTGGCTTTGCGGGGAAAGTGGGTGTGTGTTAGCCTGGGGGCGGGGCTGCAGCGCAGACCCTTCCTGGTAGGAAGTGTTCTCATTGGTTCTCACTGGTCTACGTCACACGGTGAGGACACACTTGTTTTCACGGTTATGGGAGGGGCTGTGGCTAAGAGCGCTGGTTTTTGGAGGATTCCTTAAAAACGGATCAAACTACCGCTTTGGGGTTCTTTATAGTGAGGAACGAACAGTATGATGCAGCATAAAGCTCAAACAGTTGATTCTTCAGGGTATGGGCCTGTTAAGGTCACGCAGAGAACACCCATCAGTGGGCCAACGAAGCAGAGGTCTGTCCCTGTGACCCCCCGCTGCCATGCTGTGCCATAAAGACACTGTCCTGTCACCTCAGACACAAACAGGCGCTGAGGCTAAATCTGCAACTTTTTGCTTCTCTATTTAGAAATGCGATTTATAGAAGAGGTCAGACGCTCCACCACAGGAGGAGTCTGGAGATGAATTTCAGAGGATGAGGAGGAGAAAATGGAGCATGGACATGACGGAGAGAAGGGGAGGAAGGAGGAGGAAGATGTGAAGCATTATGGGGTCCAGGTTCTCACAGACCTCCACTGTACATCAACAGGGATTCGGTTGCCATGGCAGCTGATTTTTCACGGCTATCCTCATGAGGAGAGAGCGTCGAAGCAAGACCGAGAGAGCACAGACCCGGCAGAACCGTTAGATCACAGGGATCATCTCTGACTAAAACAACAAATGAGCAGAACCTGTAGATGCTCTGCAGGATGAGGAAGAACATCGAATTTACAGCCATTGTGGTTCAGAAAAGATGTGTTTTCTCTGAGTCACCAGAATTTCTGGGGCATTTCTGGAGTGAAACAGACTTCACGTGACTAGTGTACGTCTCTGTTGTCTGGAAGGGACGAGTCAAAAGATCTCCACTGTTCTGACACGAGTCACATCTAACACAAACCAGATCAGACAAGTTTGACCTGGATTTGCAGAAAATCATGTTAGAGCATCAAAAATAGAAAAGGTCCAACATCCAAACCTGACAGGAGGAAAACTCCGTCTGCATATCGTAGAGGAATCCGACTCTCACATTGACTCAGATATTCTATTACTGTATGAAGCTGGACCATATCTACATGCTGATTTAAAGGCTAAATTATGGAAATCAAAATCTATGAAACTGTCGGCAGAGACTGCACCAAAAATTGACAAATTTTTAGTTTTAAAATTAAATCAATCAGTAAAAGACTTTCCAACGAAGCATTTGGTGTAAATTGATGCCTCTGCGTAAACATGTTGTTTATATGTATCTGTTGAAAAGGTTTAGTCTGTTTTGGGAAATCTCCTTAAAGAACAGCAGTGAAGCTCTGCAACCACCAAACTCCCCAAAAACGTTCATCCTGATCCCTGCCGGCCATCTGTCAGCGCTCTGTGGGCTCAAACGTTACCAGGTGTGGCTAAAGGAGCCAAAAAGCAGGAGGGGAACGCCTCCGTCTACTGACACCAACATCCATGTGACCACGACTGGTTTGTGACGATGATTTTTTAAAAATCGATCAGCTCTTTAAAAATGAATCAATTATTCCACATTTCTGAGGGGACACTATCTACGCATCCAGTCACACATCCATCCTTTTTTTAATCCACTCAATCCCTTCCAGAGTGACCAGGAAGCTGGAGCCTATCCCAGCTTTTGTGCTGCTATGGTATGCACTAAACACTTTTTAGTTTCCAGTATTTCCCGCATTTACAGGTTTGCCACCCACATGGTTACCGTGGTAACTGTGAGTTTATGATAAGCCCGTACGGAGCTGCGGTTCAGATTAGAGAAAGTTTGAGTCTCAGGAACCTCCTGGAGTACTTTGATCGTTTTTAAACGTTTTAATGTCACACGGCTTCTGATTGGACGATTGGACGTGTTTTGTGATGCTGTTTTTTCATTTAAGATGGCGTCCTCCTCTAAGGTCAGAGGTCATGTAGACTGTCTTCATAGCTGATGTGACAAACGTGTTTTTCAGATGCTCCAGGAGAATCTGCAGGCTGTGGAGATGGGGTGCTGTTGCCATGGCGATGCCGGGCAGAGCCAGCAGGATTATATTTGCTCACTTTTGCCAGAGTCTGAGCAGCCAAATCAGTTTTCTGTGAATGTATTTGTTTTATTTCAGAGAAATGAACTAAAGTTCTCTTTGAGTCTCTTTAAAGTTGAAAACATCAATCGGTGTTATCTTAATCTCCTAGTTTTGTAAAAAGGACAGTCTGACGTCTCGGGGCCCCTGACGTCTCGGGGCCCCTGACGTCTCGGGGCCCCTGACGTCTCGGGGCCCCTGACGTCTCGGGGCCCCTGACGTCTCGGCCCGCCTTAGCGGCTCTGCTGTGAGGCCCTGCATCAGCTGAGCTGGAACAGCTCCAACAGAGGAATGTTTGGGCCTCCAGCTTCTCCAGGAGATCAGTGGCCGTGATGGATGCCGTCTCCATGGTGATGGCCAGAGCATCCCACAGCTGTCCTGGACACTTGTTGCCCCCCTCCCTCTTACCTTGTGCAGCTTCCACATGGCCCCCAGAGCTTTGACCTCGTGGGGGCCGTGCTTGCCCTCCTCCAGGCACTGGTAGCACACCGGCGTCTTGCACTGCACGCAGTACATGCTGAGGTTCTCCAGCTCGTGCTCCGTGCACGTGGAGATCTTGCGGGGGCTGGCGCGGCGGCTGATGCGGCCCTGCGCCGGGGGCACCAGGCGGTGCTTGGCCAGCGGCCCCCGGGGGGGGTGGCAGCGCAGGCGGCAGGGGTCGCAGTAGAAGACGTCGCACTGCTCGCACATCACCGTGGCCTCCTTCGGGCTCTTCTCGCACAGCTGACACTTGAGGGCGGCCGCCTTGCTCTGCTGGTACCGGTCCACCACCCCCTCCAGGACCCGGTTCTTGGGGAACCCGCGCAGCCCCCGCTCGTCCAGGATCAGGCTGCGGTGGCACTGCGGGCAGGTGATGCAGGAGTTCCGGGGAATCGGCGGGAAGGAGCCCGGCGGCTGGAGGAGGTGCTGCTGCGGGGTGGGCTGCGGGACGGCCGGGGGGAACACCCGGACCCCGTTGGGGGATTTCTGGCAGGGGGTGGTGGGCGCGCTCACGAAGCCCCCGTACGAGCCGTAGCCGCTGTCCGCCTCGCTGTACAGACTCATCTTATCCAGGTCCAGATAGTCGTAGTCGGCGGAACCGGAGGCTCGGCTGCTCTGCGGGGACTCCGCCTCGGGGGTCTGCACGAGGATGTTCCGCGCGCACGCCAGGCAGATGTTGTGGGAACACGGCAGGATGATGGGCTCCCGGTAGAACGAGCCGCACACCGGACACTTCAGCTCCTCCTCCATCTCATCCATGGCTGCGGCGGTCCGGGCGGGTCCAGCGGCGGCGCGTCCTGCCAGCGCAACCTTGAAGAGAGGAGACCGAACCGGAGCTGAGCGGAGCGGTGAGGAGGAGAGGAGAGGAGGCGGCCCGGATGAGGGGCGGAGCCACCAAGCACCAATCAGCAGCGGCTCCCGCTCAGACCGCCTTCCTATTGGCTGATCTCTGAACAGACTTCAGTCAGGAGCTCAGGGCCGTTTGTGACTTCAGACAAACGTTTGAATAAAAACCCAAAAGAAGGATTATAATTCATCAGATTAACAACCAGGTTTCATCTGATGCGGACAGATTGGAAAGAATTCCTTCCATGAGGAACACTTTGAATGTAAAGATGAAGCATTCCTTTCTAAACTTCAGATCCACATCCTCATCATGCACTGTGAGGATTCTGCTCTGGAGATTTGTCTTCATGTTCTGCTCCGAGTTGTTTCTTTGGTAAATGACTGTCCAGCGCTGTTCTCATACATGCTGAGGACACACCAACCTGCCATTGTCTGAGCATCATCTCCACGCCATCTGGACACGTGAAGAGTCTCACATCTACATGTGGTTTTGTGTGTGTCGGTCGATCGCTGCAAACTTTTGAAAGTTTTCTATGTGGAGTTAGTTTTAAGCTGCTATAAAATGTGCGCGTGTGTAAACGGTATTTTGTCCTTTTTGCACACGTGATTACACAAATACAAGCCTTACCAACCAAACAGAACACTTCACTCACTAAATGCAGGACTGCTTGTGGTTCCTAGAATCTCTAAAAGCACAGTTGGAGGTAAAGCCTTTATCCACCAAGCTCCTGTTTTATGGAATAAACTTCCAGCTCATGTTAGTAAGGCTGACACAGTTTCTACATTCAAAACATTCCTCTTTGGACAGGATTATTACCAGGATATCTAGATATCAGAGAATATCTAATTTACTGCTCCTCTACCTCACCTACTGTAATGAAGTTTTGGGGAATAATTTACATTTTCATTACATTATACGTACTTCTGTGTGGAGCTAAGCAGAGGGAAGATGATTTGATAAACCATCTTCCCTCTGCGGTGGTCTTAGATTAGATTAATAATATATTAATACTGACACGCTAAAATTGCAGATTCTGTATTATTATTATTACCATCCGCTATCTGTTGCATGTTACATGCAACTTTCCATTAACGTGTTTGAATTAATCATTCAGACATTACATGCATTAATTAGTCATACATGTAGTTGTTGTTTGATAAATTGATTTTTCTTTAACAGTTCTAGCACATCGCCTGTGCGTCCTGGGAGAGGATCCCTCCGTCATGAGAACATTCCTGAAGTTTCTTATTTTTTTCCAAGATAGGGTTTTTTTTTAAGAGTTTTTCCTCACCAAAAGGAGGGTCTGAGGGCAGGAGTGTAAGTTTAGCTTAGTCTGTTTAGTTTACTTTAGCAACCAGCTATTGTTTGTATTTTATGACTGACTTTATGTGGTATTTTTGTATGAATACCAGTGTGAAGCCTGTTGAGACGGCTGTGATCATCGATG
This sequence comes from Oryzias celebensis, assembly GCA_014656515.1. Taxonomy (NCBI): domain Eukaryota; kingdom Metazoa; phylum Chordata; class Actinopteri; order Beloniformes; family Adrianichthyidae; genus Oryzias; species Oryzias celebensis. Next base: position 51,097,873 of record BNCR01000005.1, read on the forward strand.
ATGTTGGGTTATAATAATAACATTCAAATTGATGAAACTACATGTAAATCCGTATTTGTCCCTTCAAGCCCTTCACCATCTCGTTAGGCTGTTTCAACATTTTCAGACAATATTTTTAAAAATGGAAAAAAATATGATTTCACGTTGGTTATCTTTTCTCTAGAACTTTGGTAAATTCAGAGTTTTTAGTAGCAATTCTTTAATGAATGTATTTTTTTCATGAAAATGATTAGTCATTACTGATTAGTTACATTTGGATTTAAGTGAACAAAAATATATTGTTTAATGTTCAATCTTCATTTGAAATGACTTCATTAGCACAGGGGACATCTGATTCACGTGACAATTTAAAACGTATTAAAATATATGTTATGATAATGTTCAGAGAGCTTCCACTGGAGTCTATTAGATCGCTCTATAAGCTGCTGCTTTGTGTGAGCTTTTTCTAAAGCGTGTCAGTTCAGCTGAAAACAGCCTGAAAACAGACAGACGCTGGCTTTAACAACAGCCTGAAAACAGCCTGAAAACAACCTGAAAACAGACAGACGCTGGCTTTAACAACAGCCTGAAAACAGCCTGAAAACAGACAGACGCTGGCTTTAACAACAACCTGAAAACAACCTGAAAACAGACAGACGCTGGCTTTAACAACAACCTGAAAACAACCTGAAAACAGACAGACGCTGGCTTTAACAACAGCCTGAAAACAGCCTGAAAACAACCTGAAAACAGACAGACGCTGGCTTTAACAACAACCTGAAAACAGCCTGAAAACAGAGAGACGCTGGCTTTAACAACAGCCTGAAAACAGCCTGAAAACAACCTGAAAACAGACAGACGCTGGCTTTAACAACAGCCTGAAAACAGCCTGAAAACAACCTGAAAACAGACAGACGCTGGCTTTAACAACAGCCTGAAAACAGACAGACGCTGGCTTTAACAACAGCCTGAAAACAGCCTGAAAACAACCTGAAAACAGACAGACGCTGGCTTTAACAACAGCCTGAAAACAGTCTCAAACTGTTGGGAAACAGATAGACAAACAGCCTGAACAGCCTGAAAACAGCCTGAACAGCAGTCTCAAACAGTCAGAAAAATGACAGAAAAACAGCCTGAAAACAGTGAAGGAGTATAGGAGTTCCTTCAGAGGAAAGCATCTTGTTGGTCGATAAGGCTCTTCTCTGATTACATTGACATATTTCCTAAAGCAGATTTTGATCATGTGACTGGATCATTGCTGAACAAAACCTCAAACAGTTTTTATAAACTTTTGATTCATTTTCTTTGTGTCTTTTAATAGTTTTTGATTGTTTTAATTTAAGATAAAATCCCAACCAAAGGAGAGCTGATCCATCTGAACACATTTCTGGATTACAGTAAATTCCATGTTGACTCAAACGGCCTGTAGTTATTTTGGGCTGCGAGCTGCTGACGCCTGCAGCTTAATGATATTGTTTTCTGCGTAATCGTCGCAGCTTCGCTGCAGCTTGCTGCTCCACGTCACACAGAAAACCTGAAAGAATTCAACCTGAACTGCATCTTCTCAGAGACTGCCATGTCCTGCTGCCGGAAACAACCCCCCCACGCTGCTTTGAAGGAAAGCCTGCAGAATTCCTAGACTCACAGCAAAGCAACATCCATTTAGGGAGCAGTGAACACTAATTATAAAACTTCAGTACAAACCAGATCCTTTTCTGATTCTGTCATTTTCTCTGCTGCTTCTGATGCAGAAAAAGTTCTTCATGATTTAAAAAGAAGCTTCATGTATATTTGGTCAAATTTATTGAGATTTCCAGTTTAAAAGTTTAAAAGTTTAGGGCAGATTTCTAAAGAAAAAACAATGTTACTGAAGGTTTGTTTTCTAAAAACATCTTTGTCTATTTCATAGAAATGTCACCTGTTGAGTCCTGTCTTTACTTTAAAAGTATTTGCTCAAAATAAAATGTTTTCATCATCATCATCGGGGTTCTGCAGAACCCAAGGCTTCATAAACTAATAAAGTTAAAATAAAATGATCCCGCACAAGAAACAGCATCTTAGTTTTCCATCAAAGATTGTGATCCACATCATCACACTACTGCCACCATGCAGTTGCTGTTTTTTCCTGACAGTCTGTTAGTTTGAGTCCAGATGTTTGGGGGACGGAGTCCTTCCAGAAAGATCCTCAACAAATCCTGCCGAAACGTTCTGGTGATGATCCAGACGTTCCTGTCAGACGCCGCAGTCAGAAGCGTCTCTTCCATCACGTTCAACATCAGTGTTCCTTTAATCCAGCAGTGTCCAAATCTAGTCCTCGAGGGTCGGCCTCCTGCTGGTTTCCCAGAAACCCTGCATTATCTGCAGCTGATTACCTGGAACAGGTGTTTAACCAATAAGGAGCTTCAACAGCAGGTTGGTACTTAGGACACCGGGCCTCGAGGCCTGGATGTGGGAACTCCTGCTCTAAACTGACACTTCTGATCTTTGAGTTCCTCTTGTCCAGAAACTACAGAATCTTTGCTGATTTCCTGAACATGAACTGTTAGCGAACCTGATGCTGACGAGGCCTCGTAGGGTCAGGAGGCAAACTTCGTTAACCGTCTTTTACTAAAAAAGTAATAATCTTCAATGACTTAATCGCTAAAGTTAAGAACAGACCCGACTTCTCTGTGACGAGCCTGAACAGGAGCTCCTGAATGCTCACGTTTCACCTTCCTGTCTGCTGGGAATATTCTGAAAGGACACAGCGGGGGGCGGAGTCGCTCTCTGACTTCCTGACATCACAGCAGCTTCATGTTTATGGATGCAGAACCATCTGCAGCTCCTCAAAGTGACCGGAAAATGCATTTTCTCATGCGATGTTTGCAAATGAGACGTTCAGGGAGAAACGGACAAATCAATATGCAGCAGAGACCTGTGACAGGAAATCCAAACCGGAGAGTTTTCCGGTCAAAATGTAGTTTCATGTTTAGGCAGAGGAGAGGCAAACGGCGTCTCAGAACCTGAGAGCCTCAAACCGTCGTTCTTTCTGATATCATTAAGATAAAAAAAGCCATAAATGGGTTTGTTTGTTTCGGCTCAGAGTTCATCCTCCAACTGTTCTGGTGTGATAAAAACCAAACATCCCCAAGGCTCGATTGTTTGCATCTTCTCTTTTTCTGCCTCTGCAAACGTTGCTGCAGAAACCAGAAGAAGCTGCACGTCTGAGGGCGTCTGGTTTGGTTTGGCTTCACTGACCTGTTGTCAAATGAGAAAGAGACGCCTCCAGCAGTTCTTGTGAAAAGTGCTGGAGTTTCAGAAGCTTCAGCTGCATAGAGTCTGCATGTGTGGGCTGCCCAAGGAGCGTGTGAGCACTGAAAGCTCGCCACGTGCTGAACTGATGATTCCTTCTTGATTCTCTGAAAAACCCATAAGTGTGGAGGAAATGAGGATGGATGGAGTTCTGCTTCATATACAAACTGAATTCCTTCATTCATCTCCACCCACCACCACCGCCACCCAAAGGAACGCTCAAATCCAATAGTACAGTGAAATCCACAGGACTGCTTCAGTTACCTCACGTTTGTGGAGAGAAGATCACAGGAAGCTGCATGTCTGAGGAGCTGCTCCTTGATCTGCAGCTGAAGCTTCCAGCTCTTCTACAAGGTTTTTAAAAACTCTCACATGAAGGAAAAACTCCATGAAAGGTGATGGAGGAACTCCATCAGAAGAATGTGGGAATGTGAGCGCGGAGGCTCTTCTTCTTCAGAACATCTCGAACATCTGCAGTGTCACCATGTGGTCACATTCTCCTTGACCTTACCAACATTCCCATGAGCCTCCAGAGAGGTCAAGGAAAAACGCTATGGATCAGCGGCAGTGTTTCCTCTCTGACATCCCATAATTTGAGGTTGGTCACACCCAGTCCATCTCTTTGTTTAAAAGCCCCAAAGGCCCAGGAGGAGGAGGAGGAGGCCAGGAGGAGGAGGAGGAGGAGGCCAGAAGGAGGAGAAGGGGGAGGAGACCAGAAGGAGGAGGAGGAGGCCAGAAGGAAGAGGAGGAGGAGGCCAGAAGGAGGAGAAGGGGGAGGAGACCAGAAGGAGGAGGAGGAGGCCAGAAGGAAGAGGAGGAGGAGGCCAGAAGGAGGAGGAGGAGGAGGAGGCCAGAAGGAGGAGGAGGAGGAGGAGGCCAGAAGGAGGAGGAGGAGGAGGAGACCAGAAGGAGGAGGAGGAGGAGGAGACCAGAATGAGGAGGAGGAGGAGGCCAGAAGGAAGAGGAGGAGGAGGCCAGAAGGAGGAGGAGACCAGAAGGAGGAGGAGGAGGAGGAGACCAGAATGAGGAGGAGGAGGAGGCCAGAAGGAGGAGGAGGAGGAGGCCAGAAGGAGGAGGAGGCCAGAAGGAGGACATCTGCATGGATCCGCTCCTCCCCATCAGAACTCCACCCTGAACATCTGGATCATTCGGTTTGTGTTGAGATGGTTCTGATTGGAAACTAGACAGAAAGACATAAAAAAATCTAAAGATGATGTTTTATTCATTTAAAGGGATCAAAACACATTTTCATGAGAAAATCTGCCGATTTTTCTTGAATTTATCATTCAAATCAACTTAAAGACACTTTCTTTAGAAAGAACGTTTCTAAACGTTTTTACTTCGAGCATTGATTCCTGCTGTTTGATTTTTTCATTTCTTTCTTGTTGCCATTGTTACAGTTTTGGACTTTTTTCAAACCATTTTTTTTTAATCCTGAAACTTGCACTTCCCTGAATGACCACTGGAGGTCAAAAGTCCATCCATCCAGCTTCTAAACCTGCCTTTGTCCCGTTTGAGGTCACGGGGTCACAGGAATGTACTCAGCGGCCACAGGCTGTATAAACAACGGCCAAATCGAGGTGTGACGTCACCCGTAGGAAATGTGTCACCTCCGCTTGAAGGTGAAGTCAGGAAGCTACTGGGGTTTTTAAGATGATGAAGAAGAGAGAAAAGAAGTGAGAAGCGGCTGCCAGCTTCCTCCTTCAGGTTCCTTCCATCTCCACATCATCTCTGACATGAACGTTCCGTCTCATCTCAGAGCAGCGTGTGTTTGAAGGATCGATTCTTACAGGAAACTCTGCCACAGGCAGGACGTTCATGACGTGAACGTGTTTTAGCAGCTTCATCCAGTCTCTGTGGGCGTCTCTCTGTGAATGAAACTGAAGGCTTCCTACCTTTTTCTATTCAGGCTTCTGTCCTCCCACAGCTTCTGAAGATCACTCTCGATCTGCGACTCCCCGAGAGACCTGAAGCAGCATCATCTCTGACTGAGTCACCATCACGTCACTCACACGGACTCCTACGGACGAAGAGATGCGGCTCCTGAGATGATCTTTGTCTGAAGCAGGAACCCAGAAACCCCTCAGTCGGGACCCGTTCTCCGGCTGGGCTCAATACTGTGATGCGGCGGCCAAGCAGCTTCATGTTCAAGAAAACCGTTTTCAATTCTGAATTCAGTGCATCGAGTTAAACAAACTTTGATCTCTTTGAAGTTTGAATTTATTGCAAATAAAAGAAAATATGTTTCTGTTCAAAATGTAAATGTTAATCAACATCAAGTCTGACGTAAAAGCAAAAAGTCAAACTGAAAATAAAAATCTAAATGTCAACATTTCAGCAGAATTCTTCAAAAGAAATTAGAGGCTCCGCCCATCACAGAACAACAGCCAATGAAAATCAGGGACAGTGTGGCGGCCAAAAATTAAAGAAATTCAAACGTTTTCCTTAAAGGACAAATTCAAACCAGATTCCTGATACACAAAAGACGCCATCTCAAATCAAAAATCAATGCGTCAAATCAATGAGTCTGCGTTCCGCATGCGTCTGCGTTCCGCATGCGTCTGCGTTCCGCATGAGTCTGCGTTCCGCATGCGTCTGCGTTCCGCATGCGTCTGCGTTCCGCATGAGTCTGCGTTCCGCATGCGTCTGCGTTCCGCATGCGTCTGCGTTCCGCATGAGTCTGCGTTCCGCATGCGTCTGCGTTCCGCATTAGTCTGCGTCCCGCATGAGTCTGCGTTCCGCATGCGTCTGCGTTCCGCATGCGTCTGCGTTCCGCATGAGTCTGCGTTCCGCATGCGTCTGCGTTCCGCATGAGTCTGCGTTCCGCATGCGTCTGCGTTCTACATTTTCTCCTCTTTCTCCAGGTCAGAGGTGAAAAGTCATCCACTTTGGATTTGTTGCATGAAGTGGAGACCCCTGAACTTCTCTACAGAGTGGGTCACTGTGGATGAAGCAGAACTTCCTGTTCAGCTTTTCTCCTGAAGTATCAAATTAAAAGAGATTTTTTTATTACTACTCTTTTTGCTTTCACTTGAACACAAATGAGTAAAAGCATCATATTTGGAACATAAACAACAGATGATCTTTAGCCTGATTTTCTACTGAAAACCTTTTCATTGATGGAGAATCTGCTCTGCAGAAGTCACACCTTCAGCAGTAAATGAGATGTTTTCCAGATGTGATGTTTGTCGCCTTTTCCCCTCAGAGCCACAGTGGAGCAGATGAGAGTGTTAATGGTGCTGCGACGCAGCCGTTGATGTCTTTAGCTTGAGAGCAGCTTAAATGAGGAGATTCAGCTTCACTGAAACATGCAGAGAAAACGGCAGAAACAGAAACTCACTGTTAACATTTCAGCTAAAAATATTTAAATAAAGTTTCTGTTTACAGGCAGGATCACAGGGAGCTTCTACCCTCAGTAGTCCTTCTTACAACCTTCCAGTCATCAGACTCCAAACTTGATGATGATGGTGGTGATTGTGTGTGTGTGTGGGGGGGGGTCTTCTGCTTCCTGTCCTGTTAGTGATGATGAGACTTGTTTATGGAAAATATCTTTACATGATCTTTTTCTTCTGATGATACTCTAAATGTGACGTTCGCTTTGTTAGACTCTCCTGGTGGTGTTCCACTTTCTGCTCCTCCAGCATCCATTCCTGAACAACGTTCATCCCAACAGATGAAGGGACCGTCAGCATCAACGTTTTTGAGGACCTGACCTTTCTCCTACCAGCCCTCTCGGTGAAGGAGCTTTGTTTTCCTGACCTGGAAGCAGCTCATGGGATTTTAGGTTCCTCATCAGTTAAATGATCTGTTTCTGAGTGGCAGCAGGTCAGCAGGTCATCAGGCTGGCGTTGACGTGATGATAAAGACAATGACCTCCAACGGTTTGAGTCTGTGTACCACAGATATGAGTCAAATAAAGCTCTTTTTGTTCGAGACCATGTACATTTATGTAGCAGCATCACGTTTATGCTGAAAATCATCTGTTCTTCTTTTCTGTCTCTGTTTTGTGTTTCAACACAAACCTGTGTAGACATTTGTGATGGAGGACATGTAAACTCATTTTGAGGATCAGTGGCTGTGAGCTCAGAGAGGATCTGTGGGAGGACATGAGCTCATGAACGTTTGGAAAAGCTTTTTCCTTTTCTGATTCACTCCAGTGAAACTGTGGAAACTGCAGTCCTCCTCCTTTAACATTTTCCCTTTTTGAAGGAATTTGAAAAGGAGTTTATTTACTTATTTTGATGCTGAACCACATTGGGAACATTTCCATTTATCATTCTACACATCAAAAATCACATCTTGAAATAGAAACTGGTTGAATCATATCTTCTTGTAAAATGAGCAGCAGCTTCAGCAGACAGGAGGTTGATGGTTTGACGCCTATGATGGTTTTTAAAAATCAAACTGCTGTTTGTGTTGTTGTTTTTTTCACTAAGATAGGAAAGTGGAGCAGAGGCTTAAACATTTGGAATTAGTGGATAAAATTCTCATTTTCCTGCAGGAGTCTAGGATTTCTGTATATTTCAGTGATCCCTGTTTTGGGATTAAACTGATGGAAAAACGAAGGAACAGTAAGAAAGAGAATTAAAAATAGTCCTGATGGAATTCCATATTTTAACTGCAGATGGCGACCTACGCTAAGGTCAAAGGTTGTTCCGAGTCTTTTTTTTTATTACAAATTGGAGACAACAAACGTTTGCAGAAATATTTCTGAAAGTGAATCTTTAAACTGTTTTAAGGTTTTTTTTCCAGAATCTTTTTGTTTTCACAAAAAAAAAAAACCTGATTTTTAAAATCATTTTAGCTTGGTCAGATGTTCCTTCAGCTTCATTCTGAGTGTTGGTTCCACATCCTGTCAGGGAACCAGGAGATGTTAAAGAGCGGTCCGTCTGTTCTCCGGCTGCAGCCGCGTTGTCATCTGCATGGTGGGCGAAGCACCAGGCGCCTTTCCAGAGTGCTAAGAGACTTCATCATCCCTAAAACGCCTCATCAGTTCATTTTCTCTAAATGTTACTGCAGATCTCATAGCGTTAGATGTAAAAGGATAAATCTGGGTGAAGTATGACGTCAGTCTCTTACTGTGAGCCTCCTCCACCTGAGAGGCTGAACGCTGCTGTTTGTGCTGCAGCAGCGCCTCACTCCCACGCTCTGCCACTTCACTCTCATCGTTCTGAAAACCTGATAAACAGCAGAATCCATCTGCTGTCAGACCTGAGTGAAGAACAGCAGAGCAGCTGCAGCTTTAACGCAGCTGCAGTCGTATAACGCGGCTGCAGCTTTAACGCAGGTGCTGCTTTTACGCAGCTGCAGCTTTAATGCAGCTGCAGTCGTATAACGCGGCTGCAGCTTTAATGCAGCTGCAGTCGTATAACGCGGCAGCAGGTTTAACGCAGGTGCTGCTTTTACGCAGCTGCAGCTTTAATGCAGCTGCAGTCGTACAACGCGGCTGCAGCTTTAACGCAGCTGCAGTCGTACAATGCAGCTGCAGCTTTAACGCAGCTGCAGTCGTATAACGCGGCTGCAGCTCTGCAGGAGGTTTGAGTCCTTCAGTCCTCTGGGCAAATAGAGGCCACGTTTCCACAGAAATGTCCTTTACCTCACTGACCGTAGCAGCTCAGGTCTGAGGCTCACTGCTGCTGGAGAGCGCCACCCAAAGGTCACATCAGTTCAGTTTCTAAAGCAGTTCCGTCATTCTGTCAAATCTTTATCAGTTTTTGTTGGGAAATCTTCAGTTTTCCACAGAGGAAGAGGTCCCAACTATAATCGTGTCCACCAACCGACTTTCTCACAGCCTGTTTTCCATGTTTTCCATCAGTTAGGGGTTGGATTGTGTGTGTGTGTGTGTGTGTGTGTGTGTGTGGTGGTGCGGGCTTGTTTTTTTTTTTTTTTTTTTTTTTTTTGTGTAAAGCACTTTGTGTTAGGGCTCATATGAAAAGTTCTATACGAATAAACATTGATTGATCTTGTCTTTGATGTGCTTCTTCTATTCTCTCCCATCATTTTTATTGTTTCATTTGATAGATCAGTTATTTTCTCGCCTGCTGACTAACTTCAGATAATAAGCGTAACGCCTAAAATCTTCTTCATCGCCGAACGTCAGACGGTTGTGGCCTTAAATTTGCGTCAAACTGCACCACGTCTGCAAGAGTCAAATCCTTCAAAGAGCAAAGTAACAAACGTGCAGGTATTTTAGACAGAGGCAGCGCTAAAATCCAGTCTATGCTATGAATCCGACACTCACACATTTATTAAAACTGAACAAAAACATGACAGGATGATGGGCAAAAAGAACTGAAACAAAGGATTAAAAACACCACATTCTGACTGTTAACAATCTAAATCAGAGATGAATTCTTCAAACTCGCAAACATAAAAGCAAAACGCTCTGAGTGAAAAATAAAGAGGTGATGTAGATGTCGCCGTGGAAACAATTGTCAAATGGCTGTCAGTGAGCTGTTAAATTAAAAGCATAAAATGTAGCATAAGGAGAGTTTTGTTATTTAACCACCATGACCTGAAACTTCCCCTGATAAAGCATTTTCTGTGTCATTTTGCAGGGAATCCGGGTCAAAACGACCCCTCCAGCCCAGCACTCATTTTCTTCTCCATCACACAAAGTTAAAGCAGAGAGGAGCATAAATGCTGAGACTCACTTGGTGTTGCAAGTGGAGCAGAGATGCTGGAGGATGCCATCCAGAGGTATTTTTAGTGCTCGTCTGCCTGAGCTTCTCCTTCTGCCTGCAGGTTCCTGGACAAAATCCCAAAGAAGCTCAGCCTTAATGTAGTTCTGAGTACAAGTGATTAATTTAGTTCATATTTATATTTCTTATTATCTCACTCTTTTGCAGAAATCAAACTTTTCAAAAGGAAAGGTCTAAAAACTCCAAATAACTGGTATCTTTGGCTTCTGCTGGTTTTCTTCAGGTTACAAACAACGGCTCCACCTGTTGGTGAAAAAAACAAATGTTTGTAAGAATTACCATTTACAAAAAAAAGGGAATAAACTGACAATTTCTTAATTTAGATAAATACTAAGAGGTCTCTACACATTCTAAATATATTTCTAAAGTGTCAGAGGATTGTCAGAATGAACATGTTTATCCAGTAAACAGAAGTGATGCAGTTTTCAACATTATCAAGTGATTTCCAAAGAAAAATTGGGTCAAGGTGGAAATGTTTTAGCTACGTTGTTTTTAATGAAACAAAATGTTCATTTCAGCTGAAAACACAGAATGTGAATTCTTGTTTCTGCATGGTTTGTGTTAAAGAGGAAGTTTTTTTAATCAACAAACAGACATCTGTGAACATTATAACTACATTCTATTTAAATTCTTCCTTTTGATTAAACTTCAGGCATAATCATTAGATTATTTTGTTTTCGGACATGAAATCGTTGGTAATAATGAGCCTTTTTTCTCATAAATAATTTCAGTAAAACTACAAAACGCACAGATTTAGCGCATGCGTGTTACACGAGACGTTCATGTGCTCGCGCGCACTGAATGCATTTATGAACGTCACTCATTCCGTTTCTAATAAATGAAACGTTAAAAATACAAAGCTCAATAAATAGAAATGTATTTTCCTGTGTTTAAAATAATTAGTTAGATGACGGGTAACGTCCTGGAAACTGACGTCAGCACGCAAACCGGAAGTGGACATGGCGCGATTGCTAGCTGCAGGTAGCAGCATGATGTCCTCCTGCTCTCGGAAGCTCGGACCCGGGCTTTGGCTCGTCCTTCTCGGCCTGTTTGCTGCGGCGTCGCCGGTTCGGACCAAACCGGACAGTTTGAAGGAGGTGACGGACGGGAACTGGGACAAAATCCTGGCGGGAGAGTGGATGATTGAATTGTGAGTGTCCCGCTAACGCTCGGTGCTAACGCTGCACGGAGTCTGTCTGAAGCGGCGCAGGATTTCTCTTCACGTAACTGTAGAAAGTTCTAAAACGTCCTTCCTGGAGGACAGATCCTCCTCTAAGGAGCTGGAGGTTTGAGTTTTCCGGGTTCGCGGGTTAATGTCAGCCCGGGTTGTCCGCTGTCGTCCTGCAGTTACGCTCCGTGGTGTCCGGCGTGCCAGCAGCTGCAGCCGGTGTGGAAGGACTTTGCGGACTGGGGGGACGACATGGGCATCAACGTGGCCAAGGTGGACGTGACGGAGCAGCCAGGTGGGTCTATGTTGAAACCTGCACGCGGGACACCCGGAAGATCCCAGCAGGAAGTGGGCATGAAACGGATGCTCTGTGACCCACTTTACAAAATAAAATCCTCAGGTTCCCCATAGAATAATCTGAGTCAATCTAGAAAACACGCAGACCGTCTAAATCTGGAAGGAAATGAGGACTTTACACATAAAACCCCAGTACAATGAATCGTTCATTTCCTCCAAAACCAAATGCTGAACAGTTTTCTAAAGTGTTTGGATCCTTCCAGAACCTGAACCAGAATCCTCTGGTTGGGTCATTCCACTCACCGTAATGAGCTCAGAATCAGGCATGAAACTGGAGGCAGTTTTGTTCTAAATATGAGCAGATGCACAGTTTTTATGAATACATTTACTCTGTTTATTGTATCTCACTCTGTATGCTTTTCTCTGCAGAATTCTCTCTGCATGTTAAGTTAAAAAATCTGTAAATTCTTGGGATTGAAACTGAGATGGAAACTCTTCTCACAAACTGTTGCAGTGGACAATTTTTCCTCTGAATTTTCCCTAAAACTTGCAGACTGGAATGAAACTGATGCTGTAACACATGTAAACATGTTACTGAGATTATTCACTTTCCAGAATACTTTTTTCTTCCGAAAATATCAACAAAATCTTAAACTTCCTGTAAAAATTGTTTGACAGAAATGTTAGTTAGTTTTTTTTCTTTGCTGTTGAACTGAATCGATCATCTCTGCATCTTTTGGGTCATTTACTCTAAGAAAAATGTAAAACGAGACGCAAACAAGCCTGTGAACCTGAAGGTTTCAAAGTAAAGTTCAAAACGTTACTGTTACTCCAGTTGGTGGAGTTTTTCAGGTCAGTTGACAGTGAAGCTCATCAAGAGGAAAGTAGAAAAACTGAAGCAACGAGTCCGTTTTTCTTCTGACAGGTCTGAGCGGCAGATTCATCATAACTTCACTTCCTACCATTTATCAGTAAGTTCTTTGGTGTTTTCATCACTTCCCGTTTTGTGTTTTTGTTGCTAACAAAAACCGCAACCGTGTGACAATCATAGCAGCGGCTAAATTTAAGCTTTATATTTTGAGTGTTTTAGTTGCAAGCATTTCACGTTTTGCATGAAGGACTAAAATGATAAAATATCAGATAAATATTGTATTTAGAATATTCTGACTGTGGTTTGGATGCATCTTTCCTCATCATTTACAATAAAACCTCGGCTCGTTTCAGTTGTAAGGACGGCGTCTTCCGGAGGTACCAGGGCCCTCGAACCAAAGAAGACTTCCTCAGCTTCGTTGATGAACAGAAATGGAAAACTTTAGAGCCGATCTCCTCGTGGTTTGGTCCTTCTTCATTTCTGTGAGTTCATCTCCAGAAAAGTGTCTTAAGAGCTGTTTTTTTAATGCCTGCTTTGTTGTTGAGAAGCTTCAGATGGACACGTAACTCTGATCACTTCTTCTGTCTGCAGGATGAACTTGATGTCTGCTTTGTTTAAACTCTCCATGTTCATCCGGGTGAGTCAAAATGGAAATCATTCAAGTGCATTAAAATAAATGATTTTGGCAGAATAAAATGATTTAATGAATATCAAATGTTTTCTTATATTCAGTCATTTTATCGAGTAAAGTGGAAATTTATTATTTTAAGAAATTAAACACTACTTTTAAAAGAAATAAATGTTGCCGCAAAGTTTTAAAATAATTTGCTATTAAAATAAGTAATAAAATCAAATAATATAATTAATGTATAATTTGGTAATTAGATGGCAGACAAACAGGGTAAAAAAAAATCAGATTCATGCTGTTTTTATACATGTGATTTTTAAATGTTATAATTAATCGAGTATGAATTTATGCAGATGATTATTAAGGTGTAATTTTAACGTTTTTTTTATGGTTTTAAGGATTATTTAACATGACTTATCCTGCCCATAGAAACGAATGTTTATAAAAATCATTTAGTTTATTGAATTAGATTTAATCTGTGCCACGGTCCACATCTAAAACATTGTTGTTCTTTGTGTCACATTACGTCAGAAAACTGAATTTTCCTTTTTAAATGACCCCCACCCCCCACCTTTTTATCTTATAAATATTATTTGATTGTTAGCTTGAATGGGCTGAGTGACACTGAAATGACCTGACATGTCCTTCAGACCAACAGCAGAACATTTGTTCCATGTCTGCACAGGTTTATCAAAACAAAAAAACCTCAAATGTTATTAATTATTTCCCTTTGAGAAGTGCAGCCGTCTTGTCTGCCTTACCCTGGTGATTTTTCATCCTCTTGGCTTGCCATACTTCCCTCCCTGATAGTAGAGTGTGTTTTGGAACTGATGTTTAGATATTAAAAAATGTTGACAAAATTTGGTTTTATTTCGTTTTTACATTACATTTAATATAAAAAATCTTGAAAATATACTTGAACCTGAAATAAATAAAAATTGTCCATGTTTTCAAATAATATTGACTTTTGGATTATTGTTTCTGTGACGTTTTAGCCTCTTAAGTTTCTTTCCTGACATGATTCATTTCATTTATGTATTTAAACAGTTTCAAATTGTTGGAAACAGATTTTTACCATCAGTATTTTCAATATTTTCCTGTTTACACTTTTTTGACTTCCTGCTGATTTGAAATATAAATTGAGTTTTTATTTCTACTTAAATAAAAGAGCTTCTGTCTTCATGTTTAACCAGATACAGTGAAATGGTTTCAGTGCAGAAGGGGGAGTCAGAACAGGAAGTGGTGTGAGTGGATGCGAGGTCCTGAGGATGGAGACGGTGTGGTTAGTGAACCTTCTGCTTGTTGTTGCAGCGTTGCCATAACTACATGACGGACAGCCTGGGCATCCCCGTGTGGGGCTCCTATGTGATCTTCGGTTTGGTCACCCTGTTCCTCGGCCTGGCCTTGGGCCTGGTGAGCCACATTCCGGTTCTTGAGATCCAGGTGATCTTGAAAAACCTTCTAACGTGTGTTTCATCTCCAGTTACTGGTTTTCATCGCAGACTACGTCTTCCCCTCCAGACGGTTTTCTCCTGATTACCATCAGAGTGAGTTTCAAACGCACTGAAGCCACTGGGACTCAGGAGCGCCGGCTCATGTCTGTCTGTCGTTCTGCAGAGTATCGGAGTATCCCGATGATCCCTCTACAGGACGAAGGTCAGGAGGCAGATGGAGAGGAAGATGATGAGGACGACGAAGAGGACGAGGCCTGGAGAAGAAGGGCAGGCTCTTCTGAGGGGCAGAAGAAGCAGAGTTACGCTGACGAACCTCTGAGGAAGAGGGTGGTGGGAAACCGCCAAGAGGAGGAGGACACTTAGAGGGGCGAAGCGTCTGATGGGGGCGCCGTGGATTCAGCAGAGCCAGCGTTCAGTGGAAGGAGTCCACACACACCTCCCTCCTCGTCCCACCTCCCTTCTCCTGTCGGAGTGCTCAGACTCTCCCCCAGGAACAGCAAACGCTCCGGTTTTCCCTCGTGGAAGCGGATGGAAGCAGAGCTCCTCAGCGTTTGCTGTTCGTTCTATGCATCGTTTTTGAAAAATGTTTTTTGGTGTAAAAACGCTCGTGGATTTTATTTGTGACGTTTACTCTTTCAGTTTCTTTTATTTTGCATTTTTAACCTGAAAGTTCCTGACTGGTTCCTGTAGACGTCACTTAAAGCTGTGGGGGTGTAACCCTGCATCACAAATATCGAGTGGTTCCACCCCTTTCAAGCTGCTTTTAGGGTCTCCTGATGGAGCTGACCTGTTCTTCAGTCTGTGGACGCTGCAGTTTCTGCAACATCCTCCATGGAGGATCTTCAGCCTCACCGTGAAATCTGCTTTAAGTTACGAGTGCAGCTCTGCAGACGTTCAGCTCCTTCAACATTCGTTTTTTATTCCAGAATAAAGGCGTTTTGAATGTTTTTCTCATCGGGTTGCTTGAAGAACCTGGGTGTGGTGGACCTGTGGGTTCTTGGTTTATGCTGTGATGCAGTTAAAGTGCTGAACGTCCACCTCACAGTCCAAACGCTCAGACTGTTGCAGCTCCAGAACCGTTTCTGACCCGCTCCTGAACCTGTGCTGCTGTCGGAGAACTGGATCCAGTATTTGCAGTAAAGGAACTCTGTCAGTGTGGGGGCGCACATTTTAGTCTTCAGTCTGAATTTCTTCGAAGTTGCTCTGATCTGTTTATTTAACTTTTGTTTTCTTTATAACCATATTTATGGCTTGTAGCATCCTCACTTTGCTCTGAGCAGGCTGCGTCCCTCAGTGTTCTTTAAATAAAGATTTACTTCTGGAAACCTGAAGTCTGGGTGATTTTCAGCTGTCACATCAACACAAACTTCTGCAGAAATCAAACATTTAAAAGGATTTCTGGTGAAATAAAATGTGAAGATTAGTTCTAACAGGTCAGACCTCTGTTTTACCTTATGACGCAGGGGCTTCTTTCACTTTAAAACAGTTTAGTGAAAAGAAACATGAGCAGTTGTTTAAACGCTTTCATTTGTCTGCATATTTTCAGATTAAGCATTATTTAAAGTTAATGACTTTCTCCTGCAGAGCACCGTGTTCCCCAGCAGAGGTCAGTGTTGTCTTCATTTTGGGATGAGCTGCATCCAAAACGCTGCAGAAGTTTGAATCAGGCCGTTGACTGTACATAAGAACTGGACTGAGTGACCCCTCCCCCCTGGCGTTCCAAACAGGAAGTAACTGCTGGCTTTTTTCATGGCATTTTTCTGTAGTCAAAGTTATAAACTGATCAATCAGATGCCTCAGTAAAAGTAGGCGGAGCCTGTTGGCCCCCAGTTCAAAACCTTTGATTGACAGATGTTGTGTAGCCCGCATTCAAGTGAAAGGGGTGTGGCCTTCCAGCAAGCTCACTGCTGATTGGTCAGAGTGGGCGCCATAGAAACAATGACTCTGACTAATTACTGTTTACGAATGAAGTCTGGCTCCATCATGGCGGCGTTCGTATCATGTAAAATGGCGACTGAATTCACTTGTTCGGAGCTGGAAGTAAACTAAGTACATCTGTGGATCCGGTTCCTTCCCTGGCAGCTGAAACCTGCTCAGACTTTAGATCTTCTCTGCTCTTCCGTCTGCAGGTCAGATTCAAACGTGGACTTCCAGCAGTCACAGCAGAAGGTTGGTTCCCGCTCCACCTCCACGGCGCTCGTGACTGGCTGCTGCCTGGAGGCCTCAGGGCTGGAGGGGGTGGTGCTTGATGGGACCCCCGTTGGTGCAGCGGCTGGAGGCGGCAGCAGCAGCTAATGATGCTGCTGCTCCACAGATGGATCCACAGACTGGGTTCCTGCTCATTTCACTGCTTCAGTCCATTTGGTCCTTTATTGTCCTTAAATCTCACTTTTAGACAAAGATGCTCCAAACTTCCAAACATGGAAGGAAACTTCAGCATTTCCCTGGAGAACTTGGGCCAAACTTTCCACCAAGAAATTAGAGACAGAAGAATCTTTTAAAGAACCTTTAAAGTGTTTTTAATTGAAGCTCCAAAACTAAACAGATTAAAATATAAATATTTCTCTCATTTTGCTGTTCTGGATCAAAAACATTGGTTTTCTGTGGTTTAGAGCTGCTAATCAATGAAATAAATCATTTATTAGGATCAATCTAAATGAGCATTTTCAGCTTTCACAGCCTGTATTTCAACTTTCTTCTCTTTAGAGATTTTTTAATGAAAATGAAAACAGTTCCAGTGAAGTGAGCTCATTTAAAGCCAGTTTTCAGATCTTCAGTTCTTGGAATGTGTAGAAAAATAAAGAAGAATACAGAGCAAGTCAAAGATGTACTTCAGAGAAGATTATTGTTTTTACTTTTTTTACTGTTTTTACTGTAAGATGGAGACAGAGGAAGGACACAAAAACCTGTGATTGTTTCTGTGAACCTTATCCTCTCCATCTCAGCCCGGTATGATGTCATCAAGTCACATCCTCTCTAAAATGAGCGGGAACCGCATTTCTGTTTTTCAGAAGTCCTTCATCCTGCTGTCGTCTTAAAAATTCAATCTAATAACAGAAACCTGTCGGGGGAATGAGAAAAAAAGAATGTGAACAAATATTGTTCATGAAAAACAGACAAAAACCTGAGTAAAAGTAATCAGAACTAAATTATCTGAAGTATTTTAACCAAATAAATGTTCCAGATAACAGGAACTTGGAGACCACACTGTGGATGGAGCTCATGGAGGGACTGGGGGGGGTCTCACAGATACTATGAACACAAAACAGGTCTTTCATTCAGAGGAAAGGCTCACTAACAATGAAACCAAAACAAAACGCTGAAATAAACGGAAATATATCAGAACAAAGTTTCATCTCTGGAAAAATCACCATTCAAAAATGTTGCTGTTTCAGTTTGAGAACCTTCCTGATGTTTAATATGTTTCTACTGTGTCTGAAGTCCACACGTTCCTCCACTGTGACCACTCTGGACCAAAATGATTCTTTTGTCCTGACTCCGCCCTCTCCATCCAAACGCTGGGCGGGCAGCGCCACTTCCCTCCAGACCTGATGATTACATGGAAGCTTGAGGAAAAAAACAGGAACACACAGCTTTTCTGTTGAGTCTCCACTTCAGTCTGGAGCAGGTATATTTTCAGAAGAATGTGGTCATGGCGCAGAGAAGCCCCGCCCCTTCTCTGTCTTCCACTAAAACAGAATGAATGCAGGAAAACTGAGCTTCCTTCAAAGCAAACACGGCTGGAGAGATTTTTAAAGAGCATTTTAAAAAGTGGTGTCTTTAAACCACAGCGTTCTGCTTTCATTTCTGATTCAAAGGAAACTGAAGAGATTTTCCTGTAAACTTTTTTAAACTGGAGTGAATGAAAATGCAGAAGCTGCTCTATTACAGGATAAATGAGGTACATTAGTGGAATGCTGCCTAAAAAAACAAATAGACATTCAGCTGGGAAATTCAGATAAAACCAGAGACAAACATCCATACGACAGGAAAACCTTTCAGGCAAAGAAGTGACCGGTCACTTTGCTAAAGAAGAAAATCTTGCACAAGCTAACCAGTTCTCATGGTCGTAAATGTGAAGCTGATTATAATTCCTGTGATGCGGGGATTAACACAGCACAGGCAAACAGACTTAAGGTGCTTTTTTATTAGGATCAACCAAGCAGGATTCTGCAACAGCAAACAGACACCAACGGTAGAATGTGAGTGAGCGTTTGGTCTGCTATGATTGTGCACATTCGATCAGTGCGGTGGAGAGTAGAGATTTAAGGAAGCCTTAGAGAGGCTCTGAACTCATGAAAAGTGTTGACATGACCTTGAAGGCGGGACGCTCTGACCTTTGCAGTGGACTCTGCAGCTGCTCTGATGATGTGCAGATGGAGGACTGTTCACTAAAGAAAGGTGTGAGGTTCAGCTCTGACACAGAAGAGACATAACTGGTATCCGGTTTGGTCGTCTGGACCGGTTCTGTTTCTGCCTCTCAGCTCAGAGACGGCAGCAGCTGCACGTGCGACTGTTTCTCCTGCCATCATTTTTGCTGCTGGAATTCCAGTCTTTTGTGAGGATTTTCTCTCCTTGTTGAATTGACAGACTGCAGCTACAACCCTGCTTTTACACTGGAGAAATCACGTTGATTTACTGAAGTCTACTCCTCCCAGTTTATCCAGGAATGTCCACATGGTTATTTCTCATGTTGATGGTCTGGTGTCTCGTCCTTTTAGAGTCCCACTGCGATCACCTTCTGATCTGTTTTCAAAGCGTTCCCAAAGACCTTTTAGTCATGAGTTTGCTGTTTTTAGCCTCAATCTTAAAACCTGTCATTTTCTGGGACATAGTTTTTGCAAAGCGGCAGGAGTTCATTCAGAATTCACATCCTAGTTGTGGGTGGGACTGTAACCCCGCCCCCTTTCCCCTCCCCATTGCTGAGAGCTTGTGGCTTCGTCCATCTTTTTTTCTGTGCCTTGAATCTGAGCTTTTTCAGATCTGCTCCTGATTCATAACAATTTGAATAAAGAAATACAATTTCAATCTGAATGTTTTTCTATTTGTCCTCCATCAGAAAAACACAGCAACAACATGTTAAAAACACCATTTTCATCAGAGTGGGTCTTTAAATCCACTGAATGTCCTCAGTAAACCCAGCACTCGTGTCTCCTGTGTCTGTCGGCTTTCTCAAAAATACCAAACTGATAATATAAATGAAGATATGAGACAGGATCAAGATGAAGCAGCTCTTCAGGGCTGAGTCGCTGCTTCCTGGCGGCATTTTGTCCTTTCACTCCTCTTGTCTGTTGTGACTCAGAAGATGGAGCGTGATCTTGTTTTTTTGCAGCTGTTAGGAGGAGACGTGAGCTATTTTCTGCGTCACCCTGCCAGCCTCACAGAGTGACGCCTCTGTACTCATGAGGTAATTACATGGCTGAAATGGTTTGGACTCCGTCTCTGAGGCGGGGCTCTGCTAATTGCAGACTCTGCTGTTTGTCAACATATATTTTAAGGAAAAGACTCAGAAATAATGGAGGGTTCAAGAAGGTCCAGAGATGTTTAAAGGTCTTTACTGTCAGGACTGAAAACTGGAGGCTTCTCCCTCATTTCTTTATGACTTGATTCACTTTAATTATGACTGAGGCTCCAAGTCCCACAAAAAAAATCCTTTTCCTTCAAGATTATTACAACCAGATTTAGTCCAGATCCATGGAGGCCGGATGCAGGTTCCTGGGCTTCCTCCCACAATCCAAAAACAAACTTTAGAGGTTAATTTGAGATGTTACATTGTTTTTTAACTTCAAAATTTTCTATTTTTTAGCAACTTTTTAAATTTGCCTTCTTGTTTAAAATATGGTAAAAGTCACTTATCTCTGATTTTATTTTATCTGGTCACATTTAGGATTTTCTGCCTAAGATGCATGACAAACAGTAAAATTCCCCCAAATCCCAGCTGACATCACACTACCCACCTGTCACAAACAGAAGACAAGACAGAAGCAAAGCTCAACTTTGAGGCTTTAAAGCTAAGCAAGTTCAGGGTCCAGACAGAAAGTCAGGGAAGCAGCAAAGAGGAGATCCGCTTCAGGGGCCCAGCTTTAAGAGACCCGCTTCAGGAGACCCGCTTCAGGAGATCCGCTTCAGGGGCCCAGCTTTAGCAGACCCGCTTCAGGGGCCCAGCTTTAAGAGACCCGCTTCAGGAGACCCGCTTCAGGAGACCCACTTCAGGAGACCCGCTTCAGGGGCCCAGCTTTAGCAGACCCGCTTCAGGGGCCCAGCTTTAAGAGACCCGCTTTAGCAGACCCGCTTCAGGAGACCCGCTTCAGGAGACCCGCTTCAGGGGCCCAGCATTAAGAGACCCGCTTCAGGGGCCCAGCTTTAGCAGACCTGCTTCAGGAGATCCGCTTCAGGGGCCCAGCTTTAGCAGACCCGCTTCAGGGGCCCAGCTTTAAGAGACCCGCTTCAGGAGTCCAGCTTCAGGAGACCCGCTTTAGCAGACCCGCTTCAGGAGACCCGCTTCAGGAGACCCGCTTCAGGAGATCCGCTTCAGGAGACCCGCTTCAGGAGACCCGCTTCAGGGGCCCAGCTTTAGCAGACCTGCTTCAGGAGATCCGCTTCAGGGGCCCAGCTTTAGCAGACCCGCTTCAGGGGCCCAGCTTTAAGAGACCCGCTTCAGGAGTCCAGCTTCAGGAGACCCGCTTTAGCAGACCCGCTTCAGGAGACCCGCTTCAGGAGATCCGCTTCAGGAGTCCAGCTTCAGGAGTCCAGCTTCAGGAGACCCGCTTCAGGAGACCCGCTTCAGGAGATCCGCTTCAGGAGTCCAGCTTCAGGAGACCCGCTTCAGGGGCCCAGCTTTAGCAGACCCGCTTCAGGATGCAGGAAGGCACAAACAATAGTTCGTGTTGAGTGTGGCTCAGTGTTTCAGAGTACTGTGGCTGATTCTTTGGTCAGGTGGTTGAGTCCCGTCAGCGTTCTGGAGAAGACGCTGGTGACCAGAGGGAGACAGAGTGCTGACTCCTTCGCTGTAGTGCGAGGATCCTTTGTGGCACAAGGGGGTCTTTTATTTGAAACGAAATAATTAAAACCTCTGTCAAAAGTTATGAACTATTTCATCTTTTGAAAAAGAAAAAGCTTTCTTTCCCCTCCCTTAAAAAGAACAGTCGTTTAACAGTAACAGCAGCAGAAAGCTAAGCGAGTGTTTTATCTTTGTAAATGGTGAATGCAGACTCTGTGGCTCCGTCTGTGGTCACTTTGAAATGGACCTGAATGGATCTTTAAGTGCCGGCGGCTGCAGATTCCTGCTTCAGGAGTTCCTGATGAACTTCAGAGCATGAAGGTCAGAAGTTTGTCTCCAGCTGAGCTTCTTTACAGCGATCGGTTCCTGTCTGATCTTCAGACCCAGCTGAGGCTTTTCAAAGCCTCCAAAGTTTTGCCCACAGAGGTTATGACATGTGACACTGGAGGGGCAGAATCCTTGGACTGAACATCCAAAGCCCCCGCCTCGTTGTCCTTTGAAGCTCAGACTCCTCTGTTGTGTGCTAAACTCCTCCACTCACAGAAACCTCAGGAACACGCTGATGTTTCTGAAGATGCACATTCTAAAAACCTCCACAGAATTTGTCTTTCCGCTCTGCAGGAGAACAGATTCCTGTCCTGATCAAGGAATTTCACAGGTGCTTGAATTCCTGACCTCCCACGAGGACCTCGGCCTGGACGTTCCTCCTGCAGCGCTCTGGACGCAGAGGCCGCAGGCGCCTTCAGCTGTTGGTGCGTTTGTTTTAACCACCTTCGTTCTGCTGTCACACAGGAAGTGAGAGCTGAGAGGAAAAAGAAAGATCCCTGGATTTATGAGCAGCGTTCAGACTGTGGGGTAAAAAAGAAAAAAAACATTCAGGCTTTCGGATAAACTCTAACAAGTTCTTTGATAAATGCACGAAAAAGGAGTGAAGTGCATGAAATAACATGGAAATATAATTAGTACAAATTCAGAATTAAATAATAAAAAGCATCAAATTCCAAAATAAAAGGCATTTAGGAAAAAGTGAACAAATCTGTAAATCAGAAATGTGGAAGTTTGTGGAAATGAATCAATTAAACATGTTGTATTTCTGTCAGGGATAATAAACATGTTTGTTTGTTTTGTTCTTGTATTTTTACATTTGCAGACTCATTTTCCTTTCCTCCTTTCCAGGAGGGGGCTGTCCTCTCAGCTTCACTGACCCTTCAAGGTCTGGGGGAACATTAACCTTTTAGAACCCGACGTCCGTCTTTGTGGCCTTCAGATTGAGGTTTCAAAGACCACTGTGGGAATTTAAACATTTCTTTTTTGCCGTAACAGAACATTGAACTTCAGGCTTTTTATTGATGTCTAAACTAGCGCCCTTATATGTGAACAGAATTGAAATCAGATCTATTCTGGCATAAATGTATATTTATTCGTTTCTAGATGGAATTCTATAAAGCACAGAAGTGTCCTGCAGGAGTTTCGGTTTTCACAGAAAGATGAAAACTCATGTTTGCTTATGAACTCTGTGTGTGAAACCAGAAGTTCCTCAAACGTGAGCACAGCAGAGACTTGTAACCTGACGTCACTCAGGTTCTGGTCATGACCCCAGAACAAAGAACATGGAGACAGAACCTTGGTGGAGCCGGTCCAACTGCAGCTGTTCTCTGTTTGACACGTTCTCTTCTTCTGCAGGTCACGGTTTGGGCACACAGATTACATTTCCAGGGTTTCACGCTTCGCAGGCAGACACATTCCTTCATGTCAGCTCCCAACAGGCCTGGAAATGCAGGACAGGCCGGAACCTGTTCTGCTGCCTCCTCAGAAGCAGCTTTGTTCCACACTTCAGCCTGAAGTGTGCAGAACCGTTCGTCACGGAGGATTCCAGCAGATCAACCTTGACATAAAAACAGTCAACTCTTGAAGGGTTTCCCTTCTTTCAACCTTTTTTGGGGCATAAATGAAAGATGTTGCTCTGCTTTTCATCTCTGTCCTTTAGGCTTCAGAGAGCAGACGTCTCCATGAGATCCAGAACCTCAGCGTGAGCCGGGAACGTTTGCTGCTCAGTGTTTCCTGGTTTCTGCTGTGCTGCGGTTAGCGGAGCGTCTTTCTCTGAAGATCTGGGCTGCAGCTGAACGCTGTGGGAATCCTCAGGCTAATTATTTACAATCACAAATGCGTTTGGGTTAATCAGCTTCATGCTGCTAACAGACAATAAACCAGATGGAGGTTCCTTTCAGGATGAAGATGCAGGAGGACGAGGACAAGTGGAGAACGCTGATGTAGCTGCTATAGTTGAGTTCATCTCAGGCACTTCCTAAAGGTTTTTTAGCCGATTTTTTCCTGCTTGTTTTTCTCTCATTAATGTTTTATATGTTATTCCCAAAAAAGCGACCGTAATCCACAGGATTTGGGAGATTTTTTAGATTCCAGGTTAGCAGCATCAGTATATCAGAATTTAGTTCATTTTGTGAGCAAAAGGGTCAAATTTCACAAATTGAAACTTTGATTTGAGCTCCATAAGAGATGTTGGTAAATAGAAGTTTTTCACTTCTCTTCTTTTCCTTTTCGTCTACAGAGGCTGCAGCTGCAAAATAAACTGATAAACTAAAATAAACCGGGGCTGCAGGAGCTGCAGAGGCTGCAGGGGCTGCAGAGGCTGCAGAGGCTGCAGGGGCTGCAGGGGCTGCAGGAGCTGCAGAGGCTGCAGAGGCTGCAGAGGCTGCAGGGGCTGCAGGAGCTGCAGAGGCTGCAGGGGCTGCAGGAGCTGCAGAGGCTGCAGAGGCTGCAGAGGCTGCAGGGGCTGCAGGGGCTGCAGGAGCTGCAGAGGCTGCAGGGGCTGCAGGAGCTGCAGAGGCTGCAGAGGCTGCAGGAGCTCCAGAGGCTGCAGGTGCGCAGCTGCAAATGTTTGCGCAGACACCACACCACAGCTTTGACTGATTATCTGAAGCTCTCAGCCGTTGAGTAACAGTAAACTCAGAGTTGCACAGTTTGGGGGTGAAGAACATGTTTTTCACCAAAGTTGGAGTTCCCATCATTTATTGTGTTTTAAAATTTCCCTCTGGGAAAAGAAATAAAAAACCTGACCCCCCACCCTCCCCCGGGGGACTGCTTTGCATAATCTAATAACCGAACTCCTGGAGCCATAAATTCTTCTGGAATGAAAACACGAGGCGGTGGAGTGTGGAAATCATTGGCTGTTTTCTCTGGAGTGAGACTACTCTCCAAATTGTTGTTTTTCCCAAACTTCCCGGTTTTGAGTTTCAGCAAAAGCATCTGTTTGCCAGTAAAACCCTCGAGGATCTTAGCTCACGATTTAGGATTCAGCCTCCAGGTGGTGGATGGAAGAACACGGTGTTAGGGAAAATTCTGGAACTAGCAGCTTCACGACCTGTTTCTCTGACCTTTGACCCCCTAATCCTGCTGCTCTGCTGGTAGAGGACTGAATGGAGAGGATGACTGCTGCTGAGCTCTTCCTCGAGCTGCATTTCCAGGTATTTTTTGACTTACAGGTATTGAAGACTTACTGCTCCGCATGAACCCTAGAAGGGGAAAATAAAAACAAGAATAAAATAGAAGTCTGGTCCACCTTTTCCTCTGCTTAGCCTGTTTGGACCATTAGATTCTATCAATATTAATATGCAAAAATGTAGGCTTTCTATGCGCTATTCTCTCTATGTCATTTACCAGTATGATTTTTGATTTGGTTCATCATGTCTCTGTTTGGTGCAGTTCAATTCACATGTTGTCCCTCTTTCCCACTCCTGTACGGGGGAGCGGGAGAGATTCCTGATCCCAGGTGGATCGTCTGTGTTCCTGTCTTTGGCTATGGCTGTGATATTGGGCTTTAGAATAAAATGGAATTGTATTGAAAATTGAACCTCACCAAAGTTTGGATATTTGAGCTCTGGCTGCGCGGCGCGGCTCAAATTGCACCTCAGGACTTCAGATCGCATCTGTACCATTGACTCAACATTGAAACTGGCCGCCCCCAATGTGTGAATTCCATTTGGTGTGAACGCAGCTTTGAGGCTTTTATATTCTTGAGGTCGCTTTGCCAAATCTTGCAGTTGCTATAGCAACCGCAGGCTACCACCTGGTGCTGTCCCTGAGTCTAGAGGACTAAAGTGCGGCATAAGGACTCGTATGACAGCGTCACCTGTACGTCATAAGTGTGTAACTTTCATTATCCTTACAAAACGTCATGATAAACTTAACACACGATGACAGTGGTACGTTCCATTTTCATGACGCCCCTTTAAGGTGGTCAAACGAGCCTCAAGAGAACTTCAAGACACGTCCGTGCTGCCCTTAAAATGCAGCCGCTCGTCTCTACAACCCTCCACAGACCCGAACCAACCTGCAGCACCCGTTCGGGTCAACCCCCCACGGGTGCATGTGACTGAGGCTTTAAGGTTTTTCTGTTTCAGTTCATAACGTAAATGTCAGACAAACTTGTCTTCTCTTGGTAAAAGTGTAGTGATGTTTGTGCAGAAACGTCACTCTGACTCTGTTCTTACTGTTTGCAGATTTCAGAAGAACACAGCTGTGGTTCCTGGTCAGTTCCCTGTCGGTTGTCAGATGTGGTCTGCTGAGCCTCAGGAGGAGAAAAGGTTCTTCTGTGACTCACAGGAAGAGATGTGTGGATGCTGTGGAGCAGAGTCCTGCACAGATCCCACACATCTGCTTCTGTTTATGCCTCCTTTCATTCCACGTGTCGCTCCGGTTCCTGAGCTCCTGAACACGTTTAACTTCCAGACAGAATTCCCCTCGTTCTCGGTCTGAGCCACGCTTTGGACAGCTTTAATCTTCCTTATCACACCATTTCAGATAAGAATGTGTCCCAGCACAGACTTTTCTCCATTGTTATCCGAAGGCTGTGTGTCTTTGAGGGAGGGGGGGGGACTGGTGGAACATGTGAAGGAGAGAAAAAATAACTTCAAAAAAAGGAAAATGGAACGAAACAAGTCCAGTTCCTCCTAGAGACGACTGGAGGAAACTCACAGATGAAACGTGGACCACCTGCTGCAGTTCAGCCCCCCCACATTCCCGCTCCAGTTCAGCCCCCCCACATTCCCGCTCCAGCTCAGCGCCCCCACATTCCCAGTTTGCTTTGCCTCCAACTTCATTCAACATCATCTGTGCAGCGGTATCCTGGTCAGCTTTATCACAGTTTCCGCACTGATCTCCATGACAATCAGCGGGAAGTGGATGACCTCAGATCAGGCCTCCAGACCTGCAGCAGGGTCACAATGACCCCCCTCTCATGGAGAAGCTTCACTGTGGAGGTCAGAACACAAACCAGGGCTCCAGACGGAGGTAAGAGCAGCCAGAAGTAACCAAAGCTCCATCAGCCAGTAAGTGGGGACAGAAGCAGAGCTGTCAGGATCGTCACATGTGACTCTCCTGATGTTTCCTAAACAGAACCTTCATGTCTGATAGGAATAAAATGACAAATGAAGGAATTTGAATGAAGTTCTTCTGGATTTTGAGTTTCATTTCTGGGACATAACAATCCAAGTAATCAGATTACATTCTTCTTTTCTCACTGGATGCATTTTCTCTGCTGCAGTGTTACAGTCGCAGTTAGAAAAAAGGATTTTGACTTGAAATCAAATAATGAGCCCAAGAAATGTCCCTGAAGTTCATCAACTTTACTGGTGCTTCTGTCTCTTTTGAATTAAAATATAAAAATTTGCTGCTGATTCAACAAAATAGTTATGTTAATAAAAAAAACCTAAATTACAAGTTAGGTTTTTAAACGTTACCCCTAAAAAAAAAAGTACAAAATCAAGAAAAACAGAAATTACCAAAAGTCCTTTTGATTCAGGAAAGAATCTACCAGAGGAGCAGATGATGGGCGATGTTCTGGAGACCAATGCAGATATAGATGTCTGGACACGATGAGAGGAGGAACGGCGAAGAAAAGGATGTTGAACGTACCAGGAAAGAGTTCTGAGGAGGTTTATGGATGAGGAGGAGGAGGATGCAGAGGAGAAGGTCAGATGGAGGCAAATGATTTGCTCTGGAGACCCAAAAGGAAGCAGCTGAAAAACTTTTAACAAACTTATTTTAAATATTTTTAGTGTTCGGCAGAAAAAAACAAGTCTTCCAATGTTTTTATTCTTCAGAACCCAAAAACAGTTGTTGTCTGGGCTTTTGTAATTAATTTGGCAATTTTTTTGTTTGTTCATTTTGAGAATAACAACAGCCAAAAAATGTCAATTAAAACATAAAAATATGAAATAGAAAAAAAAAGAATAAAATAAAAATGAAAAAAGCAAACAAATGTGACCTGGGTTCTCTAGAGTTAAGCCCAAAAATCCAAGTTGGGATTGTCTGTACCGCCGTCTTCCCTCACATCAGGAGAAAACTGGACTTCACCATTAAGGAGGTGAAGCCTCTTCCAACACATGTAACAGATTTAGCAGGAACAAGAAACTCGGGTCAAAACGGGTCAAATTACTACAACAACAGTCCAACAACATGAAATCAACCAGCTCACCACACCCCCACACTTCCTGGTTCTTGATGACATCATCCTGATGTCATCTTGTCTGTAACTGCAGGAAGTGGGCCCGTTTTACTGAACTGGTTCTGACATTCAGAGGTTCATTTCCTAAAGGGTGAGACAACAGAAACTGGTTCTAGTTTTATCTGCATTTGCATTTTCTGACATCGGACTGTTGGTTTGTTTTATCCTGTTAAATACGTCCGGACTTTTGCTGCATGAAGGGAAAATGAGAGGTAGAGATGAACAAAGGGCTCCCAAAAACCCTGAGGGTTTCCATCCCTGCTGCTATTTCCAGCTGCCCTCTTGGTAAAGTGCAGCGTTTTCAAAAGCATGTTCGGGATTCAAACACTTTGTGCAGCTTTTCTTCTGCGGAGCAAACACAACAGCACAGCCCCGTTCCTCAGGGCTGCTTGGAGGCTCAAGCAGCTTCTACTCCATCAGTTTGAGATTTTTTCTGTCCACAGAGGACATGAGAACCGAGGAAACAGAGATGAATGGAAACTTCATTTTAATGAAGGAAAAGCTGGTAAACGACACAAACTTGTACCATGGAGGGCGCTAGCCAAACCACCAGGAGTAATCATTGACATAGAAGATTGGACTGCTCAAACCCTCCCCTCTCGTCTTTCCAAACAGGAAGTACCCTCTGGTTCCAGGAAGCCTAAATCCCATTGACTTCTACAGAGAAAGAAGCAGCTAATGCTCAGCCATTCTGTTGGTCAGAATAACCATTCTTGCTCTGATACATTTTTCTTAACACCTTTTTTTTAATCCTAATATTTTTTAAAGATATTTTTTTCTTTATCACAAGTTATTCCTGTTATAAACTGACCAATCAGAAGCCTCAGAAACAGCATGTGTTGCCCGCTGGCCCCACCTTGAACGTTTGATTGACAGGTTCTCCTGAGCCGCTTTCAGTGGAGGGGGTGGGGACTTTGAACAAGCTCACTCATGATTGGAGACTGCAGTTCCCTAAAAACGTGACTCAGACCAATCACTGTTGACTGGATTCAAAATGGCGGCACATGTTTCACAAAGCAATGGAGACGGATTTGACCTAATTTCACGAGAGCCGGAGGTATGGCATTTTCTATGGGTGACATCACACCTCGATTTGTTCAGTCAGAATAAACTTCAAACTTTATTTATCTGTACAACGCATTTCCTTCAGTTGAAATCCAAGGTGCTTTACATAAAAATAAAATAATATAATAAAAATAATAAATAAATAATACAAATGATAAAAACCATTTAGAACTTAGAGATTTTGACCAAATACAAACAATGAAAAAGGAACAACCAAAACAACCACCCTTCCCTCCCCAGCTCCTCCCTCCATCCACCCAGCCCCCACAATACATGACACCCCCACAGGAAAACTGAACAAAGACTAAAAACTGCAGCTCTAAGGAAAAGGTCTGGCTCCGTACTGCTGTGCAGAAATGGTATTACGAGGATCCGTTTATTCCAAAGGTCCAGCCCAACCACAGGGGTCATCACCGCAGCGCCCGCCCAACACAGGGCACGGTCTGTAAACGGTCTATGGGAGAAATGTGGGACTCTGCGGGACTCTTGGTGACCCCCCCAGAGAAATTTTCTTTTTATTGTTTATGACAAACGTCCCGTCTGTTACCAACTAACAAGGAGTGTGGTGAGACCAGTGGCTGTGACCCCATGTTTAGAAGGCAAGTCGTCTGTGGGGGTGAAACGATCAATCGACTTAATCAATCAATCGATTTCTATTCCTGCAATCCAACCAGATCGATCTGTCTGAGGTAAGTTGTTAATCAAATCAACATCCTCGTTATAAGATTGCTATATTGAAACTGGAAAATACCAAGTTTACAACCATGTGCATCAAAACTGATTAACCATCATTCCAGTCATATGTGTGGAAACACTTTAGCAAAGACATGAGACCATCCAGTCCAACCTGCAGCTTTTGCTCTTTTCTGTACTGCCAGTGAGGCAGCTGGTTTTTACTTTGAAGTCCCTGGCAGGAACGGCACCTCCTTACCTCTCCAAAGTCCTTTCGCTCGGCGGACCAGTGTGTGTTACTGGCTCCCAGAACCAAACGAGAGTTTCTGCAGGACCGGGCCGGGCTGTGTTGGCTCCTAAACGTTTGAATCAGTTGTCACCTGCAATTAGAGAGGTCACACTCTTGGAGAGTTTTAAAAAAGAATTGTTCCTCCATTACAGTGTTTTAGCATCAGCCTAACCCTTTTATTTTTATTGGTTTTAATCTCTGTTTTAAATTAGTTTATGCTTTTTATTATCTTTGTTTTATTATTGCACAATTGTCTATGCATGTTTTCCTGTGTAAAGCACTTTGGGTCTCCTTGGCTGGTGGTGGAAGGTGCTTTATAAATGAATGAATGAATGAATGAATGAATAAATGAATGAATGAATGAATGAATGAATTTATAAATGAATGAATGAATGAATGAATAAATTTATAAATGAATGAATGAATGAATGAATGAATGAATTTATAAATGAATGAATAAATGAATGAATTTATAAATGAATGAATGAATGAATGAATAAATTTATAAATGAATGAATGAATGAATGAATGAATGAATTTATAAATGAATGAATTAATGAATGAATTTATGAATGAATGAATTTATAAATGAATGAATGAATGAATGAATTTATGAATTAATGAATTTATAAATGAATGAATGAATAAATGAATGAATGAATAAATGAATGAATGAATGAATTTATAAATGAATGAATGAATGAATGAATGAATGAATGAATGAATGAATGAATGAATGAATGAATGAAGGAATGAATGAATGAATGAATGAATTTATAAATGAATGAATGAATGAATGAAGTAATAAATGAATGAATGAAGGAAGGAAGGAAGGAAGGAAGGAATGAATGAATGAATGAAAGAATGAATTAATGAATGAAGTAATGAATTAATGAATGAATGAATTTATAAATGAATGAATTTATAAATGAATGAATGAATGAATGAATTTATGAATGAATGAATTTATAAATGAATGAATGAATGAATGAATTTATGAATGAATGAATTTATAAATGAATGAATGAATGAATGAATGAATGAATTTATGAATGAATGAATTTATGAATGAATGAATTTATAAATGAATGAATGAATGAATGAATGAATGAATGAATGAATTTATGAATGAATGAATTTATAAATGAATGAATGAATGAATGAATGAATGAATGAATGAATGAATTTATGAATGAATCAATCTGTTGGATGATCAACATAGTTTCTGTGTAAAAAAGTAGAAAATTATTCCTTGGAACGTCTCCAGATGAATCATCAGGTTCCTGGTAGAACCAAATTCTCAGTTGTGGTTCTGGATGTTCATGGAAACTTCACAGACACAGAAATGTTCAGGATATAAAGTTATATAATGAAGTGTTTGATACTTGAAGGAAAGCAAAAAGGGGTGGGGTCTTAACCATAAACATTTCCACAGGAAGTTCTTCCGTGATAAGTTGATCTTGGACGGCTCTACAGATGAAACGGCTCCTATCAGCATTTGTCTGCTTAATCCTTCACCCCACGCTGCCACAGGCCCCTCCTGGCTCTAATCCTGCATCCTCCCTGCCGCCCCCCCTCAGCCGCTGTAGACACAACACTCTTGGGGGTGGGAACAACACGCTTTCTGTCAGCAGAGCCAACAGGACTTAAAATCCACGTTGCCCTGGAAATAAAAATAAACCCAAGGTCACACAGCGCCTGCAGAGTCAGCCCCCTGACTTCATGTTTGCTGCTGCAGTTTCTCCTTGGGGGGGATAAGGTTTGGTTTTTGGACTTTAAACCAGCAGCCTGAAACCCAAACAGCGCTCAGGCAGGGCAAATATTTGCTCTTTTATTTCCCTTTCCTCAGTTGACATGAAGCTCTGTTAGTCCTCCCTTTTGTTTTCATTCATTTAATGGTTGTCTTTCTTCAGAGCATCTGCTCAACGTTCTGATTCAGTCTCTCCTGACAGGAAAACATGGCTGATGTCAAATAAAACTCAAATAAAAAAAGCAGAGACTGCAGACAAGATAAGTGAAGCGAGAGGACCAGAGGTTTGTATCTCAACCATCAAAAAGCTCCTCGTCCATCCATTTTCTAAAACCGTTTCGTCCCTTTTGGGATCACGGGTCGTTGGAGCCTAACCCCACCACGCGTGGGTGAAGGCGGGGGACATCCTGGACATGTCGCCAGTCTGTTGCAGGGCCACTGAGAGATGCTGCATTAAAACATGAACGTCCTCACTTCTGCTGGATGAGCGTGGAGGTTTCTGGGGTCAGGAACGAATAAAACAACCTCCAGGATTCAGAAACAAGCTGGTGAATTTGGGGGAGGGCTGTGACGTTGTCCTGCAGTGGATCTGCTTGCTCAGGAGTTTCTGGCTATAACCTTGACTGTCACATAGTATAACCACGCAGCAGCAGCAGAGAAGCAAACATGCAGGAGACATGCAGCAGCACATCCACATCTTCAGGATGAAACGGACTCGGAGTCTCAGCTCCTGATGGAGCGCATCCTCAACGAAGGACTGACAAAATAATCCATTTCTGTTCAGGATTCTTAGGAAGAAGGACATCAGCTGTACGTTCTGCTTGTTCTAATGTGTGCAGAGAGGCGGAGCACAAATCTGCTCTGACGTTCCGCGTGTGCAGTAATCTAACGTTCATGATCTGTAACGAGACGCCTTTGACACAACTGAAGTGATGTGAGAATCTGCTGCAGGTTTCAGTGTGTCAATGGATCTTAAAAATAGTTAACTTGGACAAATTGATGGCATTGAAATGAGACACAAATAGTACAGGAATTATTGTGATTTTTGTCACAAAAATAAAAAATCTTCACTTTTTCATGACTCAGCGGCAAAGTCATTGCAGCCTTAAAAACTCAGTGTCCCAGGTGTGCAGAACTACCTATAATAATTGGTCATTACTTAATTAGAAAAAAGTCAAAGAAGATAAACACATAACTATCTAATGACCTATTCATTGATTCCTGCTAACAAAAGAGACAGAAAGACGCATCTTGACATTAGGCTGCAGAGAAAATAACTTTCTGATTCTTGCCAACAAACTGATCTCTCTTCTCCTTCAAATATGGAGCAAAAACCCACAGCAGCTTCTGGTGCTGGTCAGTAAAATCTATGAACCTCCAGAGATCAAGGACCCAAAGTATGTGGCGGTCAGGCAGCAGGCGCTGGGATCTGATCAGACCTGGCTGGACTTCATGTGAGCGACCTCGGTTCGTCAGGATGAGCATCTGCTGCGGTTCCACAGAGAAGCAGCTCACAGAAAAAAGCTGACAAAGGCTTCTTTTCATTTGGATGTGAAGCATCTCTGACCAGCTGAAGCCCGGTGGAGATCAGCACCGCCACTCTGCTCTCAGGTCCCCGTGTGGGCTTACATCATCTCCATGAATGAACCAGTGTCGAGTTACCATTGTGTCTTCTCTCTGTGCCGTACCATCTGGTGACCTCACCCTCTCTGTGGACATTTCCCTGCTGCCTTCAGGGCAGAAAGATGCTACAGTAGTAGATGTTTATGGATAAAGCAGATAAAAGTACGTCCTGCAGAACAAACACACCAAAGATTTCAATCAAAGCGCTTCTATTGTTTAATCAAAAACTAAGGATTTAGTTCAAAAATAATTTTGTCATTTTAGGAAATGAACAACTAAATTTATTATGAGCATGTCTGTAAAAATGTAAGTTTTGTGTGTGACACATCACAGCAAAGTTTGTGTTAGAAACACAGAACTTTCTCTGCATGTTATCCTCTAAAATGCTGACTCTGCACTTTCATCCAAATTTACTAATGCCACAAAGCCAGCATCAGTCTGTTGGTGATTCTGAAAAAGACCCAGTCAGGTGAGCACGCTCCTTACATCATCTTATCTCTTAAACTCCTGCCTACCAGCAATGCAAATGCATCCTCTTTATCGTGGACGTTTCTAAACCTGGTTATGTCCCAAACCACAGCAGACCACTGAATGAACTCCTAATGGGATCTACTGAGGACATGTGGGGCTTTTCAGTGGAAACTGGAGTTTTTCATGGATTAAAAGAAAATTTGGTATTTAGGAGGATATTCAGCAAAAGTTAGTCACATCCGCAGAGCTTCTTTCAGGCAGATTCTTTGTTTCCATGATAGAGGGAGGACACCAAATCCTTGATCTGATGATCGGCCGGCTGCCTGTGAGCAGCTCAACATCAGTGAAGCCTTCATGAGCCGCCATGATGTTACTCTGCATCATCAAAACACAACTCGAATACTACTTTGTTATGGACAAGTTTGCTTTTGTCCCATAAAAAGATTTTTATGCAGCATCTTCTTAACTAAACTCCAATGAGACCTCAGTACAGAACTGAAGCGACCTGATAGTGTTTCTGTGGAAACCAACAATGAAGAAGAAAACTTTTAATCTAAACATGTCAGTCAGATTTAATCCCGTTGGAGCAGCAGATTACAGCTCTGAACATGGTGATGGATGAGAAAAGAGAAGCAGCTGAAACATCTCCAACAAACTGCTGCTAATTCCATCACCGAATGTAGAAAAATAATAAACTCAGAAAAGAGCAGCATTTCATCCATTCCGTGTTTACCCAGTTACATTCAGAAAGATCACAAACAAAGTGAAATCTGCACAACATGATTTTGTAACCACATGCTGGTCCAGGAGGGCTTTCTG
Source organism: Oryzias celebensis (assembly GCA_014656515.1). Taxonomy (NCBI): domain Eukaryota; kingdom Metazoa; phylum Chordata; class Actinopteri; order Beloniformes; family Adrianichthyidae; genus Oryzias; species Oryzias celebensis. Next base: position 51,132,474 of record BNCR01000005.1, read on the forward strand.
CATCACTTTCCCCACGGAGACATCTGTCCTCAGGAGGAGTGCTGGGCTGCGGTTCACGTGCTGCTGGAGTCACATTTGTTTTTAGAACAGGTCTATAGAACAATAATATTAGGACAGAAATCACATTCATCTCACTACAATATTTCTAACATGACTATAAATACTCTGTGGAATAGCAGTTTCTAAGGAAAATATGTGTGAGGGCTGAACGCCGTTTAGGTGCGGCGCCATATTTACAGCCTTGTAGCCTGCAGTTGCACCAAACCCAAATCATCAAATATCTTAAAAAACATTCATTATCAATGCTCTACTGTTTCATGGCAGTGAGACAAGTAATCATTAAATGTTTACGTGTTTTATCTTTGCAAACCTTATCTTGGATTGGACAAAATTTGTAAGATTGTCAGCAAAAAAAATGACGCTCCAGTGCGAGTTGGTTTTTGTAAACAACGGGGTGGTGTTTCACCTCTGACCCTTCCTATGAGAAGCTAATGCTTGAAAAAGGTTCCAATGTGTACAATGAAAGTAAATTGAGCGGGAATGCAGGAATACAGATGGGATTTTGATGCATTTTGAGCAAAACCAGTTTGAGGCGAGAACGCTTCTGCCGGCATGTCAACGTTGACTCAAAGATTGGGGTGGCAAGTGGGGGGCCAAAGTACCCCCTCGCCACCCTGTACCCTAACCCTGTTCTGTCGTCTGAAGTGACTGATGAAGCTCAGGATCTCTGCCATGTTTGAGTCTGCAGGAATCCCAGAGCTTTGGAATGCTCAAACTTTTGGGCAGAAGTTAGTGAGTTGATGCAGTTTCTAAACAGCATCACCTTTCAGATCAACATGTGGAATCCTGTCCTGCAGCTCACTAAACGTTAGAATGGAGCAGGAGATCCAGCAGGAGCGACATGACTGTGACACAGAAGCAGTCCAGAAGAGTCTAAACATCGGATAACCAAAGAGATTCCTAAGGATCTCCCAACACTTTACTGCAGTCTCCAAAAAAGTGCCCAAAAGTTCTTTAAAAGCTGCACATTTACGTCCTTTTGAATATTACACACAAAACATGAAAAATCTAAAGAGACCAATGTGTTCTCAGATCGTCACACACATTAGTTTTCATGCAGAAATGTGTTTTTACGAGCTGCTTTAACTTCTGCGCTCCGTCCCCATGGGAAGACACAAACACTTTCCTTCAATTAAGCAGAACCCCCACAACAAAACCGCCAAACTTCCCCCCCTCCAGCCTGACCAGAGACAGCTAATCAAATCACAGCAGGGCTGCAGGAAGACAAAAGGCTGGAGGAACGCTGTGGTTTAGGAGGGAAGAGGGGGTTCGGAATGTCAGCTTTTGGAAGAGCTTTGGATCCAGTGATTTCATGAACAAGGATCCTATACAGAAACCTGATCTGGGACACGTCTGACCCACACTGAAGTTTGATGAAATCTGACTCTAAGCTTTGGTGTCATTAGGTTTTCTTAAAGCATCACTTCAAAGCTCTTCTGGAGTCAAAGGAAGTTCGGTCTGGCTGTGATCAAACACACTTCTGTCACCTTCAGCCCCATGGACCATCAGCAAGTACAGGTCACCGTCCAAACAGGCCCGTGTTCTAATGGTGGAAGGTTCTGGAGCCTGGGAAAGATTTTTATTACACCTGCACAAAAAACAGTAAGCCAACACAAACAAATGTAAATAAACAACATCAGATGCCATTCAACTAAAGAATGCAAACAGAACCGTCAAGAGGAAAATGTTTGGCATTTTACACGGATGTAACAGTCTGTGAGGAGTTCTTGCCATTTTATTTTTGTTTGTTTGCTTTGGATTTCCTTGATTGGTGTTAACATGATTCTAAATTAAAGCTTTATTTCTAATAAATAAAAAAGAGAAGCTGATCTGAGTCAGATTGATGTTTATTAAAAAATGTTTTGGAGTTTTGTTTACAACATAGATTGAATGTTATTTCTTGGCAATTCCTGTTTTCTTCTGAAATGTTTTTTAATATACTATTTAACATTTTTTTTATCTTTATTTGTTTTTGAAAATGTGTGTTTATTTTGCTCGTTTCTTATTATAAATTATTGGAACATACGTTTGTTAATGACACAGGTTCATGTACATTTCTTAAAGTTGTTATTTACATCATAAAAGCTCAAAAATGTAAAGTTCATAAATCATTTTTGCTTAGAAACTGCATATAGAAGAGAGGACGTTGCAACTGGCTGACGGTCCGGGGGTAAAATTAGATTTGTGTGGATCTCGGAGCGTCTGGCTGCCCTTTTTACTCAGCAGAGCGACGCAGCTCCCTCCGGTGTAGAGACAGGAATGGCACCAGAGGTAGCCACGGGCGATACCAACTCGTGATGCTTTCATAGGGGGGACACTGGGAGCTCTGCAAGATTCTCCACAGGAATATCACGAAACCTGTCCGAAAACCATCAGAATTACAGTTTTTTTTTACTGTATATCATTATTTAAAACGTTCTTATAACGAGAGAAACTAGGTAAAAAGGCGACTGAAACATACAAAGGAAATTCCCTATGATCCCAATTTTCCCTGTTTTCCGCGTCCACTCTCCGAGTCTGGATCCCTGGCTGGGCTGGAGCGCAGGCGGCGGCAGAGCGGTTGTCAGCGGAGGCGGTGGAGGGTCAGGTTTCCCCCCAAACTCCTTTAAGTTTCATTTAAGTTCAGATTTCCGTCCTTTCTTCTCGAAATAAACTGACTGGGATTAACCTCATCTGTTGGAATACATAGTTTCGTCGTGTAAAAGGTGAGTTTAATTCGCGGGTTTGAAAATCTTTCCGAGTTTACGACGAGTTTTTTGGACGCACGCGCGCTAGCTAAACTGGGGCATCTCACCAAAGCAGAGCCGTAAAAATGCGATTTCAGGGGATTTATTGACATCGTGTTTGATTTAAGTGTTCAGAATCAGTGAAAACGAGCATTTTAGTTTTGTATTACGTAGTTAATCTTAGGAAATAATTTGAGTCGTGTTTAAAAGGGATGCTACTTTGAAGTAAAACTTTAACACGAAAAAAGGTGTTCTTAACTGGAAATTCAGATATTCAAACAAATCAATGGTAACATAAAACGTGTACATTGTTCCCGTTCCTGTGTATGTACCACAGTGTCATAGGGAGCTGGATGTGTCCAAACCGCAGAAATATCTTTGCTTTTGCGGGGTAAACCAATCACCGCCACGCTTGTTGTTCTTAAACAAACTGCAGGTTTGTTTCCTCAGCTCCCTGGAATGTCAACAGTTTCCTTGTTTTAATATTAGAGCAGATATCACTGTAAAGCAAACAGAGTTTAACATCCTCTGGTTTACTTTAAAGTTCTGGATTGGGTTCGGGTCCAGCAGGTTTGGAAACCTGCTTTTAGAAGAATCAGATTTAGAAGTTTGCAACATTTTGCCTGAAGGCACTTCAGCAGAGAGGATGTTTTAAAAGGTTTGTCCTCTGGCGGCTTGTTTAGCAGCTGCAAATGCACAGATGTAAAGCTTTGTCAGCTTTTGTGATCTTTTTCTGGATCGCTGTGAAAACATCAGTGCAGTCAGTTCTACATTAACTCCTGAACGTTACCAGAGTTGGTTTCAGCAGGTTGGCGTGCAGAACACTGGGACTCCTGGCTGATATTCAGGGTGGAGAGCTGCTGCAGGTACTGTCAGCACAGGAAGGACGCAGGAAATGCATGAGCAGGAATGATGTGCTCGGGTCCTGACTCATTGAGATGCGCTTGTACTGGAATTTGCATGGGATGGTCCATCATTGCACAACTGCAAACTTAATTAAACATTTTTTAGAATCAGATAAGTTGCTTTATCTTCTTGTGAATCTTACAGTTGTCATTTAAATGAGTGAAATTAGCTCAGTATTGAGCCCTGAAGAGGCTCTGGTGTCCAAAAACATTAATGCTCAGCACCAATCAAATACTTCTTAATGGGGAAAAATTACAGCAGCACATTCATCTTAATGGGTGTTCCTGTAATCAGCCTTTGACCTTGATGCGTTAAAATAAAATAAAAATTAAACAGTGCTTTGGATGTCAGGACAAGATGACCAATAAGCCTACCACAGATTCTGAGAAAAATGAGATTACAGTTTTTACCAAAGAGTCTGAGAAACTCAATCTCTTGCCCTGTTTTTAAACATCTTATCTTTCTAGCGTCGGCAGAATGCGGGTGTGTACACAGCCCGACTCTCCTGCTGAAAGGTGTAGCGATGCCCTGGGCTCTGCGCCTCTGTCATGTCGTCTTTGTAGGAGCAGTTCTGACTTTGTGTGTTCTGACTTTCTTTGCTCCCTTATGAGCTCTGGAAATGCTCATCTGCATCTGCACGGATGTTGCGTTCGGCTCATATCCATGTCTGAAGGACACCAAGGAGACGGAAGAAAAGTGGGTCAGCTTTTCCTGCATTTGTCTCCCATTGTGTTTTTCTCTCCACTCACTTGGCCTCTTTGGTAAAGTCTTTCTGAGGAAGTGGCCATGAGAGGTTTGACCTGTCTGTGTTATAATGCTTTTTGCTGTAGCTCTCATGCACAATATTTAGTTTCTGTAGTTAATTGTAGACATTCATTCAGGTCAGTTTTAAATTTATGTTAAGATCCTTTCATTTAGTGTTTGGCAGACACTTCTCACAGCAGCTCAAGGTTTTTTCATTGTTTCCATGTTTGTTCAGCTGGTTGAGGTTGTTTGTAATCTTTGAGTTTTATGTTATCGGGGTCATGAAAGCTTCCAGCTGCCAATGGAAAAAAATATGAAGCAAAATAGTTTGGTGGCTTATTTCTTATCCTTTTGCCATCACAAAGTGATCATTTTAAGTCACTAAATTTATGTAAAACTGTTCCAGAACAGCTAAACTAAGGTTAGACCTTAAAAGTGTTTACATGAGTTGAAAATGGTTTAGAGTTGCACACATCGCATGTCGTACAGGGGGAGTTTAGTCATATCAACGGAACTTGTTGAGTTGATGCTTTTTGTTCCTGCTTCAGTCGTATCTGAAAAGAGTTTAATGTTTACAGTTTAATCTGCTTTCTGAGTTTTTCACTTAACAGAACTTTTTTTATCCATCTCCAAAAGGTTTTCCATCCAAGAGTAAATTCAATCATTTTGCAGAGAAGAAATGATTGTTAGTTCAGTCAGTGTTTAAACAGTTTCTGATCTGAAATATGGAGATAATTCAGATGTTTAAAGGTCAAAAACTGGAACCCACATTCCCATAATCTTATCCAGGATGGGTTGTTCAGTCATGTTTTTAACAGTCTGTTTGTTTTGTGTTTATTTTTGTTTGTCTTTTTGTTGTTTCCATCAGAATATTTAGTTAGTTTGGTGTCATCCGGCCTTGCTTTCTGTTTCAATTTTTCAGTTTAATCTTGGTAATCAAATATCTATTATTACTAGTACTTCAGCCTTTTTGTCCTCCATCAACCCAAATCATTTTTTTTGCAGAATTCTGAATTTACAAAGTTTTTATTCCTCCAACACGGCTTTCCCTCAAAGTGGAGCCACATCTCCTGTTGCTGCTGCAGCTCTGACAACTATGGACGCCTTTCTGAAAGGATCAGCTTCAGTTCAGGATAAATATAATACAATTTGATATTGTTTGTACAAAGTTTTGCTTTAATCAAGCACTGACTCGCTGTGTCTCAAATATGCTGTAGTGAGCAGTGAAGAAACTGTTTCATGAAACTTGTGAACATGTCAAATGTTTCCTTGGAAACTTCACTTGGATTTGCTTTGCCTTTAGATGTTTTCTTGGGAAAAGGTGCCGCACATTTCAGTCTTATGACTCTGTAAACAACAGGAGGTAATCCTCCAACAAAAGCTGCTCACATGAACCAGATCAGGTCACCTGAAGTTTTCATTGGATCAAAAATGGACAATCTCCAGGCAAAAGCAGCAACTTTGTCACAGCATCAGCTTGAGTTCTTTCAGCCATTTTTTTCTCCATCTATTTTGAGCATCCATAATGGGAATGTTGTCATCTCAGTGGTGTGTTGAACCACGATTGGTAGTTTTGTGAAGTTACTCATGTGAAGTCCGAGCCTGAATGCTGGGTGGGGAGGGAGCAACTGCCGACTCTGTTACAACATGTCTGGCAGCGCCGGCAGTTTGAGATTTGAGCCTGAGTGTGAGACAGAGAGCGCTCAGAGCCACATGGATGCCAGATGCGCTGAATGTTACAGCAATTTTCCATAAATGAAGGTGAGCTAAAGTTTTTCTTCCTGACTGTTGGAGCTCTCAGTCTGTCCGCACTCAGGTGGCTCATGTTTACCGACAGGTGAAGACGGAGAACATTTGATGTATCCGTGAAAAAGTGAGTGTTCAAAATCTTTTGTTGGAATTGATCCACAGAACATTTTTTTGAGCGTTTTCTCTTATTGATGTGTTTAGGTTAAGGATTCACATTATCAGTATCAACAGATGTGAAAGTTTCTGCAGGTTGTGCTAAAATGGTTGTGTTTTGATTATGGTGGCCGTTTATGCATCACAGCATCAGTGCGCCTTAAACAGACTTTCACTTGCCGGCCGTGTTGTTAAGTTCTGTCAGATTATCTGCACTGGGTTTTCTTATAAAGGTAAGTTTATACTTGCAGTGCTGAGATTTACAAACATTTCCAAGAGAATCTGGCTGCAGACAACAACATGGCGCCATAGCGTCATTAGCCTGAAGCCCGGAACAGAAACTTCACGCTCTTCCCCCTTAAAAAATCATCTTTTTTTTTTTTCGTCGTTGAAAATAGCTGTTTTTTTAATAGAAAAACATTAATTTATCTGTCTATCCTAATCGCTTTGCTTTTGCATTTAGCCCCACCCCTCTCCCCCCATCCTTAAGCTTTGAAATACGGTAACTCCTTACGTGATCAGCTGATTCACAGTGAAAAGCAGCTTTTCGTCGGTATGAAACAAATTTTAGTGGGTTTTCACCAATATGCAGCACTTCACTGACGTAAAGTGATGTGTAACTGGCGCAAAACTGCTTTGCTTCGCGACAGAATGACCTGATTCGCATTGATCGCACTAAGAGTTGAAAAGTTACGGTCTTCCAAGGAATGTAAACACTGGAGCTAAAATTCAATTGTAAACATGTATAGTTCTACAAATGTGAACACTTTCTTATTATTAACTATGAAAGATATAAAACAATTCAGGTTTTCTCATTCATGCCGCGGGTTCCATGAATCTTCCAGGGTATAGGGACTCTACTTCTGCTTTTGGCTTAAGTTGCAAAAATTCCGCTTCTGAGCCGGCTAATGATCTTTTTGGGTTCCATCTTGTCTACAACCAGGTCTCCCCCCCCCCCAGATGTCACTCTTATCACATCCAGTCTAAATGTTTTTCACTCCACCTGCTCTTGTTTTGTGAGACTTTGACAACACCTGGATAAATCGTTATTCCACATTTGTCACACTGTGGCTGAAACAATTAGGTTTTATTCATTTTGAAAATTATTTTAAAAAGTCTAAAAAACAGAAAAGAGCATTAATTTCCTCAATGAGCAAAGTATTTTGATATTTAAATGTCTGAAAGCAGCTGAAGATACAAAAACCGTAAGTATATAAAAATAAAACAAAAAGAAAAATTCTATTGTGAAAATCCATATATCCCTCTCACAGGGTTGCTAGAGCCTAACCTGGCTATTGTTGGGCGAAGGCGGGACACACCCTGGACTAGTCAGCAGCCTGTCGCAGGGCCACACAATCACACACCCATACACACTCAGTCTCAATTAGGGTTTAGAGTAATCAATCAATCAACCTATGAAGCTTGTTTTTTACTGTGGGAGGAAGCCGGAATGTTCGGAGAAAACCCGCACGCGCATGGTGGAGAACATGCAAACTCCACACAGTAAGGTCCCAGCTGGCATTTAAATCAGGGTCCTTTCGCTATGGGGCGAGAGCGCCAACCACTGGGCCACTGTGTAGCCCCACAGTGAATATGCTATTGTTGTTACTGAAAATTGCTATTCTAGTATTTTGGTACTTGTATTGTTAAATGCTAAACTGTTTTCTGAAATTGCTGCTGGAAAAAAAAGCTAGAAAAACTATAAGGTAAGTATGCATAAAAGTATACGCCCTTTAAGTGCCTAAATTTTAGCTTAAAACCACAGAAAGGAAAATATTTGCTGAATAAGCTTGGTGCTAATATTGTCATAATCAGCTTTCTGAATTATCCTTTTGATAACAATTAAGGCTGAATGTCAAATTAGCTTATATTAATAATGGTAATACCAAAATTGGCTGAACCAGCTATCTTAATGCTAATGTAAGTCAAATTTGCTTAACAGGAAGACTAGATGCTAAACTATCTTAAAAACAATAGGAATTCCAAAGTTTAATTCTACGGCTGGGTATGGAAATTATTCAGACCCCCTTAAATTTTTCACTCTTTGTTATATTGCAACCGTTTACTAAAATCATTTAAGTTCATTTCTTTCCTCTTTAATGTACACACAGCACCCCATACTGACAAAAAAACACAGAATTTTAGACATTTTTGCAGTACTTCAAAACTGTTATTTTTTTGTTTCTGGTGACAGCTCCAGAGTTAAAACGTTAAACCTTCTTTAAGAGCTGAATGTTATTACAGCAAAAATTTTTTCATAAGTAAGAGAATGCTGAAATCTGAGCAGATGAGTTTTCTTCTGTACATTATCATTGTGAAAAATGTCTATAATTTCTTTTTATTGAAATAAATTAAAAGTTGCTGAAGAAAACAGCATCCTCCTTAATAAGCTGAACATTTTGTTTTATTGAATGGCTGAAATCAGTTGAAATTTTGTTAAATAAATGAACAGACAAAAACTAAAAGAATGAGTTATTAAAAAGACAACAGTTTTATGGTTAACGCAGCTTAATTACCCAGGACAAAAAACACAGAACGTTTTTCCTCTGTTATTTGGACTTGTTTGCTAACAGCTAAGGTAGAAATAAATGTCCTATTAAAATTGCAGATGTGAGTAGAAAATGTTTTCTTTGGTTGATTGTCCACAACTTTTACAATGTATTTTATTTCTTATTAACTGAGAGTAATTGTTAGCCGAAAGTCGGTTGTAATGAAAACTTGTTCAGAACTGAACTGACTTTTGTATTTGGAGCTGATTCAGAAGTCACATTTTAAGTTGTCTTTTTTGACTTGATGTCATATCTTTGGCAAACAAAATATTATGCTTAAATTTTGTATATCGGTGTTTCTTTTCTGTGGTAAATATGCAGTCTGAGGCGATGATGTGGAGAGCTTTGTGTTAGAGCTGAAAAACAGGTCAGGACAGGCAAAGAAACTGCTTAGTGTTTGCTCTTCTCATACTGTTGTTATACATCAGCTCACGATGCTAAAGATGCTACTCTGTCGTTCTGTGTAAAGATGAGCCTGAATGGAATAATGTAGGGTAAGCTTAAGGGTTGGGGCTGACAGGTGATACCTATCTAAATCTGTGCATCTGCAAAAGCAAAGTTATGGCTTATTAAGCTTAGTCAGTCTGTGTTTTTGTGAGAAAGATCTGATTTTGACATTGTATGTGAAAGGCCTGGTCATAACTCTTACTTTTTCCTTTTTTTGGCTATAAACACATCGTACTCTAATTTATTTCATGTCAGAAAAAGCACACAGACATATGAAAGGTGGAAGTGAGATTTCCCCATCACTGAATAAAGATAAATAACATTTTTAGTGTGTTTTCTTTTTTTTAACATGGTAATGAAAAATGAGGGGTGAGAATTCTATTGATCAAATGTCAAAGCAGCTAAGATGAGTTAAGAACCACTTTTAAAAAGCTTTGTTTAACATTTAAATGTTTGGATATTATTATTTATTCATTTTAATGTGCCAGAACTCATGCAGTAGTTGTGCTGCAGGCCTCAACACTAGCAGCTTCATGTTCATTTTACCTGAAGAGTGGTATTAGAGCCGGGCAGAATCCAAATTCTTTCCATACCTCTGCGGCTTCTCCCTACCCCTCCAATTGTTGGGGCATTTGAAGAGGGAAGGGGTGTTCGGAATATTTTTTTTCCCAACTCTTGGTTTGATGGGATAAATGTAGGGGTACTGGAAGAATTTGGATTTGGTCATGTTGTATCCGTGCCCAGCCGGTCTTTCCTGGGTTGTCGGTTTTAAATTGCCAACAAACCAACTTTCTATTGGGTCTTTGGGTCTTTCTGGATTTTTATGTTTAAAATTTCTGTCTCTATTTTGGTGTGGAGGACTTCAGATGCTTAACAGAGTGTGTGTTGATGTGTATCCAGAAGTGTTTGCATGGTTTTATCTGAATGCATTGCTAACACACGTTTAAGTGTCTTTACCTCTACAAACTACATTCTAAAAAGGCAGAACAGAATAACTGTTTCAGCCTTGAGTCACAGACCAAACTTCCAGAACTTTCCCCTGTGGTCACAGCTGTGGAACTGGATGTGGTCCAGACCGTAGGCAGATCCGTTTCACATCACTGATCTGTATTGAGAATCATAGAAATTAAAGTGAGTGTCATCAGAAAGAGCTTCTGCCTGAACCATTTGGTTTCACATTGCAGAATGCTTACAGTCTTTATCCTTGCTAACCTTTATCCTTTATCCGTGCTAACCCGGCATGAAAACAGAAGCTTTAAAGTAACATGGAAATCTGTTTGTGGGCGGGGATCTCGAGAGAAAGATGTCTTTTGTTCCAGGCCGTGTTCACTGACACTACAGATTTTTAGACTTTTAAAGAGTGTTTGGGCCGGTGGAATGTTCTTTCATCACGCAGCCCATTTAGAACATCAGCAGGTTACTAACAGGAGACACAGGAAGGCTGATTGGGCATTTGAAACTTTTGATTGCAGGCATTTAGGTTTCTTTCCTTCTTAGAAAGGCCTGTGGAGTCACTCAGCTGGAATAGATGGAAATGCTGGTCAGGAGAGACCCACAGACTGAAATGGATCAAACCACCTGGAACTATCATGCAGTTCCAACACCTGCTCATTTGGGGGCGCCATTGTCCAAATAAGCTCTGATTAGTATGGTAAAATTCCAAAAGAAAAAAGCAGCCGGTCTACTCTGAAGAAGCTCCCGCAGCCCCTCACTGCTCCTCCTTTACCCATCATGCATTCCCAAGCTTCTTCATAGTTCCTGCTTCTTCAGATTCATGCTCTGACTGTTTGTTTCTCCTCCACACATGGAGATAACAGCACCTCCTTCTTTTGGTTCTCCTCCTCACTTTGGTTCGTGGAAAGTCTGTCTGCGTTCACACTGAAGTGAACCGCACCAGAGTTCATCTGTGAGTTCAGGCGAGTTTTCACACCTGCCAAACCAGGAGGAGCATTAGAGGGAACCAGGAATAGATGGGAATGCATCCTCAGGATTTCTCAGAAACTGCAATAACTGTCATCCTGGCAGGAACGAAGTCAAAGGAGAAACCGATCAGCAGCCAAACACATCTTGTCATTAGAAATGCTAAGTGCAGCATAAGTGAAGCCTCTTTTATGCTTCAGCAGAGTTGGTTTGTGCCAGCCTCCTGGGGGGGCGGTGAAGCAGGCATTTCTTAAGGAATTGTTGCATAAAAATAAAGCTCAGTGGGATTTTTGTGCTGACTGCCATGTTTCCCAAAAAAACCCTTTTTTAAAAAATAAATATTGTTTTTTTTTCTTAGAAAAATCTTGTAAAAATAAAGCGAGCTGACTTTGCTTCCGCTCTCCCTGCTCTGCAGACGTCATTTTGTCATTTTGTCATGAGGATCAGAGGGGTGCTGCTCCATGTTTCTGGGGTTCTGTTTGAGGATTTCACATGAAGGCAATGTCAGGGCGGCGTGTTGTGTGTGTCGGGATTCAAAGGCCGCCATTGTTGGAATGAGAAGCAGATGTTTAAGAGAAATTCTCCTGACTGCAGCAGTTTTCTCTGTTTTCATGGCTCAGCTCAGCGTGCTGCTTCGGTCCATCTCCCGCCCTCTCTGCGGGCATCCACCTCTTTTTCTTCAACTTTGGTTCATGCTGTGCCTGAAGCCGTTTTTACATCAGTTTTTTCTCCTGAATGAAAAGCAAGTCTTTCTCTGCTTTCACCATCTGTGAGGCTTCCTGAATGTTTGTGTGGGAGCTCCTGATTCCTAATGTCAGTAGAGGAACAGGAGAACAGGGTGAGACCAGTCGGTATGACAGAAACTGGTTACGATGTCACGCCTCAGTCTGCACTTCGTCACGTACCTTTAGACCAGAGTGCAGCGGAGCGCTCTGCCAAATGCCCTCGTGTAGATGTTGATGAAGGACTTGAGCATTGCACCACTCTCTGCAGCGCAGTAAAAGGGGGTCATTTTATTACCCAGCGCTCTGTTCACTCAGACAAACCACCTTTTCGTCACCCAGTGGCCATGCACTCTGCAGTGATGCCTCATGTGCAGATCAGATGTGACACAGTGATGTCTCTGCAGAAACCAGAGGAACACAGAAGCAGCGTCAAGATCCACTGCTTACCCACAGCAAACATTCAAGCTGCTTCTTTATGGTCAGTCAGAAGTCTGGAGATGGATTTACAGCAGCAGCTTTACAGTTCAGTACTAAAACGAGACATTTGCAGGATCTGTTCATGAGGGATTTATTGTGATTTGGATCAGTCCTCATCATGTAACTTGTTTACTGGTAGTTTAAATAATCTTGTGAATCAATCGATGAATTCATTGATGCGGACACACAACCTCCATCAAACTACAAACCACTAAAACTTGTGGTTTTAGCAACTTTTTTAACCCAAAACTCCCCATGAAAAATGAAAAAAGTGACACATCAAATGACTTTCTGGAAAAACTGAATCTAGTGGTTTACTCTTTGTCCCTCTTTATTTTTAGATAAAATCCAGATTTTTAAAACTCATAATGGTCTCTTCTTTCCATTGAAAGGCTGCTGTGTTTGCTGATCACACCTTCAGGAATGCAGGTTTTCTCTGTAACTTGATCCCATCTGGTATCTATCCTGTTTGTTTTCACTGACAACACTTTGAAAGAAGAGACATTAACAGGAAGAACTAATGTCTGAACTGACTGATCTTTAACTTTTGCGGATCTTAACACCTACGAGGGTGTTACTGAGGAACCTGAACATCACAGGATGGCTGGGTCATCTTAAAGGTCACATCTTCAACGTTTCAACACGTTTGCAATGTAAAGCTGAACATCTTTGGTTTCTTTTTGGTACCTTAAACTTGCATCTTATTAATTTTAACTTCACTGACTTAAATTGTGTAAATTTAGGGAAATACAAGTTAGGTTTTGAGCAGAAAAATATAAAAATGTACTTTAGCTGCGAGACAGAAGGATGGCCAACCTTAAAAATACAACTGAACACAGGAGTTTGCAAAGGAATGAGTTTGGGCTCAAAGGTTGAGTCACTGAAGAGTTTGTCACCAACCTGAAGCTGGAATAGTAATGGGGTTTGAAAGGCGATGCTGTATCCCAACAGGTGGAGTGATTCCTGCTTCCTTATAGGAATCTGGGAAATACTAAGATACACTATTCAAACATGTAGTTGTAGAGTTAGATAAGCTAATTCTTCTTTAACAGTTGTAGCCCATTGCCTGTCCATCCTGGGAAGGGATCCCTCCTTCATGTGGACATCCCTGAAGTTTCTTCTTTTTTTCATGGAATGATAAGGAGGGTCTAAGGGATCGGATGCCCAGTTTAGCTAAGTCTGTTTAGTTTTGTTTAGAAACCATCTATTGTTAACCTTTTATTTTTTAACTTGAATAACTTGTACTACAGAAAAAAAATCTGGAACAAAAAGTTGAATTATCAAGAACATGTTAAAAGATAGAGCAAGGATGGTTGTTCTCACCAAAAGTAATAGCTGTTTATTTCTCTATAGAAGTCTATGGGATTTTGGCTTCTTAGAGCCACCGGGTACTTCCTGTTTGGAACGCCAGGAGGGCGAGGCCACCCAGTCCAGTTCTCTATATATAGTCAATGGTACAAATCCAGAAAACAGGTAAACGGCTACGTGACGACAGTAAACTCAAACATGAACTTGGGAAAAACTGTTGGATCATGAAAGCAGAAGAATAGGAGCAGATAAGACCAGGCCTGTGTCCGAATTCCTTCACTACTATATAACTAGTGAAGAACTATCTAGAGCCCTGGATTTTAAAAGCCATTTGGATACCATGCTCACTGCTTTTTTTTAAACCGCAAAAATGCCGTCACTGATTTCGCACAGTAAAAACCTAATAGATGTTAACATTTTACAAAGATTATTTATGAATCAACTGTAACCCAATGATACAAACTTGAATGGTTTTTGAAAGAATTAATGAAAATACATTTTTCACATGAAAAATCCTTCAAACGCAATGCATTGTGGTCTATATTTGCCAATCTAGTAAGCGTCGATGCACACTGACTTGTAGATTGGGATAGCCCTACGAATGGTGAAGGCTCTATATAGTGCACTAAGTGGTGAATGGTGAAGGAAAATTAGGTTATGTAACACATACTCATGTGAGAGTAATGAGATTCATGTGAAGGTGTTGGGAGTACGGCAAGTCCAGGATGCCAAAAAGCAGCTGCAGGTCTGATTTCACGGCAACATCTTGACATTTTCTTTATAATACAAAATAGTTTAGCAGAAAAAAAAGAAAAGGATTCAGATTCCAGACTGAAGGACACAAAGCTGTACCCATGGTCCCCCTCATCCTACCATTCATTTTCTTTGCTGACATTTAAATAAATCTGGCATTGTTATAGTTCTGTCTAAAGTGATTCTTGTTTTAGCTTCAAGTCAATCTTCAGGTCTGGATGCTGCTGGTTCTCCGTTAAAATGGGGCTCAGGTATGTTCATGTGATCAGAATCAGGTAATCTGCAGGTGGAGATCTGGGGGTGGCAGATCTCCAGGATCTGGGCAGCCCTGTTTTATACCATTGTTTCCTATAAAGAGAAACCTTAACATGATGTCACATCGTTATGGACATGAATAATTATGTTCTCACTTTATTCTGTCAGAGTTTTGGTGTAATTTGCTGTTAACTGCTGATTAATGTCTGACTGAAGCGGTTGTCCTCTTGAGCACAGCCTGGTTTGCACACAGCAGGATATCCTAACGTCCGTTCTTCTGTCCTCTGTCATGTCTGCAGTGAAAGGCCTCAGCTGGGGTCCTCATGCCCCATCCAGACAGCGCCGCTCGGCCAGCTGAGCACACAGTCACGTCTTCTCTGGGCTGTAGTTGAAGCGAACCGCAGGACCGCGGGGCGAAAGCAGGTCGCCCCAGGGCCCAGAGCCCCAACAGCAAACAAGGAGCTGCCACACGAAGATGAACAAACTGAACTTTCACAACAACAAAACCATGCAGGACCGCCGCTGTGTCTGTGTCTTTCTGCCCAATGATGACACCCAGCACATCATCGTCGACGTGAGTCATTTCTAAACGGTGATACAGCAGGTTACCATAGGGACCGTCAGACCTATGGTTTCCTGTGGGGGTTTGATCTCCATTCCTGCACTTAGTCACACTCCCTTCTGTTTTCCTGCTCTCACATTGGTGTGATGGACTCTGAGTTAAACCTGTTCATGCAACAGGTTGACAAAGACATAGAGAGGTTTATTGTTCAGTGATCCAGTGTTCTTCAGCAGATCTTTACCGTTACTTTCAAATGTTTATCTAAACTTTTGCATTTAATAAACATTATGACATCATAAATCTAAACTAAGGGCATATTCAGACTGGATTCGGTTCACTTAAAGTGAACCAGAGTTCGTTTACTCCGGTAATCCGGAACAAATGTTCTGTCTGATTACACCCGAGCAAACTCTGGTCTGGGACCAGGGATCGCTCTCTGACTCATCTTTCCAGGTGGTCTTGGTTTGCTTCAAAAAAGACTGAGCTTTAGTTCAATCTGAGATTCCTCAGTCTGAATCCAAAGCGCTCCGGGAATAAGGGACCAAAACAGCCATCGTAGCCCATTGTCACGTAACATAAACAAAGAAGGAATATCATAACGGATGAGCCGCGGACAAATGTAAAGCAGGGATTGTCCTGTTATCAGACTGGAGAACTCTTTACTTGTTAAAATGTTTGTTTCAGCACAGTTAGAAACTCTTCTTACGTTCTTTTTTGCGTCTTGTTACGCGGCACGCGCTGCTACAAAGCGCAGGACTTCCATGAGTCAGTGAGTGAAGAGATTGTTGTTCATGTGGTTCTGTTTACAAGTTTTAGGACTCGATCCGGGACAAATGATTTTCCCAGTCTGAATCCTAATGTACATAAAGCATTTGATTGCTTATGAAGAGAATGTCAGCATTGGAAAAAGCTCATTTAAACCTCTTTATCAAAGCTCAAAAACTCAACAACATTTTAGTTTAGTGGGTAGATCTCAGATGTTAGTAGTTGTGTTTGGTGTCGCTCCTTTTCTTTGGCTGATGGTCCGGTTTCTCCTCAGGTGAAGACCTTGTGCCAGGAGCTGTTGGTGCAGGTGTGTGACCTCCTCCACATGAAGGACTGTCACCTGTTTGGGCTCAGCGTCATTCAGAGTAAGACTCCTCCTCACTTCTTCCCTCTTCTGTCAGTTGTTGCTGAAGCTGTTGTGGTTCACAGATCGTTGTTTCCGTCATTTCCGTGCATTCCTCTTGAAACCAGATTGTTTGAAACCTAAGTCAGCTTTGCTTCAGATTTGTGGGGGGAAAGCAGGAAGAAACTCTTGAGATCTTATTCTGATCCTCTTGTTAGTTTTTTGAAAACCTTAAGCCTTCAGATGTTTCTGGAATGAAAACGTTCAGATCCGTGGTTGTTCTGTTCCACAAGTTTGGATTTTTTTTCATCTCATTTTGCTTTTATTATTTTACTTGAAAGGTTTAGTGGTTCAGCTTTTCTCTAATCATCTTTATTCATTTTCTTTTGACAATATTTTTATTCTTTTTTTTTTAGCTTCTGACCTTGTGTTGATGAAACTTCATGATCTTCAGAGCTCCTCAGTTTTTTTCCTGGAAGTTATGCTTTCATTTTGAAGCTTCTTTTGCTCACTTCCTTCCTTTTTAGCACCTTCAGTCCCACCTGTCTCCTCCATGAGTTTCCTCAGAAACCAGCAGAAAACCGGAATCCGCTGTGAACACAGTTGTGAAGATTTTTCCTGTTTGGCGAGTAAAACTTAGAGGGCTACTCACCACATGTCGAGTAAATGTTAGCGCCAAACTAGTTGTGTGTATTAGCCCTCTTTTTTGTGAATTTTCACCGCTCATACCTGTACGGTCTTTTCAAACCTAGCCGCTGTGATGTGGGGGGGCTGGAGCTCCCGCCGTCACACTGTGGGTCGGGGGGGCCGGCTGGGCTGGAGATGAGCCGATGGCGGCACAGCAGGAGCTGATTGTGAGACATTCCTGAAGTGTGTGAAGGACCTCAAAGCAAACAGAAGCCCCCCCCCCCACCGCGATCATTTGTGTGGGCTTCACCGTCAGACGTTTCCTCTGCTGGGTTAAGACCCGAAATGAGCTTCCTGGGACTGTTACGGATCTGAAGGAAAACAAAGACGTTCTTGATTAGAGAAACAAGCAGCAGCTTCATCCACAGAACTCAGAATTTCCTGAAACATCAATCCAAAAAAAAAAACCCCAAAAGAGTGAAGATCTTTTTATTT
Organism: Oryzias celebensis; assembly: GCA_014656515.1. Taxonomy (NCBI): domain Eukaryota; kingdom Metazoa; phylum Chordata; class Actinopteri; order Beloniformes; family Adrianichthyidae; genus Oryzias; species Oryzias celebensis. The sequence goes on from BNCR01000005.1 coordinate 51,150,038, forward strand.
TTTAACTAAACCCTTTAAGACTCACGCTGGATCCAGAACGGTTTATTTCCTCTGTTCCTCAAAAGCAGAACTATGCGAAAAATGCATCCCAAACAACCCAAACAGAAGTTCTTGTTTTCCTCATCAGTTTCTCTGCAGGGATTCTAATTGAACTAAAGTCTTTTGTAAAAACAGAGGAAGACATCCATAAAAACAGTTTTGTTTCAAGCGGTTCAAAGACTTGGTTCCTAACAGAACCCGTTCCAGAAAAGTGCAGCTCCGTTGTCATGCGGTGGAGCGTTTGTTGTTTGTTGCAGTTGAACAGCCCCCCAGGACTCACTCCTGTGTCTGTCCCTCAGATAACGAACACGTCTACATGGAGCTGGATCAGAAGCTGTCCAAGTACTGCCCGAAAGAGTGGAAGAAAGAAGCCAGCAAGGTGAGTGGAGTTTTGTTAGGAAGGAGGGTTCTTTCACATCTGCAGGGAGGAAAAAGATACAAATCTACAAATTACAGCACTTCTTCTAATGTCAAAACCGGTTTTTATGTGGGAATCCACTTCCTGCAGCACGTGGGCGTGCAGAGATAACATCCTAAACCAGTTTGGGGATTTCTCCTCCCGAGTTTGGACTGAACTTTTCTCCCTGGACCCAAGAGAGCATGCACAGCTTAGCATCGGTCCGTTCTGTGAATAGAACGGTTTGTTCTGCAGCAGAAACTTCTGCTGGAGGCTTGAACTGATTCTGCAGATCTCTGAGAGGCTGGTTTTTCTGTGCTTTTATTTTGAAACAAACTGTGCAGTTAGGATGTTTGATTCTGCTGTTTCTATCTGATAATGTTTCACTCAGTAGTCTGAGAACAGATGTGCTGAAACTTTTAGCTTGAGTTTATGTGACTTCTGTCTGCCGTTGTTTTTGTTTTTTAAATCTCACAGAAAGTCAAGTTTAAAAACGTAGACAGACCAGGTTCTTTCTGATTAACATTCATAAAGAACACCAGGAAAACAAACCAGAAAAGCTGTGATCCTTCTCATCCCTGAATGTTGTCGTTTTCAGGGAATCGATCAGTTCGGACCTCCGATGATCATCCACTTCAGAGCTCAGTACTACGTTGAGAACGGGAGGCTGATCAGGTCAGTGGAGTCTCACTGATGATCTCTGAAACTTTGTTCTCCTAAAGCTCTGCTTCCTGTTCACCTGCAGCGACCGCATCGCCAGGTACTACTACTACTGGCACCTGAGGAAGCAGGTTCTGCTGTCACAGTGCATCCAGAGGGAAGAGGCCTACTTCCTGCTGGCGGCCTTCGCTCTGCAGGCCGACCTCGGGAACTTCAAACGCAGCAAACACTTTGGGAAATACTTCGAACCTGAAGCCTACTTCCCCCAGTGGGTGAGTCTGAACCGAGCCTCACCTGTCCAAGGACACGCGCAGGTGGATGTCTGCAGTGCGTGTGTGTCTTTCTGAGCGTGTGTTTTCTTTGTCACATGTTTGTATTTCTGTGTCAGATTGTGTGTGCTTTGGTAGATGAGTGTGTGTTTGTGTCAGAGAATATTTCTCTGTGTTTGTGTGTCTCATTGTCTGTGTGTTTGTGTGTCTCAGTGTGTGTGTGCTTGTGTGTCTCAGTGTGTGTGTGTTTGTGTGTCTCAGTGTGTGTTTGTTTGTGTGTCTCAGTTATGTTTGTTTGTGTGTCTCAGTTATGTTTGTTTGTGTGTCTCAGTGTGGGTTTGTTTGTGTGTCTCAGTGTGTGTTTGTTTGTGTGTCTCAGTGTGTGTGTGTTTGTGTGTCTCAGTGTGTGTTTGTGTGTCTCAGTGTGTGTTTGTCTGTCTCAGTGTGTGTTTGTTTTTGTGTCTCAGTGTGGGTTTGTTTGTGTGTCTCAGTGTGGGTTTGTTTGTCTGTCTCAGTGTGTGTTTGTTTGTGTGTCTCAGTGTGTGTTTGGCTGTCTCAGTGTGTGTGTGTTTGTGTGTCTCAGTGTGTGTTTGTCTGTCTCAGTGTGTGTTTGTCTGTCTCAGTGTGTGTGTGTTTGTCTGTCTCAGTGTGGGTTTGTTTGTCTGTCTCAGTGTGTGTTTGTTTGTCTGTCTCAGTGTGTGTTTGTTTGTGTGTCTCAGTGTGTGTTTGGCTGTCTCAGTGTGTGTGTGTTTGTGTGTCTCAGTGTGTGTTTGTCTGTCTCAGTGTGTGTTTGTCTGTCTCAGTGGGTGTTTGTTTGTGTGTCTCAGTGTGGGTTTGTTTGTCTGTCTCAGTGTGTGTTTGTTTGTGTGTCTCAGTGTGTGTTTGGCTGTCTCAGTGTGTGTGTGTTTGTGTGTCTCAGTGTGTGTTTGTCTGTCTCAGTGTGTGTTTGTCTGTCTCAGTGTGTGTTTGTTTGTGTGTCTCAGTGTGGGTATGTTTTTGTGTCTCAGTGTGGTTTTGTTTGTCTGTCTCAGTGTGTGTTTGTTTGTGTGCCTCAGTGTGTGTATGTTTTTGTGTCTCAGTGTGTGTTTGTTTGTGTGTCTCAGTGTGTGTTTGTTTTTGTGTCTCAGTGTGGTTTTGTTTGTCTGTCTCAGTGTGTGTTTGTTTGTGTGTCTCAGTGTGTGTGTGTTTGTCTGTCTCAGTGTGTGTTTGTGTGTTTGCTTGTGTGCCTGTGTTACAAACCTCCATTATTCTACCTTTCATAATAAGAGCTCCTGACTGCTTGTTGTGATAAAACTTGGATGTAAAGTTTATTTCTGGACCCGTGTCGTTTTTACCGTTCCGTCTGGTCGGAGTGGTCCTTCAGCCCCACCCATCTGATTGGGCCCCCCCGCTTCCTGCTATTAACCTCTTTCCTCTTAATCGCGGCTGAAATCAGACGTAACAGGAAACTGTAAGAACGTGAACAATGTTACCGAATTACAGTTCAGAAGTTAAATAACTCTGAAAGGGGGGGTTGTTTTTGGTGCCGTCACGTCTGTTGGCCCAACAACCATGACCTTCATCATCCTCATCATCAGCATGCGCCTGTTTCTGCTCAGGTGATTGCCAAGCGTGGCAGTGACTACATCCTGCGGCACATCCCCAACATGCACAGGGACCAGTTTTCCCTCACCGCCTCGGAGGCGCATCTCAAGTACATAAAGGAGTGCGCTCAGCTGGACGACGTCACCGTCCACTACTACAGACTCTATAAGGTGGGGGGGTCAGCAGTTCTGCTGATTGACAGGGACCGGATGTTTTGAAATCCTCATTTCTCGTTTCTGCAGGACAAAAAAGAAGTGGAAGCTTCTCTCACTTTGGGCTTGACTCTTCGTGGAATTCAGATATTTCAGGTACAGTTGGACAGTTTCTGCTTTCTTTCTCACAACCTCTGCATCCACCAGTGATTGTTTTCCATTTCAAGAGTACTGGTTCAGGACCGGTTAAAACCCAAATGGAACCCATTCCTACATAAACAGAGATAAGAACAGTCTGGTTCCAAACCCATTTGTACTGCTTATCATCCATGAAAACTGTACTGGGGGGTAATTTCTCTTATGTTTAGGATTAGAGCTGACCTTTTGACATCTATTTTCATTCATTAGTTTACAGATGAAGTCGATTTTTGATGGAGAGAAAATAGACTCACCCTGTGTTTATGTAAGTCTTGATTTGTAACGTATACGTTTTGTGTGTAACTGGGTGTAGCTGTTGTGTATTCACACGTACACGTCTTCACGTGTCTTCTGTGAGCTCCTCATTCAAGCCATAGCAGCGCGAGCTCCTTCTCCACAACCAGAGGCCGTGATACGCCCCCATTTTGCTCTCTGGGTGTGGAGGAGAACCTCGTGCTGCTGCCTGCTCGCAGAAGAGCTCCTGGCAGAGGAGGTGCAGCCAAAGGCGAGCGCTGAGAATCGAGAAACTTTAGTGTTGAGACTTTTAAAGACACATATTTAGACGTTTTCATTATCAGGACATATCTTTTTAAGAAAGTGGGAAAATGTCAAGTTTTTACCAGATATTGTTCACAAAGTTTTAAGCAGCTGATAAGAAAACTCTGATGACCCAGCATTCTAGCAGCGTTTAAACACATCTTGGAGACGTGAAAAGTGTCAAATCTGATCAATGCGTAAATGCCGTTTTGTGTGTAAATCAGGCGATTGCTCCGTTCTTTCTGTGGTTAGTTTTAAGCTACTGTCATTTAAAGTTGTGCGTTTGTAAACTGTATTTAGTCATTTTTGTACTTGTGAATACACAAGGACAGTTACACACAAAATGCATGAGTTACAAATCAAGAATTACGAACACAAATCGGATAAGACTATTTTCTCTCCAAAATGTTTTGCTTATAAAGTGTTTCTGGGGAGGTTAGGAAGGTGGGTGCAGTCAGTGTTTGCAGCTTCTTGAGCGCTCTCACTTCTCCACCTTCTCCTCTGCAGAACGTCGGCTCGGTCAGGCAGCTCCTCTACGACTTCCCCTGGACCAACGTGGGGAAGCTTATCTTCGTGGTGAGTCATTCTCGCGTAGCTCGGACAAACCTGTTCCCAGGTGCTGCATGTGATGCTCGTTCTGAACCTCTACAGTCATGAAAGCTACTCCAGGTTTCTGCTCGGGATTATGGGAATATTTTCCGGCTGTTTTTGTTAGCCATCAGATCTTCTGGAAATGATCTGGAAATCCTTGCTTGTGCAGCCTTCACGGTTCCCCTTTGCTCTTGAGCACCATCTCAGAGTTCTGCTGAAGGAGGTGCTGCCCTCCTCTGACTCAGATCTCCTCTAGGAGGAGATTCCAGCCCTAAAGCTTCACCTCCGCTCTGATGGACTCACGGTTTTTGTAGGAGGAGCCACGTTCATGTTCTCAGAAAGCCTGAAAACCGACTTTGATGTCTGAATGACAGAATTGGATCTGTGGAGCAGATCAGAAGTGCGGCTGTGGTTTTCACAGACTGGATTGGACCCGCCCGTCTTCAGAATAACGGGCCCTTTCTTCCACCACACCCACCAGCCACGTCATCCAGCTCTGCTGACACGCAGGCCAACGAGCTCCAGACGTTTCCATGGTTTCAGGGGATGTTAACGTTTTCATTGACCTGACCTCATGTTGGATACCAGAGGATGGTTCTCTTCCATTTCCCATGAGCCTTTGCGCTCAATCTGCAGCAGACGGATCTGGTCAGATCTGTGTGTGTGTGTGTGGGGGGGGGAGTAACAGCAAATGTATATCTACTGGTTTCTACATGAAACCAAAAGTGGCCTTTAGAACCAAACCTGAGATCAACAGCACCAACTTTGAGTCAAACACGCTTGAACTTATTTCATGGAGACCAGGCTCTGAGGTACAGACTGGAGCTGGCAGCGTTTTTCTGCTCAAGCTGCTGGTTTCTGCTCACTTTCCTGACAAAGTTTCAGAGGAAATAAAAACAGGAGCTGCTCCTTTAAGATGTCGTTGAAGCAGTTTGTCTGAGGAACGACCTCAAAGTTTAACGTAGAAACGAAGGAAACCCAGTCAGGGAAGGAAATGTCTGTATAGTCAAACAAATCGATTTCATTCACTCACTCTCCCTCTCTGCCATGCTGGTCACAGCTGAACAAAACAAAGTCATGACAAGAAGCAAAACTAGGCTTAGAAAGAGGGTGTTTTTCTACAAACTTCTAATTCCAACATTTTTTCCAAGTAGCTTCCCATATGATGCATGAAAACACCTACCTAGGAGGAGTTTTCATTTGTAATTGGTAATAAAGGTAATTATTTTGGAAAATTCAAGATGGCGCCTCTTTCTGAGGTCAGAGGTCAGCGAAACTTCTGTTGTAGACTTGTGTAGACTTGTGTGTACTTGTAGACGCTTCTTCTGTGGTGACCTGTGTGAGAATTTTAGTGACGATCGCTTGAATAAAAGTTTTCTCTTCTCATATTTTGAGAAAATGTGAAAACCCCCCAAATTTCACATTCCAAAAAGTGACCATCCCATAATTTCAAAACTGTCTTTGGATATCCCCGAAACGTGTTTTTTTGGTTTGTTAGTTTGAAATACTTTTTTAAATCCCATAAAAAATGTTGATCCCAATCATAGTTTTACTGTCTGTTGTGATGTCATCATGGGGGGGTCTTTGGTCTTTCTTCCCGCTCTTTGGTTTTGCTGGGGGCCTCTATGAGCTGATAGAGGTTGGAGACTTTCAGGGAAAGTTCCCAAATGTTTTTTTCTGCAACTCCTGGGACTTGAACAGGAAATCTTGTGCCTGAAGGAAAACCTCCGTCCAGATAAAAATGTTATTTTAGAGAATAGCTGCTGAGAAGAAGAGCTGCATCATTTACTTTAAGCTCTGAAAGCTTTTAGAAACACAGTTTTCTCCAAAGATTCCAGGATCAAAAAAGCCCCGTCTGGCGGCCAGGAAGGAATTCCAGTGAAATGCAGAAACGTTTACGGCCTGAGCTGAAAACCAACCCGGGCTGACACAGCAAACAGCTGCTTTTGGACCCAACTCCTGCCAAAGGTGCTGGAAAAGCACAGGCAGGTTAAGACTGCTGTGCTGGCACCAACAGAACCGTTCTGCGTTTTCCTGCACAGAACCACGGAGCAGCCGCTCCGTCTGTCCTTTGTCCTCAAAAACAGTTTTCAGGATTTTGAGCTCGGAGGGTTCCTGGTGTCAGATCCACATTCCTGAATTCCGGCCTGGATTTATGTAACACCGTAAATCTGAGTCAACGCTCATGTCGACTTTCTTCTGCTTCAGGGGAAGAAGTTTGAGATCCTTCCCGACGGTCTTCCATCAGCGCGGAAACTCATCTACTACACCGGCTGCCCCTCGCGCTCCCGCCACCTCCTGCAGCTGCTGAGCAACAGCCACCGCCTCTATATGAACCTGCAGCCCGTCCTCAAACAGGTCCGCCGGCTGGAGGAGAACGAAGGTACTCACCTGCAGCACAGCTTACTGACGGTCATGTCCCAACAAGCCCCGCCCACTTCACACTTCTTTCCATTCAGACCAAAAGACTTCTGTAGTTCCGTTTATCCATTTTTGAGTGTCTTTTTTCCCATCATGCCCCTGTGTTTTCACAAAGTCCTAAACCTTCTCCACGTCTGACCCAGAGAAGAAGCAGTACCGCGAGTCGTACATCAGCGACGCTCTGGACCTGGACATGGACCACCTGGACAAGCGCTGTCGAGCCAGCGGCAGCAGCGCCGGCAGCATCTCTCAGCACAAGCGTCTGTCCCGCCACTCCACCACCAGCCACGGCAGCTCCCACACGTCCGGCATCGAGAGCGACAGCTTCAGGGCCTTCAGCCAGCCCCCCCACCGGCCCCTGAGGACCTGCAGCTCCTCCACCACCAGCCACGGCAGCTCCCACACCTCCGGCTTCGAAAGCAGCAGCAAGGAGCGCGTCCTCGACGACGACGGTGAGCGCAGCAAAGACGAATCCGCTCGCGTTGAAGTTTTCCGGAATAATTTGTCTGGTGTTGTAGCAGAGGTCGAGATGCTGGTGGACGACCCCAAAGACTACCAGAAGCTTCACGAGATGACTCTGGAACCAGAACTCTGCATCCACATCACAGAGGACATGCTGACCATGTCTCCTGATCACAGCAGCGGATACTCAGGTACAGCGCCGCCCGTCTGCAGCGGCACGCAGCAGATCGGTCCGGGTTCGTCTGAAAGGTTGTTTCTCCCTGAAGGTTTGATCGTCAAAGACGTCGGCTCCTCCACCTCCAGCTCCTCGGAGACCGTGGTGAAGATGAGAGGCCAGAGCATCGAGTCTCTGCCACAGGTGAGTCCAGTGGGTGGAGAGGTTCCTCCAGAAGCTGATCCCTCCCCGTTTCAAGACCCCACAAACCTCCTTGTGAGGCGGAGTCGTGTTTTTCAGTTTGTCATAAGCGGTCTGACTCCTCGCTCTGAAGACGCTGACCGACTTTTGTTTCCCACAGACGTCTGCCGGCAGGAAGCCTCAGTCCTCCGCCGACCGCCACAGCCAGTCGCTGGACGACATTCGGCTGTACCACAAGGACTGCCAGCAGTGGGCGGAGCTCTGCCAGGACACTGCCCACAGCTACACGTTCGGTTGTGCTCAGGAGCTGAGCGACGGCGCCAGCCACCACGGCCAGGACGAGCAGCGGGCCGGTGTTCGCGGCGAGCAGCAGCCCATCAAGAGAACCAACAAGTACTTCTCTCTGGACCTGACGAGCGACGAGGTTCCCGAGTTCGTGGTGTGATAGACGCAGACGTGAGGCAGCCTCAGGGTGGTGGCGTGCTGCCCCGCCACGCATGTGAGGGTGTTTGAGGCTGAAAGCGTGAAACGGACGAACAATGCTCCCAAAGAAGGGATTATCTGAAGGTCTGAGCTTTTGACAGCTGCAACAGAAACGATGAGACTCGACTCTAAGCTCCCAACCAAAGAAAACTGACCGGGAGGGCGCCGCCTCACTCCTGCAGCCCCCCCCCACGCCACTGTGCCTTCTTCACTCTATGCAGGAAACAAACGCTCGACAATCATGCACTCACCTGGAGTTTTAAGCCATTGCTGCATCCCGGACAGCCGCAGCATCGGAACGCTTCTTATGCTCTGAGGAATCAGGTTTTCTGGGAGGAAAGAGCCACTGTACGGTCAGACTTTCACCGTACGGTCAGACCTTCCCCGTACAGTCAGACCATCACCGTTCGGTCAGACCTTCACGGTACGGTCAGACTTTCACCGTACGGTCAGACCTTCCCCGTACGGTCAGACTTTTACCGTATGGTCAGACCTTCACCGTTCGGTCAGACCTTCACGGTACGGTCAGACTTTCACCGTACGGTCAGACCTTCCCCGTACGGTCAGACTTTTACCGTATGGTCAGACCTTCACCGAACGGTCAGACCTTCCCCGTACGGTCAGACATTCACTGTACGGTCAGACATTTACTGTATGGTCAGACCTTCCTCGTACGGTTAGACCTTCACCGTACAGTCAGACCATCACCGTACGGTCAGACCTTCACTGTACGGTCAGACATTTACTGTATGGTCAGACCTTCCTCGTACGGTTAGACCATCACCGAACGGTTAGACTTTCACTGTACGGTCAGACTTTCACCGTATGGTCAGACCTTCACTGTACGGTCAGACTTTCACTATGTGGTCAGACCTTCTCCGTACGGTTAGAGCATGGCGTCTCAGGGTTCGCTGATTACAAAGTGAACCTGTTCCACTTGTGCGTTCAGCTCGTCTCCACTTGGTTCCAGAGATTTGGAATGTTTTTGTGGGTTTACCTGAGTTTATCGGTCAGTGTTATTGGAGGTCACAATGTTACAGAGTATCTGCTCCGATCAACTTTCTTACTCAGATCTCCAAGTTTCCTGGAGAACCAAAGTCTTCCTGCATCCCATTCTACGTTGTAGTGATGCACAGGTTATGGAACGATACAGGTGAGCAGGGTCAAAAATGTCCCCGATGAACACGGAAAACGTTTTTAAAATTGAAGAGCACAAAAGAAAAACCAGAAACTGACAGAAATAAAATGTTAAACTTCATAACCACCAGGTACCTCTCTAGGCAGCTCACTGCTGTTGCTATGGAAACGTGACATCCCACTTAAGCAGTTTTCTTTCTTACAATTGACTGCAATTCTGCTGACAAGCAAATTGCGCCCCCTAGTGTTCATCTGTATAAAAACCAGCTAACAAAATGTAATGTCACTTTTTTTTTTATCCAATTTTTTTTAATCCAAAGAAAAATGTGTCGGAAATGATTTCAGGTTAAAGTTGAGACGTTGGAGTTCATCAGACTGTGGTTGACTTGGATTTATACACTTACATGAAAATGATGCGTCTTCTGCCGGATGAAGGACTCGTTTCTGCTTTTTCAAACACGTTAATGACAGTTTTTATTATTTTGATTTAGCCACCAACCAGAAGAACAACTCCAGCTGATCTTTAAATCCTATAAAGAACAACGTTTTTGTAGAGCTAACCTTCAGACGGCGATCAATCATCACCGGTTCTGCTCAGACTGTCTTGTCCAGACACATCCAACAGATAAATCTACTGAAGATCAAAACTGACAGAAAGTCGTAATCGACCGTATCGAGCCAGCGATTTCCTAAATGAAGCTTTAGGTTACAGTGTCCTCTGCTGGCAGCTGGTTTCATTTCAGATTATTTTTACAAGGTTCCTTATATTCAAGCTGCATGTTATTTACCTGTAATTTTATTTTTTGATTATCTGTTGTCTTCATTATTGTCAGAATATTTTAACAATAAGACGGTTTACAGCTGATTTTTAGCAAACGTTCGCTTTAAAACAAAAAAATGAATATTACAGAAAAAGTTAAAAACTTAAACTTTTATCAGTTTGAGTCAAAAAGAAAAAAAAGATGAATCATGAATTCTGTCCAGTTTCTGGTTTTATTACTTAAACTAATAAACATAACACAGTTAATTGACAGAAATATCTGTTCAATTTACGTTTCGTTTTTTTTTTTTATTGCTACGAAAAACTCCACCTTTTCCTATAAAATGCAGCGATAATGAAAATAAAAACATTTTTTTGACTTTAGTTGAGAATACAGATTTTAAAACCAAAATCATAAAAACATAATTTTAATATTTCTCTGTATTTAAAAGAAATGTTTATATTTTTACAGTTTGCAGTGAACTAGTGATGATGTTCGCGTTAACATCACCAGTTCAGGTACTCTGTCATAAATCCTGTCCTTGAACAGTCACAGTTTATCTCGGGGGTTTGTCATGCTTACACTCTGTGGGGGTCTGTGTGTGTTTACCCATAATCCTTTCTGTGAAAGGACCCCCCCCCCACCAACTGAAAAAATAAATATTTTTGTTGTTTTAAAAAGACTTCTAATAATGATCCGATCGGTGCCTTTTGGGTGCTAATGTTTTCAATATCCAATAAAGAAAGAAAATGGTACAAATACGGATCAAACTACTCATTTTATTAAGAACAAAAATCTTTGGTTTATGTCGCCCCCTGCTGGGAGTTTGTGGAACATGCGGGTATTGTTTTTGCCTCTAGGTGGCAGTGTTTTCCCAGGTTTGAGGCACCAATGATTTGGCACAGATTTTATCCTGCAGAAACCCAAAATTAAGAATTTTTTTTTTGTGTGTTATCTTACTATAACATAAGTTTTTTTTTCTTTAAATGTTCTTTTGCAAACAGTTTATTCAAATGTATTCATAAAAAATATAAAATTACCCAAAACTATTTAAATAAAATCTGATAAATATAACATTTTTGCAGGATGGATTCATCCTGGAGCAAAAAATACAAACAGATTTATTTTTAGATTTGACTGGACTGTGAATGTTTGAATTTTGGTTTCAAAACTCCAATTTTCTTTAGAATTTTTGGACTCCTCAGAGCTGACGTCTCCATAGCAACCACTGAACTTTTTGAGTCTCCATCTGAAAAATGTTGATGGTAAATTTTTGATTTAGTAGCATTGGCCACCTTTACAACAAACATAAAGGGAAAAGTTGTTGGCAGCCAGGAAGTCTGTCTTGTTGAAGCCGGCAGAAGTTAGCAGTTCTGTTCTGATCAGACGGACCCAACACTGTGCCATCCTTCATCATCCTGGACCCTCATCTTCTTCCAATCTGAAGTGTATGCAGTAACACGTTTTCTCCAATGGAGGATCGTTTACAACCGAGAAATGAAAGTCAAAATTATTCCAAAATGACCCTGCTATGTTAATATTTGTCCTGACAGTATTTATCATAATTTAATCATGGGATTATCTAGTTGTGTGGTAATCCAGATTAGGAACAGGAAAGCTGCTCAGATGTGTGATCTTTCATTAATCCAGAACCTTCAGAAATGTTTCCAGATATGGTTCTGGTCTCCTTCCTCTTAGGTCTCCAGCATCAGGTCTGGTTTAGTTTGTTTCTACTGAAACGCCTTGGCGTCAGAGCAGCAGGCAGATGTTTGAACAGTCCTCTGTGGGTGGGGCCAGCATGCAGGGAGGGGGGCCTGGATTCATTTCTGGTTTGTGACCATCTGCCCTCCCCCAGGCAGCTTCGGGCCTGCCTGCTCTGCCCCCTGGGATTTACAGGGAGGTCATCGCCGGAGCCGCGTGGTCACCTGAAACCCTCTGACCATCAGATCAGGCGGCCAGACGCTCCACCACGTGAGTGAGGAGCATCAAACGAGAAATGTCCGTCAGAGAAAACACTGAGCTGCAACCAGACTAAAGGGGGCGGGGTCAGAGACCATGGATTTTCCCCCTGTGTTGCCATGGAGACAGCAGTGGATGGTAGTGGTTTCCTGTGCATCTTTGGGGGGACATTCTGACTAACATGAAGGTTTTCCTTCAGGGGTAAACGGCTAAACGTGGGGAAATTCCTCGGATTTGGATTTTCAGCTGGAAAAGACGGATCATTTTGGTTTAAACATCCTGAACGGATCGATCGAGGTCTGAGACCTGAAAGGATTTACGATGAGAAATATGATGTCAGAAAACTACAAGTGAAGCTACAGCTGCAGCCAGTTTCTCTGAACACTGAAGAGACAAACCGTTAGCATCACTAAATAAAATCTACGTCAAAAAAGATGAAAAACCTTCAAATTCTGCAATAAAAGCTAAAAAAAAAAACAGTAGAAAATACTCTAAGAGTTAACAATAAAGCCAAAATAAATGGACATTTTTAACAATAAAAAGGAAAAATACATTTTTACATTTCCAGACAAAAATTACATTAAAACAAGTTTTGAAAAAGGGACTGAAAATTCTAAACCTGTAACTGGAGTAATCAGATTACAAATCTCTGGGTTTGTCTCCTCTGCTGAGACAAAAGCTCCTGATTTCATCAGAGTTTCCAGGAAAGCCGTCTGAAAACACGAAGAGTTCTGCAGGGAGGTTCTCCTCCTGAAGGAGGCCCCCACGCTCCTCCTGGAACCTCCACTGCACGGATGGATCCCACAGAGGACGGAGGAGGAGGTGGTCCGCTGGAGGTCCAATGAGGAGTTGTCTCCTCTGCACAGAACCTGAGCAAAGGAGTCCAGCAAAACATGGACATGGAAGGAGAAGATCCGAGTGAGAACAGCTGTCAAAGTCCTGCGCGTGTTCAGAAAGATCTCACATCAAAATGAAACGTTTTAGTGAAGAAAATGATCTAAAACATAAAAGAATATACATGTTTTAATAGAAACAAACTGAAACATTAAAAAAACATGTTTTAATAGAAACAAACTGAAACATTAAAAAAACATGTTTTAATAGAAACAAACTGAAACATTAAAAAAACATGTTTTAATAGAAACAAACTGAAACATTAAAAAAACATGTTTTAATAGAAACAAACTGAAACATTAAAAAAACATGTTTTAATAGAAACAAACTGAAACATTAAAAAAACATGTTTTAATAGAAACAAACTGAAACATTAAAAAAACATGTTTTAATAGAAATAAACTGAAACATTAAAAAAACATGTTTTAATAGAAATAAACTGAAACATTAAAAAAACATGTTTTAATAGAAACAAACTGAAACATTAAAAAAACATGTTTTGATATAAACAAATAAACTGAAACATTAAAAAAACATGTTTTAATAGAAACAAACTGAAACATTAAAAAAACATGTTTTAATAGAAACAAACTGAAACATTAAAAAACATGTTTTAATAGAAACAAACTGAAACATTAAAAAAACATGTTTTAATAGAAACAAACTGAAACATTAAAAAACATGTTTTAATAGAAACAAACTGAAACATTAAAAAAACATGTTTTAATAGAAACAAACTGAAACATTAAAAAAACATGTTTTAATAGAAATAAACTGAAACATTAACACATTTAAATGAAGCAGATAAAACTGCTGGTTTTCTTCCTAAAATCTTTTAAACTGATGTTTTTCCGGAAGCGCACTATCGTCCTGGAACCGGAAGTCCCACTTTTCTTCTTGTTAATGATTTTTCTGCAGCTTCACGTGTGCGCGCACGCGCACACAGCAGCATGTTCTGCTGGATTCTGTTCGTGCTGGAGAAACAGAGGAGCCTGGTGCGCATGCGCGCGCAGAAGTTCCTGCTGGTTTGAAGATGCAGGAGAGAGATGAAGCCCCCCCCAGGTGTGTGTGTGTGTTGGGGGGGGGGGCAGGATGTCGTTGAGTTTGACCGAGAAGCGGGAGGCCGCGCAGCTGACGCGGCTCGTGCGCGTTTGTTTACCGTTTGTGCATCTGAAGCGTTTCCGGTGGACCAATCAGAGAGGAGGGGGGGGTCTTGTAGTTTGAAGGGTGGAGACTCCACAGCGGGGGGGGGTCTCCGCTGGAGTGCAGCCTCAGAGGCGGACAGGAAGGTGGATGCGGCGGCCGCTCTTCTGCATGACGGGCTGAAGGAGATCGGGGGCGCGCAGACCGTGTGGACACCCCCCCTCAACCCCCCCGGACCTCCATGTGTTTGGCGCCACGGACGCAGGAAAACGGTAGGAGGACGTTGGTTCTGACGTCGGCCGCGTCCGGATCGGGGTGTGTTCGGTTCTGCTTGACGGCTGGAAGATTGATGCCGCTGGCTGTTCTACATCACGCACACACACACACGCACACGCACACACACCCGTCCATTACCGCCATCCACAGACAAAAAGAGCGGCGTCTCTTTCACTGACAATGTGGAGCCAGAAGGGGGAGGGGCATCTGTGTGTGTGTGTGTGTGTGTGTGTGTGTGTGTGTGTGTGTGTGTGTGTGTGTGTGTGTGTGTGTGTGTGTGGTGGTGGGGTGTCTTCAGAAAGCGCGGGGGGGGGGGGTTATCTGACAGATGATGCTCGACAACAACCAGAGATCAGAAACACAAGACGCACGCGCGCCACGTTCCACAAACGCATCCAATCAGGCGCCTTTGGGGACGGAATTACGCAACGACCGCCGCGAGGCTGGACCATCTCGGGGGTCGGGGGGTCAGGAACCTGGTCTAGAGGAGGAGGAGCATCAGGATGATCACAACGGGGGGGGGGGGGGGGGGGGGGGGGGGGGGGGGGGGGGCTGTGGTTCTCACAGCTGTTCTGTCAGCAGTGAAGGTGGACTCAGTGAGACCGTCCAGAACTGGACTGTCCTGCTCCATGTTTGAGATCCGGACCCGTCCTCCTTCCTTCAGCATCACAGGCTGCATGTGAGGCACGAAAACTAAAAGCATCTAACTTTCTACAGCAAATAACTGTCAGGTCAGTTACCATGGTAACCACTAGCTGCCATGTTTCGCAATCAAGTTACCAACTTTGGCTCCAACCTCTGTGGTTACACCGGATTTTCACCACTGAACGCCTGTTTTGGGTTGAACTGGTGCTTGAACAGGGCGGGGCAGTTTGACTGACAGTTCAGTGTGCATGTGTTAAAACAGAGACGCCCCGCCCAACTTCCCATTTTGACAATGTGGAAGTTTGATGACATCATTTCAAGTCACAAAAGCAGCAACCTTCAGTGCTGAAAAAATTAGCTCTAATTAACCTAAACAAACCCTAACAAGTCAACGAGTTCTGACGGGTCACATGACCACAGCGTTATCTGTCTGACGGGTCACATGACCACAGCGTTATCTGTCTGACGGGTCACATGACCACAGCGTCATCTGTCTGACGGGTCACATGACCACAGCGTCATCTGTCTGACGGGTCACATGACCACAGCGTCATCTGTCTGACGGGTCACATGACCACAGCGTCATCTGTCTGACGGGTCACATGACCACAGCGTCATCTGTCTGACGGGTCACATGACCACAGCGTCATCTGTCTGACGGGTCACATGACCACAGCGCTATCTGTCTGACGGGTCACATGACCACAGCGCTATCTGTCTGACGGGTCACATGACCACAGCGCTATCTGTCTGACGGGTCACATGACCACAGCGTCATCTGTCTGACGGGTCACATGACCACAGCGTCATCTGTCTGACGGGTCACATGACCACAGCGTCATCTGTCTGACGGGTCACATGACCACAGCGTCATCTGTCTGACGGGTCACATGACCACAGCGCCATCTGTCTGACGGGTCACATGACCACAGCGTCATCTGTCTGACGGGTCACATGACCACAGCGTCATCTGTCTGACGGGTCACATGACCACAGCGTCATCTGTCTGACGGGTCACATGACCACAGCGTCATCTGTCTGACGGGTCACATGACCACAGCGTCATCTGTCTGACGGGTCACATGACCACAGCGTCATCTGTCTGACGGGTCACATGACCACAGCGTCATCTGTCTGACGGGTCACATGACCACAGCGTCATCTGTCTGACGGGTCACATGACCACAGCGTCATCTGTCTGACGGGTCACATGACCACAGCGTCATCTGTCTGACGGGTCACATGACCACAGCGTCATCTGTCTGACGGGTCACATGACCACAGCGTCATCTGTCTGACGGGTCACATGACCACAGCGTCTTCTGTCTGACGGGTCACATGACCACAGCGTCATCTGTCTGACGGGTCACATGACCACAGCGTCATCTGTCTGACGGGTCACATGACCACAGCGTCATCTGTCTGACGGGTCACATGACCACAGCGTTATCTGTAAGAGGCCTTTGATAAGCATGAAGACTTTCTTACACTTTATTCCTCATGAATCCACACAGGCGCTGAATTCTTGATCATCAAGAAATGGAATTTCATGGTTTCTTTTTCTGAACATCATGAAACTTTTTCCATGAGAAACCGTCACACCTTAAAAGTGACTCAGAGCTCAGGGTGAATAAACCAAACGAACCCCTGCTGGATCAGGATTCTTCTCCTGATCTGATCTCCATGTTAGAGAGAAGACACCCCCCAGCCAGCAGGGGGCAGTCTGCCCTCCTCTCATTGGTTCACCATCTACCAAAAGATGAAGGAAGAGCTGATGGACGTGTAGGTCTGCAGGGCCTTTAAACGTCCCTGAATGTTTGAAACCGGCGTCCCACTGTAAAGTTCACAGCAGAGAAACACAAAACCCCAGAAGCTGCAACGCAACAGCGTCTCACCGCGTTCCACTCTGGAGGCAGAACTTTACGGTTCCGTCTGTGATCCAAAACCTGCAGCTGGGATTCAATCACTGGATTTAATGATCATCATGAAGAACATTAGAGCTCCCCGGACGAAGCAGCCTCCACCCCGCTGCTCCTCCTGACTCCCTGAGGAGGCTTCACTTCCTGGGCCACTGAATCCCCCCCCATCCTGGAGCTCAGATTAACACACAACCCACGCAAACACACACAAGCAAACAGAAACACACAAACACACACAAAACACACACAAAGAAACACACACACAAACACACACAAAGAAACACACACAGAAACACACACAAACACAGATTGTGTGTATGACGTGCCACCTAAACAGACTTGTTTCTAGAAAATGTATTGGGTCATTTTTGCCATAGATGAACACTGGGTAGAACCTGTTGCTCTATAGTTACATTTATTTGATCTAGTGGAACAGATGTGAGCAAACACAACTTTGCACTTTCAGTGTTTTCACCACAGTGTGACGAAAGATTGTTAACAAAAAAACATGAAAAGGTTTTGGTTGAAGCACAGCTCTGTGATGAATCCGTTTGATACAATCATGGATACAGCGCACAGTTTTTTCAGCAGACTCCTGGCCACATAAAGCCCTCCAGGATTCCAGACAGTTTGTAGGACATCCAGCTCCACTGGTGTCTTCTGGACAGTCTTCCAAAGAAACAAAACCACTGCTTGGATTTTGTCTGTAAAATAAACTTTATCGTCTACTGCCGAGTAAAAAAAACATTTGACGAAGGAGAAATGGCTGACAGGAGCATCCAAAATGTACCAACAATCCTTCCTCAGGAAAACTCAAATGAACTGAATGGTTGGATGGATGGATGGACGGTTGGATGGACGGTTGGATGGATGGTTGGACGGTTGGATGGATGGACGGTTGGATGGATGGATGGATGGATGGTTGGATGGATGGATGGATGGTTGGTTGGATGGATGGTTGGACGGTTGGATGGATGGATGGATGGTTGGATGGATGGACGGTTGGATGGATGGTTGGACGGTTGGATGGATGGTTGGATGGACAGTTGGATGGATGGTTGGATGGACAGTTGGATGGATGGTTGGACGGTTGGATGGTTGGATGGACAGTTGGATGGATGGTTGGATGGATGGATGGATGGTTGGATGGATGGATGGATGGTTGGATGGATGATTGGATGGATGATTGGATGGTTGGTGGGATGATGTTGAGACAGAAATATAATACAAACTGGGGTTCTATTGGTTGTTGATGGGAACTGTCACCCGCAGACCTCATGTTAGAACTGCTGTTAAGTGTTGAAGTGTGATCTGCTGCTGTTGATAAAAGTGTTGAAGGAGGCGGAGCTTATGAGCAGCTGCTGGTTCAATGGAGGCTTAAGAAGCCCCAAACGCGCAGGTTGCTTCCTGCCTCGGTGGCGTCCCAGCCGATCGTTTCAGGCTAATCGCTGGTTCTCTGGGGCTCAGGTGGTTCAGGGACACGTTTTAATTACCATTGTGTGATTTCACATCCTGAGCAGCACGTCCAACGCTGACAAAACAGAAACCGGCAAAATCTTTAAAAAAAAAGAGAGCGAGCTGTCATCCTGAAGGGAGAGGAATTTTATTTTCCCAGCAGGAAGTTTCCGGCTGTGTTAAATCAACCTTTAAGACAGAATCAACCGGATTCCATCCACTTCTGCAACCAGCCCCCCCCTTCAAAACAGCTCCAAATGGCAGGGGAAGGATGGCGGAGGGGTTCGGATGGATCCAGCGGTGTGAGCAGCAGGACACACCGTGCTGGGGGGGGTTAATCCCATCACTGAACACCTGTCGGCCACAGAGGGAGGGGGGAAGCAGCAGTGAAAGCTTTCCCCACTTTTCCCTGCAGTCACTGAAGAACGGTGCAGAACTGATAAGCGAAAGTTCTGTGATGATAAAACCTTCATCCAAACAGAAGTTTCTCTTTTCCTACCGAAACTTTTCCCAAAGCTTTGGATTTTCACAGATTGAAGCTTCTCTGTCCGTCTTTCCTTCAGAGTCTCTGGCTTTAGAAACATCTCATTATTTAGAATCAATTCACAGACCGGATGTACATGGAACGTCTCAGCTGGGACTTTTAAACCTGTTTTTGGAACCTGCAGCGTGAAGTCAAGCCAACAAAAAGGAATGTTTTCGTTTTTCCTTTGTTCTGTTGGAAAACTTTTTTGACTTTAGGATTTAAATGTAAAAGTTTTCATTCAGATCCAAAAACATGTTCGACAGGTTCAGTAGTGGCTACAGATTGTCCCTCTGTGTGTGTTTGTACGTGAGTGCATACGTGTATGTGAGTGTGTACGTGAGTGTGTTCATGAGTGTGAGTGTGTACGTGAGTGTGCGTGTGTACGTGAGTGTGAGTGTGTTCATGAGTGTGTACGTGAGTGCGTACGTGAGTGCGTACGTGATTGTGTGTGTGTGTGAGTGTGTACGTGAGTGTGTGTACGTGAGTGCGTACGTGAGTGTGTGTACGTGAGTGTGTGTACGTGAGTGTGTACGTGAGTGTGAGTGCGTACGTGATTGTGTGTGTGTGAGTGTGTACGTGAGTGTGTGTACGTGAGTGTGTACGTGAGTGTGTGTACGTGAGTGTGTGTACGTGAGTGTGTGTACGTGAGTGTGTGTACGTGAGTGTGTACGTGAGTGTGTGTACGTGAGTGTGTACGTGAGTGTGAGTGCGTACGTGAGTGTGTGTACGTGAGTGTGTGTACGTTAGTGTGTACGTGAGTACGTGAGTGCGTACGTGAGTGTGTACGTGATTGTGTGTGTGTGAGTGTGTACGTGAGTGTGTACGTGAGTGCGTACGTGAGTGTGAGTGCGTACGTGATTGTGTGTGTGTGAGTGTGTACGTGAGTGTGTACGTGAGTGTGAGTGTGTACGTGAGTGTGTACGTGAGTGAGTGTGTACGTGAGTGAGTGTGTACGTGATTGTGTGTGTGAGTGTGTAGGTGGGTGTGTGTGTGTGAGTGTGTAAGTGAGTGTGTGTGTGTGAGTGTGTACGTGAGTGCGTACGTGAGTGTGTACATGAGTGTGAGTGTGTACGTGAGTGTGTGAGTGTGAGTGTGTAGGTGAGTGTGTGTGTGTGAGTGTGTAGGTGAGTGTGTGTGTGTGAGTGTGTAAGTGAGTGTGTGTACGTGAGTGTGTACGTGAGTGCGTACGTGAGTGTGTACATGAGTGTGAGTGTGTACGTGAGTGTGTACGTGAGTGAGTGTGAGTGCGTACGTGAGTGTGAGTGCGTACGTGAGTGTGAGTGCATACGTGATTGTGTGTGTGTGAGTGTGTACGTGAGTGTGTACGTGAGTGTGAGTGTGTACGTGAGTGTGTACGTGAGTGAGTGTGTACGTGATTGTGTGTGTGTGAGTGTGTAGGTGAGTGTGTGTACGTGAATGTGTACGTGAGTGTGAGTGCGTACGTGAGTGTGTACGTGAGTGTTTATGTGAGTGTATACATGAGTGTGAGTGTGTGTGTGTGTGTGTACATGAGTGTGTACGTGAGTGTGTTCATGAGTGTGAGTGTGTACGTGAGTGTGCGTGTGTACATGAGTGTGAGTGTGTACGTGAGTGTGCGTACGTGATTGTGTGCGTACGTGAGGGGGTGTACGTGCGTACGTGAGTGCGTACGTGAGTGTGAGTACGTACGTGATTGTGTGTGTGTGAGTGTGTACGTGAGTGTGTACGTGAGTGTGAGTGTGTACGTGAGTGTGTACGTGAGTGAGTGTGTACGTGAGTGAGTGTGTACGTGATTGTGTGTGTGAGTGTGTAGGTGAGTGTGTGTGTGTGAGTGTGTAAGTGAGTGTGTGTGTGTGAGTGTGTACGTGAGTGTGTACGTGAGTGTGAGTGTGTACGTGAGTGAGTGTGTACGTGAGTGAGTGTGTACGTGATTGTGTGTGTGAGTGTGTAGGTGAGTGTGTGTGTGTGAGTGTGTAAGTGAGTGTGTGTGTGTGAGTGTGTACGTGAGTGCGTACGTGAGTGTGTACATGAGTGTGAGTGTGTACGTGAGTGTGTGAGTGTGAGTTTGTAGGTGAGTGTGTGTGTGTGAGTGTGTAGGTGAGTGTGTGTGTGTGAGTGTGTAAGTGAGTGTGTGTACGTGAGTGTGTACGTGAGTGCGTACGTGAGTGTGTACATGAGTGTGAGTGTGTACGTGAGTGTGTACGTGAGTGAGGTGTACGTGAGTGTGTACGTGATTGTGTACGTGAGTGTGAGTGCGTACGTGAGTGTGAGTGCGTACGTGAGTGTGAGTGCGTACGTGATTGTGTGTGTGTGAGTGTGTACGTGAGTGTGTACGTGAGTGTGAGTGTGTACGTGAGTGTGTACGTGAGTGAGTGTGTACGTGATTGTGTGTGTGTGAGTGTGTAGGTGAGTGTGTGTACGTGAGTGTGTACGTGAGTGTGAGTGCGTACGTGAGTATGTACGTGAGTGTTTATGTGAGTGTATACATGAGTGTGAGTGTGTGTGTGTGTGTACATGAGTGTGTACGTGAGTGTGTACGTGAGTGTGTTCATGAGTGTGAGTGTGTACGTGAGTGTGCGTGTGTACGTGAGTGTGAGTGCGTACGTGAGTGTGAGTGCGTACGTGAGTGTGTACGTGAGTGGGCGTGTGTGCGTACGTGATTGTGTGCGTACGTGAGTGTGTACGTGATTGTGTGTGTGTGAGTGTGTACGTGAGTGTGTGTACGTGAGTGTGTACGTGAGTGTGAGTGCGTACGTGAGTGTGTGTACGTGAGTGTGTACGTGAGTGCGTACGTGAGTGCGTACGTGAGTGTGTGTACGTGAGTGTGTGTACGTTAGTGTGTACGTGAGTACGTGAGTGCGTACGTGAGTGTGTACGTGAGTGAGTGTGTACGTGAGTGAGTGTGTACGTGATTGTGTGCGTACGTGAGGGGGTGTACGTGAGTGTGTACGTGAGTGTGTACGTGAGTGTGAGTGCGTACGTGAGTGTGAGTACGTGAGTGCGTACGTGATTGTGTGCGTACGTGAGGGGGTGTACGTGAGGGGGTGTACGTGAGTGCGTACGTGAGTGCGTACGTGAGTGCGTACGTGAGTGCGTACGTGAGTGCGTACGTGAGTGCGTACGTGAGTGCGTACGTGAGTGCGTACGTGAGTGCGTACGTGAGTGCGTACGTGAGTGCGTACGTGAGTGCGTACGTGAGTACCGGCTGTATTTCTGAACAGAAACAGAAGTCGGAGAGTTCTTAGTTTTGAAGTTCTCCTGTTTTTCTCTCTCTGTGCTTTCAGAGAACGCGGTGGAACCAGAACGCTGACTGACCACAGCAGAGCTGCAGAGCAGCAAGCAGAGAAGGTAAACCAGCAGAATTCAGCCGTTCTTGGTTCAAATCCACAGACTGTGTGGATGTCAGCACACTGATGCACAGCTTTGTCTCATGACAAAAGCATTGAATCCTCAGTAACCCAGAAAACAGACGTGTTGATGAGGCGTGGATGGGCGGGGCCTGAGCTCAAACCATCAATAACCTAAAAACCCAGAAATGTTTACTGTTTGTATCTTTAGTTTCTGCAAACTGAAAGCACTGAAGCGTCACACAAATCTTTCTACTTTTCTCCGTAGAAGGAGCAGGAGCGACCTTTAACCCGGCTCTCTGACAGTCTGAGATATTTAGTTTGAAGAAAAGTGACTTGAAGTTGGCCTCTGTGGTGAGCGCCTGTTCTGCTGTAAAACACTCGTCTCTTCATCACCAACAGTTAGAAACTCTTCCTCTCCTCGGCGCTGAAACACCCCTGAAGTGAACGCCTCGTTTCTGCAGTTCATGTCATTTCTGACTTCCTGTCCTGGTTTTCTGAGGGTCATCACAGGTTCCTGTGCGTTCCTGCTGCTTTTAAAGTGTCCATGAACCAACAGAGAACAGTTCCTAACAGTTTGTGACCCTATAAGGAGACCTCCTCCTCTGAGATCAACCAGGATCCAGAGCTCCTGTGAATGTTTATGCTCCTCTGCTCGACCTGCAGCCCATAAATCCCCCTCTCTGTCACTCGGTTTGGACTGACCTCCTCCAGAGCTCCAATCCCGGAACATTCCTGTCCTCCACCAGGAGAAATCTGAAGACCTCCTCAGGAGTTTTCTCAGAAAATCTGAACTCTTTCCTGTTTGTGAAATCTGAGATAGTTAAAGGCAAATTTCATGGTATGAAGATAAATTCCTCTGTGGAAGAAGTTCTAAAGAGAACCTGATGGGTTCTTTAAATCAGCTGTTAGTGTGGTTTTCCTCGTAAGGATGCCGCTTTTTTCAGTTATCCAAACGCTGTTTCCTTCCAGGATCAGAAGTTCAGGCTTTTGCCTCAAAGTTTTCAGCAGACTCACAATCCCAGCTGGATTATAATCCACAGATTTACGGGCAGAAGTGTTCTGGAGCTTCTCCATTTCCTTGAATAACAGCAGCTTTTTGCTTAAACTTCACACTGAGCTTGTTAAAGTTTTCCAGAAGCTTCTCTGCCTTCAGCCAAAGCGAACAGCTGATGAACCTGGATCTGCTCTCCGGTTCCTCCTGCGGCCTGCTGCTAAGCCTTTAATTGCTGCAGGAAGTCTCTGGTCAGACCAGCAGATGTGCCCCCGCGGGGCATTAATATTAATGCCCGCTCCTCACAGAGACCAGCACTGATGCCCCCTGAGTGACACCGCAGTGCTCACAAATGGATCAGGAAGGGGGTCGAAGGAACCGCTGATGTCCCGCTGAGGAGGATGCTGCTTTCAGGAGCCTGATCCCTGACATCAGAAGTTATTTTGGTCACTCAGACACTTCTGTCCGAAGCACCGGGAAAAGGGATGGAGAACACGCTGCAGAACACGCTGCAGAACACGCTGCAGAACACGCTGGAGAACACGCTGGAGAACACGCTGCAGAACACGCTGGAGAACACGCTGCAGAACACGCTGGAGAACACGTTGCAGAACACGCTGGAGAACACGTTGCAGAACACGTTGCAGAACATGTTGCAGAACACGCTGCAGAACACGCTGGAGAACACGCTGCAGAACACGCTGCAGAACACGCTGGAGAACACGCTGCAGAACACGCTGGAGAACACGTTGCAGAACACGTTGCAGAACACGTTGCAGAACATGTTGCAGAACACGCTGGAGAACACGCTGCAGAACACGCTGGAGAACACGCTGCAGAACACGCTGGAGAACACGCTGCAGAACACGCTGGAGAACACGCTGCAGAACACGCTGGAGAACACGTTGCAGAACACGTTGCAGAACATGTTGCAGAACACGCTGGAGAACACGTTGCAGAACACGTTGCAGAACACGTTGCAGAACACGTTGCAGAACATGTTGCAGAACACGCTGGAGAACACGTTGCAGAACACGTTGCAGAACATGTTGCAGAACACGCTGCAGAACACGCTGGAGAACACGTTGCAGAACACGTTGCAGAACACGTTGCAGAACACGTTGCAGAACACGCTGCAGAACACGCTGGAGAACACGCTGGAGAACACGCTGCAGAACACGCTGGAGAACGCGCTGGAGAACGCGCTGCAGAACACGCTGCAGAACACGCTGCAGAACACGTTGCAGAACACGCTGCAGAACACGCTGGAGAACACGCTGCAGAACACGCTGCAGAACACGCTGGAGAACACGTTGCAGAACACGTTGCAGAACATGTTGCAGAGCACGCTGGAGAACACGCTGGAGAACACGCTGCAGAACACGCTGGAGAACACATTGCAGAACACATTGCAGAACACGCTGGAGAACGCGGTGGAGCCCAACAGTAGCAGGGATAGGCTCCAGCAGCCCAGTGACTAAGAAATTGGAGACAGCAGGTTCTGAAGTTCTGAACCAGGTCACAGGGTTTCTTGATTTGGTTCCAACTCTGTTTTTAACTGTAGATCACTCTGAATATCAATGATGGTGCGCTCATGGACGCTCAGAAAAACATTTGATTTTCATGTCTTGTGACAGAGAGACACTGTAATCCCATCTTTGATCTGTTTTAAATAGAAAGCTGGACAAAAGCATCGTCCACCTTCCTGCACTTCCTCCTCACTGTCAGCAGCAGCCTAGCAACAAACACCATAAATAAAGTCACTGTGTGTGTGTGTGTGTGTGTGCATGTGTGTGTGCGTGCGTGTGTGTGTGTGCGTGCGTGCGTGTGCATGTGTGTGTGTGTGCGTGCGTGTGCATGTGTGTGTGCGTGCGTGTGCATGTGTGTGTGTGTGTCCGTGCATGTGTGCGTGTGCATGTGTGTGCGTGCGTGTGTGTGTGCGTGCATGTGTGTGTGTGTGCGTGCGTGTGTGTGTGTGTGCGTGCGTGTGTGCGTGCGTGCATGTGTGTGCGTGCGTGCGTGTGTGCGTGTGGGTGATGATAAACAGCGTATCTGTTACTCTCACCCATCTGCACGCCGGCTGTGCTCATCCTGGACTGAAATGTGCGTCTCGTTTGAACCTCCTTCCTGCAGGCGGAGTTCAGGAGACCCAAGTCAGAGCAGCCATGGCGAGTAACAACACGGCGAGCATCGCGCAGGCCAGGAAGCTGGTGGAGCAGCTGAAGATGGAGGCGAACATCGACAGGATAAAGGTGCGCTGGAACATCACGCCGCCTCCCTGTGATCATGGACGGAGCTTTCAGATCAAAGATCCAAACTTTTTCTCCAAAAACGAACAAACATTTTGCTGAAACCTGTTGTTCTCTTTAAGTCCATCAAAGGAACCATCTCCTCAACGCAAATGTTTGAAACAAAAGTCAGTCAAAGTCTCACTTTCATCTCAAACAGAAAAAAGACAATTCATGGTACAAGAAAAAGACAGAATTAACTTTAATCTTCACAAAGTCGTCTTTCAAACTGATTAACCTCTTTAATGAGCTTCAAATCTCCTGTCAGTTTAATAAAGTTTTGGATGTTTCCAAACAGGAAGTTCCTGCTGGCTCCAAGAAGCCAAAATCCCACAGACGTCTATAGAGAAATAAACAGCTGGTACTCAGTAACCATTCTTGAACTGTTTTATTTTTAACGTCTTAAAAATCCTCAAGAGGATCCAAAAGAGGAGAGGATCCCTTGTTCATGATGACCTCCAGGTCATCTGTTTCATCTTCCCTCTGTTTAGTCTAATCTTTCAACCTAAGGTTGAGTTCCAACCATCACTTTGCCTCCCGGTTTAAATGAACTGGTTTGGTTTGATGCTAAGCTAACAGTGGCTAACAGGAAGGTGTTTGTTCTTCATCTCCAGGTGTCCAAAGCAGCAGCAGACTTAATGTCCTACTGCGATGCTCACGCCAAAGAGGACCCGCTGCTGTCGCCGGTGCCGGCATCGGAGAACCCTTTCAGGGAGAAGAAGTTCTTCTGCTCCATCCTGTAAAGCCGGCGCCGCCTGCCGTCCGTCTGTGAGGAACTTTGAACAGAAACCTTCTGGTGGGGGCGCATGAGGTTCACTGCCCTCCTCTTTGGGATCAGAATGTTCCGAGTGCAAACATCAGAACCCACAGAATTAACATGTATGTATTAAACAGATCGATTCCGAAGGGCGCTGTGTTTCTGGTGATGACATCATGAGGAGAAACCACAGGACACGGACACGCAGCTGTCTTCAGTGTGTAGAAACTTTAGTGGAAAACTGAGCGTTTTAAAAAAGTGGTTCTTTTGGGTCTTTCAGGTGATCTGTTTCATGTGTGGATGGCGCTCCAGAGGACAACAAATCAAACTCCGCCCACCACGTTACACCACCTGATTGTTGGAATGTTGCTTCAGTTGTTCATTTTGTGTTTTCTCCAAGTTGACCACAAATACCTTCTGTAGCTGTACCTGAGTGAAGTCTGTCTTTCTTTTTTACACCAACAGTAGTGAAAGCTTTTTAATCAGAGGTTTGAAAGTTTGGACTCTGTGGTTCTGTGTTCACCTGTGTATCAGCATCTATCTGGACCACGTGATGCAGTCCGTCTCCTTCAGAATCAAACCTTCTTTCTACACTTTGTACGAAACAACTAGAAAGTAAAGTGTGCCGTGCTGTGAGTTCTGAGGCTGGTGTCCGTGTTGCTTATCACGCTGTGATCAAGAGGTCTTCTCCTGCAGAGCACGGTCTCCAGGAAGCGGGTCAAGAACGGAGCAAGCCCCTTCCGCCGAGGCTGAGAGGCAAACCAGTCGCTGATATAAAGCTGAGGAACGTTTTATTACCGGAAGGGGGAAAGCTGCTCCACCTACAAATAAACCTCGTGAACTGGGGGATCCAAACTTTATTAATTAAAAGTGCTCCACGTGTTTTAAGAAGCTCAAATACTTTACAGTTAAAAACAAAACAGAGGCACAAAAACTCAAAGTGAAACCAACTAACATGAGCGAATACTATCTAAAGATAAACGTAAAACTAAAATGTGAAGAAACCGCTCTTGAGAGCACTAAAGTATCTAACAGCCACGTGCTAGCTTACCTGAAAAACATGGAAGAACAAGAAGGACAACATGTGACATTCAAAGACAGAATGATGACTGAGAGGTTTGAGAACAAGAAGATCTGTTTTGGTTCCTCAGATGGAGAACGGAGAGGCTGCACAGCAGGAGAAGCCACAACTTTTCTGAGGAGTGTTATTCATTAAAGTTTTGTTGATGATTCCTGCTTCAACAGGCTGTCATTTTCCTGTTTTTATTCTAAACGTTGAAGTGCGATTTTCTGGCGTTTAATTCATTTCTTGTGATCATGGATCATGGATGGAGAAATGAGACCACCAGACTGTTCTCGGTTTGTGATCCATGTTTCACAGAAATGTTTCATAGGAAGGATTGTAAGTGTGTCATAAAATAGATGTTTCTACACGTTTGTGTTCGGAATATTTACCTTTAAAAGTTTAAAAATTCAGAGGAATTTAGTTCGAATGTTTAAAAAAAATGCCTTTGCTACCATCTACAGGTAATGTCTGCAGAAATGAGTGTGACTTTTTTAGGAAAGTTCAGAAATAAATTGATCATATTCTATTCAAAGCACATGTAGGCCAATAAACATATTTGCAGTGATTAAAAAAACATTACAACAAGAGGGAATCGAACCTGCACCCCCTATTTTATAATTTGGTCATGTTAATGATTTTATTGTTGTTTTATTGTTTTAGGACAAAATAACTAAGCTGATTTGAAATTTAATTGATCTATATAATGCAGTAAAAGAAGATTTACTCAAACAGAGATGAGAATGGGTTTCTCTCAGAAAAAAGCCCCTTTAATGGGTTTTATTGGACAGTTATATGAGAAAATAGCATCGTCTCGTCTCAATCACGGGGGGAAATATACATTTTCGCAAAAAAAGCCCCTGAAAAACGTTCTATATACCAAAAAAATGAATTAAAAAAAGCTTTGTCAGAAGTGGGATTCGAACCCACGCCTCCAGGGGAGACTGCGACCTGAACGCAGCGCCTTAGACCGCTCGGCCATCCTGACATGGCAAGAGAAAGGCCATAATAAATCATAAAGTTGGCATCCCTGCGCTGTGTGGGCCTATATCTTCTTAAGGCGGGATACGATCTTTAAATCGATGGTTACTCATCGTACAACCCCGTCACACCGCAGCGGCCCGCACAGCACGCTCCGTGCTGCTGTTCAACTCTCTGAACTCAACTGTCTGGTTCACTTTCAACCCTCCGCCGCAGCGTAAGCTAGTTTCAGCAGCAGTTAGCAGCTCGAGCCTCGTTCCGAATCTTCTTCACTTCAGCTGTAAGTAACTTTATTTAAAAACACAATTAAGGTTCGTGAAATAAATCTGTCTTTTTTCTGTCAGAGTTTATGCCTGTGAGCCTTTATTAAACCATTCATTAAGAGCAGCGACTTCAGATGTTAACTTTACAAGCTAACTGTTAGCTACATGCTACAATGACGGTAACTTTTAAACATGAAAAATCGATTTTAAGATTTTTTCATTAAATGCGTTAATTACTGGCGGATTAAACATTTTTACTTAGTTTCGATTGTTTAAGGTTAGACGTTGAATTATTTTGAGAATGTCTAAAAACTTTATTTTACTTGGGATTTGTCTTCATTTTTGTTAACATACCTGTATATAAACTCTGTTAACATTTTAGTAAATAATTTTTACTTAAATTGTGTAAAACAGAAAAGAGAGTAAAATAAGTTTGAAATGTTATAAAAAAAAAAGATAATAATAATAATCAATTTTTATATATAACAAAAATAATAAAAAGACAGTAAGATTTAATTTTGCTGCATACATTTCATTTTCTTTACTCACTGTCTTTTTGGTTCAGTCCTACATTGTTTACATGTCTTATGTAACTCTATTCCTAAGACTTTGCTGAGTTTTATTTTTTATTTTTGTAGTTTACAGGAACAATTATACAGATTTTTTTTTAATTGAAAGAGACTTCTGAGTATGTTATTAATAGAAATGAAAAGAAAAAAAACTCTTCCTTTAAAAACCTGGCAGAGCTGTGATTGAAGAAGAAACTTTGAAAGCAAAGTCCAAAAGTGTGTGAGATAAGCTGTCCTAAAGTTTATGGAGGTTTATGAGCAGGATCGTCACATAAGCTCAGCACAATCGCGGACACCTCCTGTTGGCGTAGTTCTCTGCAGTTACTTCATGTTCCTTTTCTCAGCCTCATGGCTTCGTCTCCTCCTCATAACTTCTCCTGGGTGGAACCGGGAAAGTTGGCTGGGCTGGCGATGCCCCGAATGCCGTGCGATTACCGGTATCTTTTAGATAATGGAATAAAACACCTGGTTTGCCTCTGTGAGAGGAAACCTCCAAACCACGAGTCGTTTCCAGAGTTACAGCTTCACCACATTAAAATCGTTGACTTCACTCCTCCTTCACCGGCTCAAATCGATAGATTCCTGTCCATTGTGGAGGAGGCAAACACCAAGAAGGAGGTAAGGAAGTTCCTGTGTGTTTTTATTCACTCTACGATCTTGTGAGACAGAATACATTTGCTTTTGGGTCAAGCTGTTGTGTAGCATTCCCTTCGCCTGTGTGGTTGAACCCAAACTAATCTGTGTAAACAAACTGGAGCTGGGTGTGTGCTGTTTTCCAGTCTGCTCAGTCGTTGTGTGTTTGGTTGCCAGGGTGTGGCCGTCCACTGCATGCACGGTTTCGGCAGAACCGGCACCATGCTGGCCTGCTACCTGGTGAAGACCCGGAAGATTTCTGGGATTGACGCCATCGATGAGATCCGGAAAATGAGAACCGGTTCCATCGAAACCAAGGAGCAGGAGAAGGCAGTGGTCCAGTTCTATCAGCGCATCAAGTGACTTCCTCTACAATAAGAGAAGAAGAGGTGATACGACCCTGAGCGCTCTGCAGGGAGAAACTTTTTTAGGTAACCACAGTCAAAGCAGGGACGGCACACAGTAATCCTCTGAGGACGTCCATCACAACCCCACGGTTCTTCATGTTCTGGTAACTGGTTTCCTCACTGGACCTTGACTCATGCACTGAACATCAGGGAGAAGAGACGCTGACGCTCCCTGAAGGGAAGCTTTTCCGGTGCTGAGCTCCTCTGGAGTTTCTCCTCCTTGTTTCTGAAAACAAAACTTGAATTTTATCTAAAAAAAAGTTGTATTTTTGTTTTACTCAGGAATGTGGATCAGTGGTCCTGATGTTTCCATGGACTCACTCTTCTGATGCTGGGTTGTTGGTTCTGGTTTGTTTTGGTCCAGTTCCTCTTTGATCTGAGAACGACACCAGGATGTTGTTCATGTTTATAAAGCCAAAACCTGCCTTCTCATTAAAACGATAATCACCTGACTGCACTTTGTCTTCATTTTGAGGATTCTCCTCCTGGTTCTGCTCACAGTCTTTGTTCGGATCAGAACCGTTCTGCTGTGAAACATCAGAAAGAACCAATATTGAAGCTTATGGTCTTTGCTATAGACAAAACAAAGAAGTTAAATATGCAGCAACTCGATCTGTTTGCCTCAAACATTAAGATTTTCTGTGTTTTCTTGCACGACACTAAAATTAACCTCAGAATTGTTTATTTTTGTTTGTTTTTCATCTGTAAATGAAGAAAACAAGGAGAAAAACATCTGAACCTCGACCTGTGACGTCCTGTTGTTCAGGATCTCCTCTGTGTCTTCCTCTTCGTCGTCCTCCTCCTCTCCTCTCTGCTGAACCTCCTGCAGTCTCTTCTGAAACTGCCACTCCACAGTGAGTCTGCGGAGTCTGTCGTTCTCCTTGGCGCTGCGCTGCTCTTTCTTCTGAAGTTCACACACTTCTTGCTGCAGCAGCTCCACCGCCTGGAGCCTCTGCTGCTTTCTCAGCTCCTCCTGGGCCTCCCTTCTCCAGGGGTCGCTCAGCACCTGCAGGTCTCTGTGCCTTACCGGGCCAGAGCTCCTCTGCTGAGGAGGAGGCTCCTGAAAGGACACGTGTTTCGTCGGGAGGATGCTCACCTGCGGTTTGTCTTTCTGGTTGCGAGTCTTAGGAGGTTCTGATGCTTTCCTGGCTGCAGATGCTGTAGAAATGGGTTCTGCTGGGTTCTGAGGACTATGTCTGTCAGCTTGGAGGGTCCGGCTGGTCTTGGAGGAGTTCTGCTGGAAGGTGGTGAGCAGAGGACTTTGATAAACGCTGACTGCTCTGGTCACTGGGATGTCGATGCGGATGGGCTGGACCGAGGGCGTTTCCTGCTGCGAAAACGGCGCTCTCCAGATGCCAGCGCAGCTTGCATGGCTTCTATGCTGCTGCTTTGAGGGAGAGCTGCGGTCCGACAGGATGTCGTGGGCAGAAGCACTGCAGCGTATGGGGAAAGAAGAAAAGCAGCTTTCTGATTTTGCATTTTGCTCCCATTTGTTCTGTCCTTGGTCCAGCAGGGGGCGCTCACTATCCACGCACAAGTTGTCCTGAGAGAAGGATTGGCGCTACAAGAAGAAACATGAAGATTTTCATACGTTTGTTTTGTAAACACAGTGAGAGGAAAAGCGTTCACAGGTAAATCATACCATGAAGGTCTTCTGCTTGGAGCCGGGGCCTTCCAAGGGTCTCAGACACGCCTTGATGGATGGCTGGGGTCTGCTGAGAACCGTCTTGGATTTTGGGTTTGGAAGAGTCAAGTATTCTCTGGAAAAAGTCTTCATGACACAGAAATGGTTGATTAACCTCAATCAAACACATTTCTACATTTCCCAGTTGAAAAGTTTGTGTCTTCGACCATTTGAATTCATTTTATAATCAACAAGTTTCCCAAGGGACACAAAACTTTAGGATCCTGACCTTATCTAAAAGAACCAGAGGATGAAACATTTCGGAGCCTAACTTAGAGGTTAAACTCAAAACTGGCATTCCTACGTTTGCAGTAAAGCTGCGAAGGCTGGGCGGTGGGAGATGTTTGACATCACACGTCTCAAATCCCATCTAAGCCTCCTCCCACTGCTGCCCCTTCTTGGTTCAAAGCTGTGACCCATTTCCTCTGCAGCTTCTGTCATTTCTAACTAACCAAACCTCACATCAGCTCTGGTGCTGGTTCTTGAAGCTGAGGTCTCCTCCTTCACGTTGGGTTTGGTGGGTTCATGTCCGTCCTCCAGGTAGAAGCCTGCAGGAACAAAGATCTCTCACCCGAGCGTCTCACAGGAGCATCGAAGGCGTTTCACAGACAGAATAAACGCAGCCTGACCAGACACGTTTGGGCTGGAGCGGTGCAGCAGCCTGTTCCTCTGCATCGTCTGCATCGTCTGCTCCGTCGTTCTGCTGCTGGCCTGCACGACGCAGTAGATCATGGACGCCTGGCCATTTCCTGGAGCAGCATCTCTGCCTTCCTCTGAGACAATTCAAGTTCTTAACCACAGCCTGAGCGAGGTGTTTCATGATTTATTTCATATCTGCATCTTACTTGAAGTGTTTTCTGGAGCCGGGGGGCTCATCAGAGCCTCCAGGCCGTGGTAGCTGGCTCCAGATTTTGCCACTTGTAAGGTCACTACAGGGCCAGTCTGCATCATAATGGCCGCTGCCCTAAAGGAGGAGAGATTTTTATTCAACGAGGAAAGAAGGATTCACCAAAGAAAGCTGAGCTCAGCAGGACCTGTGGAGGCAAACTGGTCTGTTTGGGTTTGAAACCCATGACAATCAGCTGAAGGTCACAGTGGGCGGAGCTACACAACAAAAGCTCATGGTTCATGAGCATCACAAACAGAAAGTATGAAACCATCTGTTTTTAAGGAGCTGGTTCTCCTTTTGAAAGTTGACTCCTGGAGTCAGCTGTGTTTTTCCTGCTGATTTTCTGCAGAAAGTCTGTTTTTGTGCATAAACTCTAAATGTTAGAAAATCCTCTCTGTCCATCTCGGTGTTACCAACCAAACGTCAACCAAACTTTCAGTTTCCTTTCAGGCACATTTAGCAGATATAGTTTTTTGTCTTTTGACTTCTTCCTTTTATTCTGGTTATAATTGAGTTCAATTAAGGAATATCTTCAGGATTTGGAGCATTTAAGGAGCCAGAACTGTGGGCAGCACCATTTCATCGGTGAAGGAGGAACTTCTGCTTCTTCATGAAGTTACCGTTCTTGGTTCAGTCCAAGCAGAGTGTGACCGTCCACACGGAGCAGCTGATCTCCAGCAGCTAACCTCCCATCCTGGACAAAGGAGGTCATGATTCAGTCATTGTTTAAATGATACCAGCGTCTCCTTTGGGGGGCTGTACCATTTGAGCGGGGCCGCCTTTCACCACGGATTTGATGAAGATCCCGAGGTTTTCCTGCTGTGCTCCCTGAAACAAAGGAAGCTGTTGATTTGTGGGAGGAGCGTGGGGAGGAGTTTGAACCTCTGGGCTGTTTAGTTGGTCACCTTTGCTGCGACGATGCTAACTCCCATCCCGCTGTTCACAGGTCTGTGCAGAGTGATGGTTTCGATTTTTGGTTGTCTTTGCGTCTCCTGCAAACAAAGATTTTTTTCCATAACTACTTCCAAATGAAATCATATTTCATGGACTTATAAAACACTCTGTCCTGCGTCACCATGAAGGTGCACTCCCCAGGGGATGCAGGTTCACCAAAATGCACCGTCCAGTCCCGCGTGGAATCTGAGCGAGGCGTCTGCGAGCAGAGACCTAAGAGAGCAACTAACACTGAGAAACTCTGTGAGGGTTAAACCCTGAAAGTCATTTTCAGAGTCACAAACCTCTTTGGTAAATTGTCTCCAAAAAGTCTCTGAGGCCCTGAGGGACTCCGCTGACGGTGTGGCAGGAGTACCCTTCCTCAGGCAGCAGGAAAG
This sequence comes from Oryzias celebensis, assembly GCA_014656515.1. NCBI lineage: Eukaryota > Metazoa > Chordata > Actinopteri > Beloniformes > Adrianichthyidae > Oryzias > Oryzias celebensis. The sequence goes on from BNCR01000005.1 coordinate 51,184,086, forward strand.
GCAGCTGCAGGTCCAGGCTCTCCTCCATCTGGATGTCCCGTCCTTCACTCCGGATCAGGTTATCCGCTGAGGTCTCGGCAGCCCCCACCACAGCATCGATCAAGCCCTGCGGCGAGGATTATAGACTGTGTGCAGTAAGTCAGGGAAAGGTCAGTCCGGATTGACATTTATCATTGTGTAAGGAGGAGACTCCAGCGGAGGAGCAAAGATCACAGGGAGAAAATAGAACCTAAAAAGAGAAATTTCCTCATTTTAATGCAGGTAAACAGTTCTTATGTAACAGAACAAATGCACTCCTTGCTGCAGCATGACTGTTAGAAATGAGGAGACAATCGGAGTGTAGTTTGTGTGGACATCCTACAGGCACTTGCGTATCACGTACACGCCTCACGCGTGCAGCATTTGTGTGCAGTCAGTAAGGAGCCAGTACTCACACCTTACTAATGACTAGATTGTGGTGTAAGGACGCTGGAAGACAGCATCACCCTCATAGGAGTGTGTAACTTCCATTATCCTTACCAATACTTCACAATACACTAAACGAACACGTGACAATAGTACATTCATTTTCATGACATTCATGACAAGCCTCAATTGAATCGCAGCCACTCCTCTCTGCGACCTCCATGGACCCGTACAACCCAAAAACATGAAACACCTGAGCCGCAGTTGTCTACATACTGAAGGTTTTAGCGCGTTTTAGCGCGGCCCTGCAGGCTGAGTGTGGAAGTACTCACAGGAGGAATGCCTGGCTCATTGGCTGCGTACAGGTAACCAGTCAGCAACATCCGCAGCTGCAGGGAGTTCAGCTTGAAACAAGTACCCGCGATGACCTTGGCGTCTTGCATTGAGTACTTATTCATGGTCAGGAGTGTAGTTGCCTAGAAACAGACCAGCAATACTATTTTAGTATCCCACTTCAGAACACACATTTTTCTTTTACCGTCAATGAAATGAATGATGGGAAAAGCTTCACAGAGAAGTGCAGATGAGCGGGGTTTGTCATTGCTTTGGAAACCACCTGTGTGATGTGTCCCAGGTGACAGTCCGCCACCAGCTCCAGGCCCTGCCTCTCTGCCCAGCCTTCGATGGCCGTGAGTCTCCGACGCAGAGCAGACCCCCAGTAGTGGGAGCGGAGGCCGGGGTTGCTGGTTCCCGAGCTCATCAGTTTGTTGAAGAGCCAGGCGCTGATGAAGTGGAAGAGCTGCGAGAAGAGCTGGACGGTAAAGGCAGGGTTGACCCGACAGCGGCGGAACAGAGACATGCTGTTCATCAGGGTGTTCAGCACCATCTCTGCAGCAGAAACAAGCTGTTAGTTTCACTCTTTCGAGTCTCTCTGAAGGTTTAATCTGGGATAAAAATCTGAGTTTAAAAAGACCTAATCCCGCTGGAAGGGCGCCGTGCAGCTCAGGATCAATCAGAAAGGTTGGTAGATGTTTGCAAAGCTCGTTCCGGAGGCTCTGCAGTAGAAAGCTGAAGGAAGCATCAGATCGGAGCTCAAACACTTTTCTGTTGACAGTTTAACTGAAGTTCTAAGAAGTTCTTTGGTGGCATTAATAACTGTAAATATTGGAGTTTGGTTTGATGTCTGGCTTTTCAAAGAGAACTATGAGACAAATTTGGTTCTAAATAAAACAGTCAGTTTTTCATCTTCACTGTAACCAGTGTCGGCTCAAGACATGAACCCACCAAAGAGTCCTTTCTGAAATTGGAGAGGAACCCTGAAAGGTTGTTCTAGAGTTGAGGATTTAGCAGTACACCCCCCCCCCCCCATGCTTTTTTGTTTGTATTCAAATGAATAATTAAATTTCGTATTACATTAGAAAAATGATCCAAATATACAAATGTTTATAGCTATACACACCCATGTTGATTTATTTTTAATTCATTTGATTTTTAATTTCTATCATCTGTGCTTCAAGTAATGGTGGTTGGAAGGTGGGTCATACCTGTAGGCTTTATGCACCAGGTGGGACAGGTCCAGCTGACTCTGTAGTGTGAGCGGGCTGAGGTCTTTGTCACATTTAAGGAAATTGAGAAGCTCAGAGGAGTTGGCCATCCAAAAAGCCAGATTCCCAACCATAAGCTGCTGTCTCTGCAGATGTGAGATGTTCCCGTTAATCACGATATGTTCATCACGACATGTTTACCGTGATATGTTCATCACATGTCCACGAAGACATGCTCATCAAGACAGAATTTCATCCTTTTAAAACCTTATTCAGCTTTCAGAAGAGGATTTTGATTAATTTCTGGACTTACCTGGATGACCTTCTCTGTCATGGTCACCATTTTATTTGTGATGGAGGTCACAGCTTCCCTGCAGGATGGAGATGCTGAACTGTGATGGCGCTGCAGAGCTAATCGAGCTGAAGCGTAAAGGATGAACGCTGGCGACAGCCTGAAATGATCTGTGGAGCTGCTGGTGTCATTGATGACCGCAGATAGGAAGGCTTCCTCTGCTGAGATGCAGAAGACACCAGCAGAGGAGGAGGAAAGGCTTTTATCTTCTAGAACAACCCATGAGAAGAACAGAGATGTCTGATTCTCACCATCACCACAGTAGTAAATTTCCAGCGGTAACCCAGGATGATGGAGCTCCTCCCTGTCGTGTTTTTGTTCTTCAGGGTTGGACCAGCCGATGCTGTTATTGTTCAAAAGGTCTTCAGTTGATCTGGACCTTCAGTTTTTCAAGAGAGGATCTTAGTTTGATTGTTCTGCATAGAACATCTGGATGCCTTGAACCTGAACTCATTACCTGTTCTCATCCTGGTTAGCTTCATTGCTCCTGTTCTTCTCCTTCTTTCCCTTTCGTGAAAGTGTCCTCTTAAAGCTCTGAAGAACACCTTCTTTTTCTCTTCCCTGATTGATTTCCTTTAATGGAAACAGCAGATTAGAGAGAATGTAGAAGCTGTGAAACGCACAGCTCTAAAAATAATGTGATATTTGTGGAAATACAATTTAAATTCTTGAAATGAAGAGCTGAAGCTGTACCTCCAGGCTGTCGTTGTCCTTCTTGAGAACAAAGCGTCCTTCTCTGTGTCCTGAGTTCCAGCTCAACTGAACAACCAAGGGTCTCTCATCCGGATCCAACTTACGCTCTAGTTCCACAGGAATTCACAGGAGCAAAAATTAGAAGAATATTAAATCAGTGAAATGTTTGTCACATTGTGAAGTTTGGACCAGACTGATCCTCAGGTTATACCAGAGGAGAAAACCAGGAAGCTCGAAAGCATCCATTTCAAGAACCATTTTTACGCCCCTGGATCAGCAGCAGAAAGTAAAGATAGTTGTTTCCTTTCTATAGTAGTGGCGTACCGTCAGGGCCTGCAAAGCCTAAAATTATCTGAATAGAAGTATCAAAATTACAGAGAATCAAAAAAAAAAAAAAAAAAAAAAAAATTAGGAAAGCCACACATCTGTCTATATAAGACCTTCCAGCTCACAGTGATATCAGAGCAAATGAGAATCATGAGGTCAAAGGAACTGCCTGAAAAGCTCAGAGACAGAATTCCCAGAATTGGGAATCATCAGCTCAGCTCACCTTTGTCACCGTGAATCTCATACAGCGAGTAGCGACTTGTCAGCATTTTCATGTCCGGCCTGAACTTCTCTGAAAGTGTCTGAAGGATTTCTCGGGTTGGAGAGCTGCTGGAGACTCGCAGACACGTTGTCGCAACGTTGCCTTTAGTTTGGGCATCGTAGAAGAATCGGATGACACCATGAAAATCCAGGTTCTGTCAGAGAACAAGACACTGTTCTAGTTTAATGTCATCAATGATGTTCTGAGGGTTCTGTAAAAGACCGGCTGTTTAAAACCAACTATTATTTCTATTTGTTTTTCATAAAAAGCTAATATGGCTTAATAATAAAATATGTTACAGGTCGATATATATATATATATGTATATATATATATATATATATTTGTGCTGTTATCCAATTAAAATAATTAATCTGATTAATTACACTTTTGGGTTGTGAATAATCACAAAATTTTACACGTTACATTTTTTATGACAAAATGCAGCTTTCGAACATAAAAAAGGCTAAAAAGAAAATGTTTTCCTTAATTTTTATTGTCTGAAATGTTTATATTTATAAAGTTTTGACTTAGCTATAAGAAACTAGCATTGTGTTTCTGCACTTTAAATGGTCCGGGTGAATACTCTAATCTGATTGGCTGCTGGGTGTTCCAGAAGAAGTTCCAGTTACAATGTTATAAATGTTCAGGCTGCTTTCAAGCAAACTTTTTGCTTTGACAGTATATAATAAACAAAACCTCATACATGGAGATCAAGTCTCTTTTACCGAATGCAGTTGAACAATCTAATTCATTGAACAACTTTGTGCTGCGATACCATAAAGAAAATCTGACCTGTGTTCTGTAAATAAAAGGACGATGAAATATTTATCCTATTGTGGTGTTACAGGTGTTATCTTCATTAATGAAATCATTGAAAAATGAGCGGACTTTTACCATCAGTTATCATAACAGATAAAGGGTTTTTGATAAATATTTATGTATATTTAACATTTATAATTTAGAGAATAGTATATTTATTTTGAATACTCTAGTTTGAATCTTTTCATCACTAGTAAATGTACATTTTTGTTTTAATGACTCATGCACCCATTTGTAGCTGCATATTAATTAGTTTTATTCTTTTGTTTTTAATGACTAAATGATGCACTTCTTGTACGAGCTGTAAATTCTTCAGTTGTATTGAATATTTGAATATTTGCACTGTGTATTAGTTGTACATTAACAAGCAGAGGATGAATGATGCACCGATCGAAGGACACCTCTTAAATTTGGTTGTACATGTGACAATGACAGTAATGAAAAGGATCCGTGTATCTACTGCATTCCAACAAAGAACACGCATACAATCTGTTGATCAATGGTCTGTTCATGTTGACGAACATTTAGAGATTAAACGTGAATCTGGTCTAAAAGCCTGAGTTGACTGTAAGGATGAAGTGGTTCAGGACTCACCTCATCAGGTTGGCAGATTTCAAACAGGTCCGGCCTGTTGTTGTTCCACTGGCTGATGACTTTGGCCAACTTCACCTGTTCGTCTTGTTCTGGCATCTTGTTTTCATAAAGTCTGTTTTGTCCTGAGAGGAGGTGCAGACGTTCCTGTCTGGATCAACTCCTGCTCCTCTCGGGAATCCTGTTTCCACTTCGAGCACTCATTCATTCCAGAACAACTGCCCAATGCTGAACATCCCTGAGAAAAGTTTTAATTTATGCCCCCCCTCCTGCAGACCAACCCCCTGTCTGAATTAAACAGGTCAGAGGAGCTTCAATAAGGACAAAATAGAGATCAGAAAAACAAGAACATTCAAGTTGGAAACTGGGATGGATGTTCTTCTCTTTCTATAAGTTATTGTTCAGATCATGACAAACATATACAGACCATCTGCAGGTCACTTCCTGCCTGCATCTTCATTCCAGCATGAATATTTAGCTCTGAGGAAAGCCCACTTCTCATGCATGCCGGTCATTTTCTGCACCACTGACATGTTTTCCCATTCAGACATGCTGATGGATGTGGGGCAGCTTTTGTTTGCTGCTCTCAAGCATTTGGGGTAAACTTTGAAAGGAACAAAAGCTTTTCTTTACATGTACAGTTTAACACAAAACTGAATGAAGCCGAAGCCATTGTTGTCTGGATTATTAAACACTCAGAAGAACAGCAGCTTCTGCTGATACTACCATTTTTAATAGGATTTTTACTTATTTAGGATTTTTCTTCCACAATCTATAAACACGGAAAGTGTACTTTAATGCTGGTATAATATTAGGAGAATATAAAAATAATCTGCTGTGTTTTACTGATGAGAATAAACAGTAGAAAAAAACGTACATTTGTTGCATTAACTTGTTTCAAAGACCCACTCCAAAAAAAAAAGACTTTTTTATGTTTTCGTGGCATTTCTTTGATAATTTATGGCACATATGAAGGATATTAAGGTTCAAATTGTATGTCTAATTATTGACTTTTTCAAATCATTGTAAATCAGGAGAAGATGGCAAAATGCTTGATAAAGATCGTATTTGTTGCAAAGAAAATACTGGGCGGATAACAAGCTCCCTGCTCCATTCTGATTCATCCTCTTACAGACAAATAGATCCATGAACGTCTTTGCTGTCCTCGTCTGAGCTGGAATCTGGATCAGAACTGTGTGGCTGGACAGCTCTGATATTGCTCAGCATTTCTGTTGCATCGCTAATGTTAGCTTGGGCCTGTGAACAGCTGTAAGCTAATGGGAGAGAGAGTGTAAACAGAGAGCTCTCAATAACGGGGGGTGGGGGGTTTACAGCACACCACAACTCTGAGGTGAATTTCTGATGAAGTCCTGCCGCACTGCAGAAACTATGTCCCTGAAAATTACACAGGGGTTTCTTTTTTAAATCTTGGTTTAAAACGGCATAATCTTAATGAAAAGACCAGGTATTTCTGAGTCTTTTTCTCCAGAAGAATTATTTACAAAGTGTTAACATTTGCAGTAATTCAGAGAAATGTAGTTCATATTTTTAAGGTAATTTGAATGTGTCTTGGAATATCCCTGAAAGTTTGAAACAGATTATTAGCAACAGCCTTGTCTTTTCTATGAAAACAGTTGTCGTAGAGATTTGGAAAGATTCTTGAACAAGTCAATGAGTCTGTATTAGATACACCATTAAAAAAACTTGACCTCCTGTAATGAATTTTTAATTGAAATTCTATTCAAGTGAGTAATATGAGATGAAGAGGAAGCAGCGAAGACTCCTAGCGAGCTGCTCAGATCTCCAGGAGGTCAGAACGTAAGGCAAACCAGGGAGTGTGACCATATCTACTGTCCAATCACCTTGAGCTCCAGCTCCCTGTTGTCTGTTTCAAAGATCTTCTCTAGCCCTTTTACTATCATGTTGGGTCCAGATGACCCCATCCTTACATTGGCGTGCGTTATCCACAAAGGTGGATCAAGGTGGACAGGATTTCATGTCTGCCATGGACACCAGTCAAAAATCATTGGAAAAAAGTTTAGCGCTCTGTCTTGTAGGTACCAGATGACCCCACTCCCAACGTTAACGTGTCTTGGACATCACAGGGGCTAGTGTGACACAACTGTCTGCCAATCAGGTGGTCAGGAGGTCTTACTGCAGACCGCACAGTCACCATTTACCTGAGGAAGGTAAACACATATAAATTTAGTTTGAGCTTTAGTCCTAGCCGTGGAGCCGGCTGTCTGTGGGTGAAAAATGGTCAGTCCTGTACGGGACACGCAGGTGACCTCAACAGCATATCAAAGTCATAGACCGCTCAGTGAAGGCATTTCTACCTTCCTTTAAAGCCCAAAGCGCTTTCTAGTCACAGTCCCATCAACACATTCACACACTGAGTGTGTGGAGCAGTGGAGCAGGATGGTCTCGTATCAGGAGGTGGTTTCTGACGAGAGATGTTTCATCAGGGAGGGTTTTTCTGTCAGATCAATCTTTGCTTTGACAGCAGAAACACACAGAGTCAAATCATGTGGTTTGGATAATCCTGCATTGTTGGCTCTTATCAATTTAAAAAACAAGAAGGAAGAAGAATGTTATTCAACCGTTCAGAAATCTAACCACAAATGCCAGAATCAAAGATGGACTTTAGTTTCATTCTTTATTTCTGAGATGGTCACATTCACCAGGTTTCTTCTGACCCGAGTTTTCTCATTAATCAACCGACTCCAGCTCTCTCTGTTCCTGATGTTTGTCCTCATGGAGGTCTTGACTGTTGTCCTCCTCCGGTTCTTGGCTAGCCTCAGAGAGTCCATGTGATTGGCCGGCGTCCTCCTCAGAAGAGGCAACGTGGGATATCTGGAAAGAGCAGGCGAGCTCCTTGAGAAGACTCTGCTCGGCCTTCAGATGATCCAGTTCCTCCTTCAGCACTGTCGTGAGCGCTGATGCTTCAGAGGGGGGAGCCGTGGGGGTCTCCTGGACTGAGGGTTCCACTTTTGGGGCCTCCTCCTTCTCAGCGGCGGCCGTGCCTGCTTGTGCTCCTTGGACTTTCTCACAGAGGCTCTTCCTCTCCTCCTGTAAAGCCCGACACAGATTCTCCAGCTTCTGGTTCTTGAAAGTGAGAAGTTCAAACTCCTTTTCCTTGATAGCTTTCTGTACAGAACAGAGAAATGCAGTTTATTCAGGAGGTGTGGACCTCTTCAGATAAACGTGTTTTTAAAGGGGAGGGCAGCTGTCTCACATCTGCCACCATGTCAACCAGGCTTTTGTTGCAACCATCAAAGCGAGTTTTCCATGACTGGCATTCTTTCTCCAGCTTCTTCATTTTCTTTGCCATCTGAACAATAAAATATGTTGTGTTATCATAATGAAACACAATCTGGAAAAAAGCTGCTGCCAAGTTTGAGATGTCATGAAGTCTGGCAGGATTCCTGCCTCAGAGCCTGCTCCTGTCATCTCCATGACTGTAGGGAAACCACTACCAAGCAGCTTCCTGCAGACGTTCAGGCTTACTTTGTCCATGTCTTGTTTGAAGCTGCTGTAGACACTGGTACTCTTCGACACCGTTCCCTGAAACTCGTCAAACTTCCTGGAGTACATGTCGAGCTGCGGAGGAAGGAGGACCATCAGACTCATCTCCATGGAGACCAAAGCAGATCCAAACCTGCTCCTCTACCTGGGTTCTCATTTCACTTTCTTGAGCTTTCAACGCTTTCAGCTGCAGCTTGTATTCCTCCGCCTGTTGAAGCAGCTGTGAGATAACACACGGACAGTGAAAATTAGGTTTTAGTTATTTACAGTTGAGTAGTTGGAGCCATTAAAGACCTCACCATCTGCTTCTCCAGCTTGTGCTTCTCATCGGCTTCTTTCAGGAACAAGTTTGCTTGGGAAAGTTTGGTTTCCAGGAGCTTCTCCTTCAGGTCTCTGTGCTTGAAGACTTTTTCCAGGTTCTGGAGAACATTCAGTTTATCAGAACTTTTTTAAGATCAGAGCTAAAACAAGAATGAAGACAATCTTCTGTCAGGATGCTGGTGTGGCGCTGTGGCAGGCTCCTTACCGCCTCCCGCTGGTCATACTGTGAGATGAGTCCCTTCAGCTTCTCCGCCAGAGCGCTGTTCTCCTGACACAGCTTGGTGTTGCGGCTGCTGTGCTCCTCGATCTGCGCCTGGATCTCGCTGAGCGTTCCCTGGAAATGAGTGGTGATCTCTTTCCTCTTTAGGTCGTCCTCTCTGCACCTCTGCAGGGTCTCCTCCTTCAGGTGGGCGGTGCAGAACACAACAGAAAACACAATCCACAAACAGGTTTTTCTGAATGTCCTACAAAACCTGAACAGTTGATTTCATTGATTTAGTTTGTAATCAACAGATGCAAATATAACCAAATATGAATGATGAAAAAATCCTGAAAACATTGAACTAACCAGACAAAATGTCAATGTAAAAATATAACTGCATTGATTATTTATTTTTCAAAAACATTTTCACACATTTTTTTCATTAAAATGCTTTTTACTGGAATATCTGAATTGCTTTTCTTAGTTAATAAACCATAATGAATATTTTTAAAAAAATATGGTAATGAACATATTAACATGTGCAACAAAATCCAGTGATTTCCAGTAAGGACAGAAACATGACTGATGACCCACTAAAAGACTTTCCTTTGTGAGTTTTTGATGAATGTTTTTCATTATTACATTTATATTTAACGTTTATTTTCTATTTTCCACCACATTAATATTTTTAATGATTTCTTTTTAATGGATCAAGTGTTTTTTATGATAATTTTTGGAAAGTTTTGAAGTTTTCATGATGTTGTTTTGGTACTTTGATGCTTTTTAAAAAAATACCTTCTGTGTGAAAGACTGAGCAGAGAGTGGAAGCTCCTGCTGAAAGGGTTTGGAGCTGGACTACCTTCAGCGTTTTGTTGTGTCTCTGCAGTTCTCTGCAGAGCCCTTCCAGTTTACTGCGAGCCAGCACGGCCCGGCTGTGCTCGCTCTGCAGCTGGTCCTTCTCCTTCAACACTTGGAGAAGTTTTTTCTGCAGAACCTTCAGCTGCTTCTGATCGCTGCGATGCTCCTCCAGCTGCAGGAACGAGAACGTCCAGTGAATGTGTGTGTGAGCATCAGCTGTCATGGAGTAAACCATCCTCACCAGCTCAGCATGCTTCTTTATGATGGCTTCTAGCTTCTGTTCAGGAGAGCCCAGTTTGTTCAGACTTTGCATGAGCAGCATGGCTTCCTTCCCTGAACACACACAGAATTTTAGGTCAAACCAAATGTGTTTTGACCCAACAAAGTGAGGGGGATTATTCTGCAGTGGAAAAAAAGAAGACATTTGTGAACTTCTGAGAGAGAACATTGTAGCAGACTGTCCCGCGTTTTTTTAAAACTCAGACAACATCTGAGACTTCAAATACCTCAGTTAACCTCTTAACTGTCTGAAAAAAGCTCTAATTTCAACTCCTGCAAGTTGGAGATACAAAGTTGGTTTCAGTTTCTGCTTAAACTCATGGAACTCACTGTTGCACCAAAGTCACACAAACTCAAATGGATTTTTGAAAAATACGCAGACATGTCACGTAACATTGGAACAAAATTTGCAGAAGGTCACACGGATCCTGCACAACACGGTGAGCACGAGATTCGCCTTTTCTTCACCATTCCACTAGATGCAGACTTGGTTTAATAGGCGGGAAAGTGCAGTCTGGTTTGGTTTTCTTTAACAGACTGCGCTCTCAGGAGAGAACTAAAGACTGATATGGACTAAACCATCGGATCAATTGCACAGTTCTAACAACTGCTCATATGGTGGCGCTATTGTCCAAGACCAGAACACGAGCCGAAGTCATTACAAAGTTCCTTGAGGAGATCATGAAGGCTCACGTGGAGATGTTTGGTCACAGCTCTGTAAATGACATCAAACTAGGAGATCTTTAATTGAGAAAAACTCCCAACACCTGTAAAGCACAGTGGTGGTAGTCTGATTATCTGGGCCTTTTCTGACACCAAAGCTCCATGAATCTTCATTGAGGTCAGCCATAGAAATTTGAACGTTTTACATCCCACTGACCGGAGAAGAAGAAAAATGAACCAAAATTCCTCCATTATGATAAAGAAAATGGACAACTTTATACTTCAGATGTTTTTGGCGGCCCACGGACGCATGGGGGAACTGACATGGGTGAACCCCGCCTTCATCCGATAGTAGCTGGATAGGCTCCAGCAACCCCATGATCCCAAACAGGAAGTCAGTAGTGTCAAAATAAAGGTATGGATGAGTCAAAGCTTGTGCTTTCGAAGTCAAAGTCTGCTCTTTGACTTGGTTCTGTTAGAACCTTTTGGAACCAAACGTTGAAATGTAAAGAAGTAACAGAGAGGATATAATTTTTTTTCTCACAGCAAATACTATTATCTATTACTATTTATATACTCCACTTACAAGCATATCCGTTTCAACACAATTCAAACTTTTGTCTGAATAGGCTGAATCGAACACGACTCAGACAAAATCAATGGAGCAGTTGGAAAAAACACCTAGATTTTTTAGCAATTTCTTCTCCAGTTTCTGGTCCTTGCGGCCATCTGCCTCTTTGGCTGCGGTGACCTCCTCTGTGTCCTCTGGCTCAGCTGGAATCTGGGCTGCCTGGTAGGTGCTAATGATGTCCTCCAGCTGTTGGCCTAGGTCCTCTGTCAGGTCAATGTGGTGATCCTGGGCTGGCGAAGCGTCGGGACTCACAAGGACGGAGCTGTTCTCCTGACAAGCCTCCATTATGATGCGCTGGTACCAAAGCAAGGCGGACAGCTGGCTCTGCAGACGAGCATCAGGACACGTTTAGAATTTAAATGGTTCTTAGCGACATCTGGGTGAAGCAAATACGTATCGTAATCGTATACGTATCGTATAAGTAATTTTTTTTCATTCTATATTTCTGGACTCTTTTTCCATGAAGGTTTGAACTTTGAGAAATTAAATAAGAAAAGTGAGAAAATGTTCATGTCTGTCTGAGAAAAGTGGACAATGTGTGTAGTGTGGAGTTATTCAGCCTCGTAACATCTGTAATCCTACTTTGTGGATTTCACCGTTGCAGGTTATTGAAAACAGAGATGTTTTTCAGTGTAGATGCAGTAGAAAATCTGCATGTCTTAGAGCTGGCGCTCTAATAAAAATGAAGATGTCTCTCTGGAGAATAAGAAATAAAGAGATCTGATGAACAAAGACTATTTTAAGGCTTGAAAACAAAATGTTAAACTGGATGATAAAACTAATGCTCATGCAGTGGAGATGAGCGAGTACTGATGTACTGTTTGCTTTTGATTAAGTTCATTATCAGCTGTATTTTGGGAGCACAGCAGACTGACTGGTCATTATTTTTTATTAGAAAACATGTAGTTTAGGCTGAAAACAACTCATGCTATAGTCCTGTAACCAGGAATGTGTGTTTTACTGCCAACATAGTTTCTCGTTTCACCACAAAGCTTCGTCATTCTTGATACATTTCCATGTTACAAATTAATAAAATAAATGTTTGCACAGCGCGATTGCCTGGTTTCAAAAATATCTTTAACGTTCACCGTTTTTTCTATGTTCATTACTACTCATCATGTTGTATTTTAATTAGTTTAATTTCAGCTCAAAGTTGTGTAACTTGTGTGTGTTGGGGGGGTTGATTGGCAGGTGAGAGGAGCCATCACAACTCTTCAGGTCAGGTCGGGATCAGTTTGGACGATGTCAGAGACGAGGAGAAACGAGGTCTAACAGGAAATGAGATGCTTCTGATCACGATTCTGAGCCATTTTAATCCAAATGTCACTGAATCCACAGTCTTCTGTTATAAAGTATTTAAAGACAGATTGGGAACAGAGAACATGATTTAAAGTCCCACTCCGGAAATCTTCTGATCTATGTTCAAAGTGTTCCGAGTGGTCTTTTTCCTCATGATTTTTATACCGTTTTTAGCCAAAATCTCAAAGCCTGTGTTGTTTGAATTGTGGGCAGGACTGCTGGCAGTGATGAGTCCTCCCCCATTTCCCATCATCCATCTGTTTACATGCTATCCTGCTAGCTTACAGCTCCTCACACCCCCAACCTAGCATTAGCGGTGCAAAAAGAATGTCGAGTGACGTCAGAGCTGTCCTGCCGTACAGTTCTGATCCAGATTCCAGCTCAGACGAGGAAAACAAAGACGTTCATGTGTCTATTTGTCTGCAAGTGGATGCATGGGAATGGAGCGCAGCATGGAGCTTGTGACCCTGCCCAGCCTATTTACCTTGTAACAAATACGATCTTTTTTAAGCAGCATTTTTTTCATCTGGTCCTGATTCACAATGATTTGAATAAATACTCAGAAATGCAATTTTAATCTCAATTTCCTTTCTATGTGTTCTCCATCATCAGAAAAAGGCTCCCGGAACATGTTTAAGTCATGTTTAAGGGGGGTGCTTCTAACATCCATGCATTCTGGTGCTGCTGTCGTTGGGTGTGATATTGCCAGCTTGTGTCAGTCTTGCATTGTACAAACTTGCTGCCAAATCCTGTTTGTGTGCATAAAATTAGTGCAGCCTTCACGCTGCCTGTGCTTTCACAAGCACAGCACATGGCACCTGTTCCAAAGCCACAAGCTATTTTAGGAACTTCTTAATATGGGAGCATTATTTATTTATTTACTCTCTAATCTCCTCTTATTGAAGCCAGAATCAGTGGTTTAGACACAAACAGCACATTTGTCTCTTATTCTTGTTCTGATAACAGAGAATTACAGCAGGAACACCTGAGCTCTGTGAAGGATCTGCTGTAAATGCAGCATTTCCAATGAAGAATGTGTTCAGATGGAGACGTGACAAAGAGTTTAGGGCTCTAAGGAACGGGGATGAGTTTCTCACTGCAGTTAACAGCTGTTAGGTTGCGTGCAACACTTGTTAGTATGTTAATGAGCATGAAAACCCGATTATTTCAAGCTAATGATCTTTCCTGGTTATTTTTTATGTTATTTCAGTGCAAAAGCCTGCTGAGAAGCAGGATAAGGAGAAAACACGGTCTTACCAGGACCAAAGGCCGGAGGGGGAAAAGGAAGAGTGTCGAGGGGCTCGGACAACCTGCCACCACAGATACAACAGCTGTGATAAGACCTCCTCAAAATAAACCAGAGAGGGGGGCTCATTCTGAGCAGGGAGAGGGAGGACGCTCCACCACAACATAGCAGGTTATCAGTATAAACTGGTGGCAGAGCTTCTCCTGCTCTGCAGCGCTGTGACATGGACTCTGTAAGAGTCTGTCAAAGCGTTCCTCGCTGCAGAAACGGAGGAGTCGGCGCTGAACTTGAGGCTGACAAATAAACCCAGAATGCAGTTTTACAAGGTGAGCGCTATTTTTAGAAGCATTCATTTATTCTTCCTGCTGCATGTGACGACGGCAGTAATAAATTCACACGAGAAGTTGTCCCTGGAAGGACTTCGTCCCACTTTTCACGCCTTCTTTTTTTAACCTTCAATTATATGGAAGCCAAGAGGTGACTTCATTTAAAGGAAAAATACAACATGTCTAAAACATCAAAATAAGATGTACTATCATTTAAAAAAGAACGTTTCCTTTATTATTTAGAATCGTTACACATAGACTGAAATATTGCTGTATGCACAAAATGTGTTGTATACGTTACAAATCCAAGGTTACGCACATTATCAAGAGTTACTCACACAAATCAGGCTGATACTATTATCTCTCCATACAGCTGCAGGTGCAGCGGTACACCCCTCCCCTCCTACCACGAACAGGGACTCAGAATGAAGCCGTTTTTACAGGTATCCATGACTTTTCTCATAGAGGGTTTTTCACATAGATCTTTCTACACTAGAATGGATCCCTATTCAAAATTAGCTGTTGGGAACATGTTTGCCAATTTTTAAAAACATTTTACACTGGTTTACATGTGAGCACCTCCCTTGTACATGTTTTTGGTCACTTTGATTGAATTTACACATTTTTCTTGCACTTTTTTAGGGTTTTTTGTAATTATCAAGTAAACCAGAATTTTCAGTATTGCTTTTAGTTTTTTTATTTTCTATTTATGGACAATCTTTCTATCTTCTGTTATTTCTTCTGCGACATGCAGTTTTTCATTTATGTGATTTGATTTTTCATTCTGTCATTTATGGCCTTTTTGCAATAGAACAAAAGTGTTTACCATTTACCATGGTATTACAATGGTAAGGCTCTTCAGCACGTTAACTAAAACTTCAGCAACTTCATTCAAACTGCTTCAGCAATTTATTCAACGTTTTTCACTTCAACAAACTTCAGCTTCTTTTTTAAAAAGTTATGTTTGTTGTGCTTTTTCAAAACATCTTTAATTTTGGAAAGCAGTTGCTTTCATAAAGCATTTCAGTATTAGATTGAATTTCTTTGCTTGTGTATTTCTTACACAACAGAAGGAGCACAAAGCTTTTGGGTTTAAGACTAAAACTCACTGATCTACCTATAATAGAACATAAACCTTTCTGCAGTATAACTAATGTATGATTACAAGTTTTTTGGAAAAACTTGATTGACTTAATTCTGCTATTTATGGAAATCATTGCTCTTTTCTGCAACATATACTTTGTATGCAACTTGTAATATTTCCATCCATCTTCTACCAACCGCAGTGACTTATTTCCTTCATCCAACCCTCTCCTTTCCATCCTCCTCACACTATCCTCCTTCCTCATTTCCTCCTTCATCCATGAACCTCCTCTTTGGTCCTCCAGCCTCAGCATCCCTTTACCATTATTATCATCATATTGTTTCTCCTCTCAGCATGTCCAAACATCTCCATCTGCTTCCCTCCAGAACATCTATGATCTGTTCCTCTGATGGATTAATTCCTGATCCATCCTGATCACTCCCAAAGAGTTTTTCTTTTCCCTCCGTGCACTTCTTCCTCTCCCTCCACCAACAACTTCCAATCCAGCCCACAACCATTCCAGTTTGTTCTGTATTATGTTAGTAATTTGCATATTTGATAAAAAGACAAAAGAATATATCTTAAATTAGGTCAATTCTCCAAACCCCTCAGTGAAGAGTCAAATGAAAAATGAAATGTGTTGAAGATCATGAATTAACAGACCAGGGATTATTCTTTTAAAACAGTTTAGATTTTAATCTGAAAAAGTAGAGCACCAAACAATAAATTCCTTGTAGCATAAAAGAGGCACTCCGTCCCGAACCCCGCTTTGATGCAAATATCGAAATAACAGATTGGCTACGTGAGGATTTCATTCCCTCAAAAGAATGAACTCTGGGAGGTAAACTGATTTGTCCTCGGTGTGTTTTCACAGCAAACTTCCACAGACACCAGAGGCACAAAGCAGTTTGGTGAACATGTATACACTCATAAGGAAGCAAAGAAAATTCTTCTGTACATTTCAGATGTGAGGGCAAATAAAGACAAGGCCTTCCCTTCACTCCACCGTCTGCAGCATTTCATTACCAAGAGAAGAAGACTCGTTCATCTGCAGAGCGGAGAACACCTTTAAACTCTTGAATGTAAACATGAGTGAACAAAGTGTACTTTTATTTTTAAAATTCATTCTTAAACCACTTAAATGCATTTTCAAAAAAGTTCAGACGATCAACACTGTGCTATTCCTTCATTAAACCTTTGCCTTTTACAGCTGCAGACATTTTACCTCATAAAGAGATAGAAATAATCCACATAAAAAGTTTTCAGAATTCAATGCTGCAAAAATAGTTTAAATCATAAAAATACACATATATTTGTATATATTTACACAGAAGAAGTAATGCATTTGGTGAGTAGTTCCTTACATCTTGAGCTTTAGCACTCTTATAGTTGATAAACTCATGCTGTTACTGTAGTATTATCTGCAGGAAATGATATAACAAAGCATGAAGAAGTGACGGATCATCATAGCCCCTCTGATTATTGTGCACCAAGTTATGAACAATGAAAAAAAGTGGAATGTATCACGACCACAGAGAGCGCGATTCTCCTCGTCTGACCGAGTCCAACGCCAAAGATGAAAGGATGAAAGTGCATCTTTACAGTTCATGAAAATGCTTCTGGTCATCTGGAAACGCGCAGGGAAAAAAACGCTGTTTTCATAAAAGCCAAAGTAGATCAAAAAGCCGGAGTGGTTCACTGCATAACTGCCTCACTGCTGCATAAGTACAGATATACCATATAAATAGTAGTCAAATGTTTACCAGTATCAATAAGTGCTTACGTTCTAATATATAAATACATCTTACAGTTTTCATAATTACATAATTATTCCTCTATGTTTGTGCAATAGCAAATCCATGCATTTGTAACAGGATAAAAACCACAACATTAAGAAAATACAACAAAAGAAATGAGTTTAAGAAGGTTTCACAGAAGCTGCATCTGTCTCCAGCAGAGCTGACAGAACAATAAAGAAAACGCTTTCCTTTGAGTGGCTCCTCCAAAAGTGCAGCCGCGTCTGCGTAAAGTGACCTCACAAGGCGCAGCCGCGTCTGCGTAAAGCGCCTTCTGAAAGCGCAATTGCGTCTGCGTAAAGCGACTTCTGAAGGCGCAGCCGCGTCTGTGTAAAGCGCCTTCTGAAAGCACAATTGCGTCTGCGTAAAGCGACTTCTGAAGGCGCAGCCGCATCTGCGTAAAGCGACTTCTGAAAGCGCAATTGCGTCTGCGTAAAGTCACTTCCGAAAGCGCAGCCGCATCTGCGTAAAGCGACTTCTGAAAGCGCAATTGCGTCTGCGTAAAGTCACTTCCGAAAGCGCAGCCGCGTCTGCGTAAAGTGACTTCTGAAGGCGCAGTCGCATCTGCGTAAAGCGACTTCTGAAAGCGCAGTTACTTCTGCGTGAAGTCACTTCCAAAAGCGCAGTCGCATCTGCCTAAAGTGACCTCACAAGGCGCAGCCGCGTCTGCGTAAAGTCACTTCCAAAAGCGCAGTCACATCTGCGTAAAGTCACTTCCTAAGGCGCAGCCGTGTCTGCTTAAAGCGACTTCTGAAAGCGACTTCTGAAAGCGCAGTTGCATCTGCGTAAAGCGACTTCTGAAAGCGCAGCTGCATCTGCGTAAAGCGACTTCTAAAAGCGCAGTTACTTCTGCGTAAAGTCACTTCCGAAGGCGCAGCCGCCTCTGCGTAAAGTCACTTCCAAAAGCGCAGTCGCATCTGCGTAAAGTGACCTCTGAAAGCGCGGCTGCATCTGCTTAAAGCGAACATTTTTCAGATGAAGGGAAACAAGGCGCAGAAACAAAGAAAAAGGCACAGACCCTCGCCGCTTGATCACCAAACAGCACAGAAAGCATCTACTTCAGATTTGGTCAGACTGGTTCATAATACACATACACGTCTCCTTATAAATAGTCTTGAGTTACCGCACTACTATATCACACCTTGATATGATTACACAAACAACAGTCTATTTTCAGAGTACACACAGCAACATACACTGCCTGTATGCATCTAAGAGGGAGTAAATGTTAATGACATTTTTACACGTTCCATAAATATCATTATGTGCAATTGTACGCATACTATTTCAGACAAAGGCAGATTAGCATAATTTCTCTCCATATTGCACTTGCACCCAGAAATGATTCGTCACCTTGCAGTTCCACACCGCTCCATGCTCCTCTGAGGAGCTCGTCACACTCCGTCTTCATCCAAGCCACCAGGCGGAGACTTCCTCTGTTGCCTCTAACGGGATGAAGACGGCGCCCGAAGGGCTGCACGTGTGTCAATTAAACTGAGACCACACAACGGCTGGATTTAATGAGGGTCTTCTGTGGTGATCTTCAACGAGGCGATGGCTTTCAAGCAGGTTTGAACGCCCTCCTCCTGCCTGCCGTCCCTGACCCTGAGCTTGGGGAGGTTCTCCCGGACGTCCTCCCCTCCTGCCTCAGGCTCGAGGACGGATCCTTCCCGGCTGCTGCAGCGTTGGCCCTCGCTGCTCTGGGTGCTTTGCTCCGGGGAGGCTATGGCATCGGTGCTGGGGGAGGGCGGGGAGGGCAGCATCTGGAGCCCCCCCACAGGAACAAGTGGGAGCAAACTTTGGGCCTGGTGTTGGGAGTGAAGAGGGAGATGGCTGAGGATGTTCTGGTGCTGAGAGGAGGAGGCTCCATGCAGGGCGGAGGCGGCGCTGCTCTTTTGATCCTGGAACAACATCAATGTTTCAGCAAAACTTTTCTTATAAAACAAAAAAGCTCTTTGCTGCTTATTTTCTAAATATGAATTTTTTCAGCTTTTTTGTTGCTGACGGATTTGAACTTCTTTGGTTAAGAAAGAGCCAAAAGTCATCATTTCTAGCAGAGTCTAGTTTCTTAGGATGGAAACACCTGGAAAAATGTGTTCAAGACCTTTTAACAGGATGAAGGAACTGGGGGGGAGTTTGAATGTTCGCTCTAATGTGTCTTTCTGCACTGACAGCTCAAATCGAGTTGAATTTGGTTTCAAAGAGTTTAAAGAGTAATGAGGATTTACAACCTTGTGACATGTCTTTCAAAAACCTTTTTCTTTGCTCTTAAATATCCTTGCTAGTTGTAGGATTCAATATCAGAACAACTGCAAAAGTTAGCATGCCAGTGACCCAAACTGAAACTCTAAAGTACCTTAAAGTATTATGTAAAGGACAGTTGGTGGTTCTGTAATATTTGCATTTATACTTGTGCCATCTTGGTGGTATAGGTCTGTTTGAACACATCCAAACCAGATAGTGTTTAAAAAGAAAAACTTTAGGATCATCAGAAATCATTTTAATTCTAACTAGTTTTCCCTTCTCTGTCTGCTATGAAAGATCTGAATATAAAAATCCATTTAACTACGGAGAACCTCAACTCTACTAAACTGGAGTTTAGCCTTAATCGTTTCTATTTCAGTGTAAATGTGCACGCTCAACCATGTGCTTGGACAGCACGACGTAGTAACATCATTTATGCCACCCCCCCTCTCTCCCAAAACAACTGCTTGGCGATAAACACAAACCCAGAGAAAGGAGGAAGCATTCTGATACGAACCATCTCCATTTCCAAGGCTCCTGGTAGTTGACTGAGCTCCAGCTTCGCCTGCTGTCTGGTTTTCTCCCCACCACCTTTATGCTGGTGAGACCCTCGGCGTGGGGACACCGCCCTAAGCACCACCCTCTGCCTGCCCCTCACTGAGCATTCCCGCTTGCCGCCCAGCTCAGTCCCAGGAGAAGTGGATCGCTCCAGTGAGCCCGGGGAGGGGTGCTGTATGGATTTAAAACTGGGTGAATTGGGCCTTAGTGGAGATGTTTCCCATCTTGGATAGGAACGACCTCGAGCAGAGAACTCTCGCCTCGGGGATGGATAACGCAAGCGAGACGGGGAGGGTTCTCTGATTGGAGACTCCCAGCCAGGAGACAGGAGACATGAAGAGTACGGGTCAAAGAGGGCGTTGGTTTGGTCTGGAGACAGGACTGCTAGGGAGTCTTCATCCATGGATTTGTCTGTCTGGTCGAATGACTGGACCTGTCGATGGTCAGACCCTGTACTTCTGCTGGGGGGGGCTTGTGCGGCATCAGCTCCTGGCAGAGAAGCGAGGGAGCAGCCGTGGATGGCAGCTGTAGATGTGACTGATAGAGAAGTAGCTCTGGATAGCTGAGGACTCGTGCTTCTTGAACGCAACTTTGGAGTGGAATCTCCTTCATAGTCATCATCCTCATCTTCGTCTTCTTCAATTTCATCAGCGTCATCGTCCATGATGTCAGAGTCTTCGGCGTCGGAGAACTGGTGTCTGGTGGTAGCTGCCACCTCCGCCTTGGAGTCTGGTTGGATATCACCAACTTTCAATGTGAAGAATAAATGATTTTGGTTGAACTCTTTGTACTGTTAGATATGTAAAGTCAGTGGACGTCAGCCTCTTACCGTGTTCCTGGATCTCAGTCTCGTCCATTGTTGTTGACACTCCAAGTTCAAGGCATTTCTTCATGTGGGCCTTTGATTTCATATGTTTAGTCAGATTTCCTGTAAGGCAGAGATGAAAACAACTGTTCAGACATTTTTGTTTTGTCATAAAGCTGCAGGTTTTACTGGGATTCCAGCGAAACGCACCTTTAGTTTTGAAAGCAAAGTTACAGACCCTGCAAATGTACGGTCGCACATCTGTGTGGGTCCGGATGTGTTTCTTAAGCATGCTTGGCTTCTTGCAGCGGATCCCACACTCCTCACAGATGTATTTGCCCCGCCCTCGGCCTCTGACGTACACATAGTCTTCATTCGACTTGTACCTGAAAGAAACATGAGATCAAAGCCTTTAGTGACTTTTCACACCTTCACATTTGCTTTCTTTTGGTCATTGAAAGGACACCTGGCTTCTCTCTGAGTCACTGAATCCTAGTTCATCTAACACAGTATCGCTGTTTCTGGGATTTTTTTCATTGCAACTTTGCAAGGTTTTTGTTTGAAATTTATCATTGCTCTGTTTTGTGTCCCTTGACTGGATGTTGACCTTGATGATCAATCTCCTCGGTGCTGTGTCTCCTGTATGGAAAGTATCAGCTTTGCCAAATGTACATCAATCTTTGATCAGATCTTTGTTTTTATTCTATAATCCTGGACTTACTTTTCTATGAAGGTTTGAACTTTGAGCGTGTAAGCAAGAGAGAAAAGTGTGAAAATGTTCATGTCTGTCTGAGAAGACTGTAGAAAATGTGTAGAGAGGAGTTTTACTGCCTTAAAATGCCTATAATCCTACTTGCAGATTTCACCTATTGCAGGTATTTATGGAGCGTATTTCCCGCAACGAAAGAGTGAACACAGAAAAACTAACTAAAAAAAGACACTTCCATATAGTCTGTCATTTATAGCCTGTGATATCATAACCCCTTCTTCTGCTTATCTGATTCTAATTTCATGGAAGCCAGACAGACTCCTGATTGAAAAGCTGAAGTCAGTCGTATAAAAACAAACTTGGAACATCATTCCTGCTGGTCTCAGACTGCGGTTATTTTTTCTATTCTCATTTTTAGTACTGACCTAGCTTATCAGCTCTCCAGTGACCTCATTTTTAAGAGGATAATAAACTTAGTAAGAGACACTGAAAATTCAAATGCATGCTTGCTTAACTAATGGGAGGATTTAGGTTAAACAGTTGATCTGAAAATTGTTGGAATAAGGAGAAAAAGTCTATTGATGTTGAAAGAAAAACTGTCACAGGCATAAAAAACTGGACGATTACAAAGAAGTCTGCTTCTTTGGAAGTAAATAAAGACATGTGGGCTGGTACTTTAGCATAGACCTGTGTATTTTTAGTTCTAAATGGGGGTGAAAAAGAGCACAGGCGATAAGATCTTAAAATAGCAGCAGCAAAAGCAGTGGCACTTCCAGCAAGCACAAGTGACAAGTGTTCTGATGACTCCCGTCTTGACTGACCCTCCCTCAAAGATCTTAATCCGTGTTGGCGCTGTCTGGTTTGCGGAGGCCTCCCTCTCTTTCCACTCCTCCTTGGCAGTTTTGGCTCTGCAGCTGATGTCTTTCACTTTCTTCCCGAAGGTGATGTTGTCCACTTCTTTAGACTCAGGTTTCCTCTGCAGCTGAATCAGATGAACACAAACAGTGTTAACACCCTTTTTGAGCGGCCTTCATATCGATGTTGTAATGTGACACGTCCAGTATTATGTATCACACATGGAATTACACAGCATGTTTTGTAAACATGCATTATCCTGCTGTTGGACTGAAAAACTCTGTTTCAGTAGAAGACTCTGGTTTAGTTCATCTTTCAGCCCAAACATGGTGGTTGAAAGTCTTGGATTTGGTAACATTATGCTATTTGATGATTTCAAAGAACAATAAGCACAATGCACGAGTATCTACACAGATGGATGGAATCCTTTCCTCACCTGTTCAGCGCTCTTCCTCCATAAGAGGAGGGAGGAAACTAGCTTCCCCGTCCCGGGGGGACACATGGCAGCCATGGTGTATGTAACCCTCTCTCCCTTCTGTCTGGACTGTAGCAGAGCCAGAGCAGCACTGGTACTTAGCTCCAGAGGGTTGGGATTGTGGGAACTTGTGCACCATGTGGCATATACCGAAGCATGAGCAGTGTCGGCGTGAGAGCAGCTCGGCTTAGTGAAGTTGAGATAACACCAACTCACACCTGTTGTCGTGCGAAGACTTGGAAAGTGAGATAGGAGCCTCGAATGCTTAGTGTCTGAGGTCAGGATGTCTGGGCTGGAAACCAGCTGTGCTCCCGTATCCATCTGCACCTTCATTTCACTGACTGATAGAAAGACATGTGGAGGCGAGCTCGTTTCAGAAGCCTCCACGCCTTGGTCAACGGCCTCCCTGACTTTTTGATAAAGGTTGACAAATGCAGCCCTGCATGAGTCACCCTGAGCGTGAGCTGTTGATCCAGTCTGCATTTTTAAACTCGTCTTCTCACTTAAATGGCATTTTCCCAGCTCCACAGCACTCAGCTCTTCTACAATCTGCCCAAACATTCGCTCTTCCTTGACCCGCTTTTGCTGCTTGACCTCAATGAACATGTCCAGACTGCTGGCAGGTGACAGCATTCGCTTGCTTGCACCTCCACTGGAGGCATTAGTGGTAGAGATTGTTCTGGACGTCAGTGACAGAGGAAAGCCAGTTTTGAGTTTCGCTGATGATAAATCAAGAGCTTCAGAATCGAAAGTTTGAACTGCACGAGGTTTGGGGTGATACAGTACATGATGAGGATCAGGACCTCCACAAAACTGTGAACTCTGACCCTGAAGAATTGAGGTAACAGATCTAACACTGTCATAGAGATTGTCAACAATCTGAGATACTGATGTGTATGTTATGCTGCCAAAGGATGGCACATGAGTCTGGATTCTAACAGGAACCAACAGACCCGGATGTGGCAGCTGGGGAAACACATTTGCGGTGGAAAAAATTGGCAAAGCCTGCGGTAGAACAGCTGGGAACAAAGAGCAGCTGTTGCTTAGGTACTGTGAGAGCGTTTGTGGAACCTCAGTGTCCATACTCAAGGACTCCTGTCGGACCAGGTTCACCCTCCTTGTTTCATTGACTTCGCTGATGTCCGTGTGTCTAACTTTGGATGTTGTGGAAAGGCTGCCATAGTCAAATGATACACTCCGTACCTCTGGGAACTCTTTGCGCAAGTTGCACGGCGCTTGCTCAGAGGAAGAGCGTCTCATTTCATGCTGTTGCCGCTGACTGAGCACAGACAGTGAGTGCCCACTGCCTGGCACAGCTAGAAGCTCCAGTGGTTTGCCAAATTCATCTTGTCTGGCTGGTGAGCCTGACTTTAAGCTCTCCTCCCTGTCAAAGGAAAAAGTGGAGCTGTAGGACAGATTGCTGTCCTGGCTCGGGCTGCGAGAAAGACTGGTGCAGGCAGACTCAAAGCTAGACTCCCCCGAAGAGTGCTCAAGTTCTGCTAAGCGAAGCCTTTTCTTCTTTGGGGGGAGCTTTTCTGGAGGGAATTGTGCTAAAGTTTCACTCCTTTGAGGCCACTGAAACTCTTCTGTGTGCTTCTCTGGTTCCTTCACCTGCACTTCTGGAGCATTTTCTGGAATATCAGGCTCAACAGTGACCCGGATCTCTGGTACTTGTATGTTGGACTGTCGTATCAGTTTGGGCCCAAGTTGGACGGATTGCCTTAACCTGCTGTCACCTTCCATCTCGAAAGAGTCACTTGCCTCCATCACCTGAAATGAAGTGATGCCCTCCGATCTTGAACCATGATATTTAAAATACTCTGACTGTTCAATGTGAGGCTTGTTTATTGAGTTGGTGTGCTGAATAACAGAAATGACATTCCCTAAGGTTTTTCGAGCTGATAGTTCAGGGGTGACTGAAAAGTCCATGTCACACCTATCTGAATATCCTCTCCCTAGAGCAATAATGCCCATTGCAGCTTGTTTTAAATCATAGTCTTTGCTTGACTCCAGCATGTCTTCGCACTGCTCTTGATGGCCCTCATATTGACCTAGCAAGTCCTCTTCTTCCCTCTTTTCTTTGCGACGTTTTCGTGTTGCCAGTTCTACTGCATGTCTTTGTTGGGTCATACTGGTCACCACAAGGGAATAGTTTTCCATTTCCAGCCCCACAGGTGAAATGCCAGTCTCACCCATCTTTCCATGGTTGTCTGCATCTGTGTGGCCATCGTGTGTTTCAAAAGCAGCCTGCCGCCGAAGTCTCCTCATGCCCCCATTGCTGGTTCTCTCATCAAACGAGTGGCTGCCTCTGAGCGCTTGGGGCATTGTCAGACCAACCGCCGAAGATGTTGGCATGGAGTTGCTTCTTATGAGTGGCCCCATTTCAGGGTCTAACTGCAACTCCTTTACCTCGTCTCTCATGAGTGACTTTGTGTTTATTTTGATTGACTCAACAGTGTCCTTTTCTTGGGTGAAAACTCGTGACACAGCTCTCTCTGAGAACTTCTCAGTGTACTCGTTACACGACTCTGAACTACAAGCAGCATAAGTCGAGGCCTGTTTGGGGCTTGGTCGATAACACTTTCCAAACATGATCTCTTGATAGGACTTTGCATTTGCATTTGGAGGACCGGTCTGGTGTTCAGAGCTCTCGGAGCGTGAGAAGTAGCCCGAGTCAGTGCTTCCTTTGCTTGACTGGCTTGGGAGTGACAGGTTGTTTTCAGAGTCGCTGCTTCTTTTTTCAGAAAGTCGAAGTGCAAGCCTCTGTTTGATAGTGCAAGACTGAATTGAACGACCGGCCTCAGCTGTGATTGGCGGTGCATTGATCTCTTGGGGTTGGGATAAGCCCTCCTGAGGTGACATTGATGTGGCTCCCTTTTTCTGAGCAATGAGATTCAGGACTTTTACAGCTGTGTAATCTGATCCCTCCATTGGTGAGTCCAGAAGCAGTAGTGGGTCATTAAGGGTATCCTCGTCCGTGTCCGTGCTCTGCTCGGCATCAGAGAATACCTCTCCTTCCCCTTCGAAGGACCCCTGATCTGTGTTGGCACTGTAAGAACCAAGTTCTGAAAGTGGGACCGTTCCAGCCTTGAGGGAGTGAGCGTGAGACTTTCTGTGTTTGTACAGATTACTTTTAGTTTTGAAGGAGAACCCACAGGGGACGCACGGGTAGGGCCGTTCTCCAGTGTGAGAGCGAATGTGCTTCTTCAGCACGCTGGGTTTGGCACAGGCCCGCCCACAGTAATCGCATACATACTTCCCAGGTTTTGGTGCTTTCTGCTCAGCCCTAGATGTTGCCTCCAAGTGCTGATCCATTCCCAATTGGGAACTCTGTGGCTGGACGTCGGGGGACTTCCTGTGAGATGCATTTCCCAGAGGCTGTGTTGCAGCCTTCTGTCTCCCAGCAGAAAGCAGCTTATTGGACGATGCTGAATGGACCTCATAATCGTGATGACTTGTGGAGTGGCCTTGGGAGAGCTGATCTTGTACTTGCACAGATTTCCCTGAGTCAGGCATTTCTTTTGAACCACATGTGACTCTGCTTTGAGCTTCTCCACGCTGTTGGTGCCAGACTTTACCTTCAGAATCGACCGATGGTCTCCTCTTGGTCTGTTCAGCTTCAGCTCTGCATTTGTTCTGAGCAACATTTGTGTCTTGACCCTCTGTGGAGCTTTTCAGCCCTGCAGTAGTTTCAAGTGACTCCATGACTCCAATGTTACTTCCTTTGTGATTGATTTTCAAGGGTGATATCTGTTATATAACTCTAGCGATTTTAGCATTGTAGTGAAGTGCAGGGAAGGGTCATCTGAAAGAAATAAGACAGAAAAAAGAGTTACAACCTGAGAATGAATTCCATAAAACAAAATAGAAGCTCATAAAAATCTGCAATGTGGTTGTAAAACCAAATCAAGAGGCAGAAGTGAAACTGCAGCTTAAAAGTGCGAGATATTTAAAACTGTTTCCCAAAAGTCCCCCTAATAAAACCAGAGAATAAAACTCATAATGAGCCTCTTCACAGCAGGAAAGGAAAATACTGAGTCTTATTACTAAGGTACCCCATGCCAGCTCTGGCAGAGACCCCAAAGTTCATGAAACTCTCTGAAAACACACAGCCTTAGCAGCCTTGGGTCAAAACATGTATTTGTTTTTACTGTGTGTGAGTGCAACAGAGTAAATGGGAAACAAGAGAAACACTTTTGACATGAACTTTATACTGATCTATTCAGTCAATCCAGAGGTTGTTTTTACTGCATTTATGCTAATCCAGTCCACCAGAGTTTGTTTTTACGCTTCTTGGTTACAGTGACTTCATGATTTCACGCTGCAAAGTTAAGGATGTGCTCAGCTTTGCTAAAGTAATGTATGGGTTCATTTCAGGGAAAGTGAACTGATTTCATTAAAAACAAAAGAAGTAAATAAACTTTCAAATCCATCTTTTAAAGTAGAAACTTTGGGCTTTTCTAATATTGTTCTCCTGTGAATCAAAACTCACTGCATTCTATGTTGTACCTCTATGTTTAACTGTACTCAAAGTAATTCAATCCAGATTCAACAGTAATTACTGAGTAAGCAAGCTGCTGTCAGGTCTCAGTGTAAATAATCTAAAGGTGTTGTAACGTCTCCATTAAAAGCTCTGGCACGGTCAGAACTCCAAGAAGCCGTTCAGTTAAACATCTGTCTGCAACCAGAATTTAGAAAAGTATTTTAAAGAGAAGGGCGTGTTTCTCTTCACAGTGTTGTGGAGCTCGATAGACTCCTTCATGTTCTCCAGGCAGTTCATTTTGGTTTGCTGGCACGCCCACCGTAGGATTGGTAGGATTTTATCGTGTTAGCGTTCTCTTCTTTAGTTTGATACTGCATCTGAATTCACACTACTCATTAACCCTTTACGCTGCGGGACTATCCAATGCCCTGGATTTTAACTCAACACATGCTCACTACTTGGTTTTTTTCCCAACAATGATGTCATCTATTTTCCAAAGTAAAAACGTAATAAATATAAACATTTTTTGAAGCGTATTTAAAAAACCACTGTGCTCTAATGATAAAAACTTGGATAGTTTATTAAAAAATAAAGTAATGTACTTTTTTAAAATAAAAAATCATTGAAACTCGATACATTGACATCTATATTTGCCAGTCGAGTGAGCATCAGAACGCTTTCGTTTTTCACGGAGACTTCAGTGGATTGTAGGTTTATAGATCCGGACGCCTGATGTTGTGGAATAAGCAGTGAGGGAATTCTGACACAACTATGTTGTGTTCTGCATGTTTGTATGGTTTTTGTTGGCATTTCCCCACCCTCACCTGGTCTCTGTGGAGG
Organism: Oryzias celebensis; assembly: GCA_014656515.1. NCBI lineage: Eukaryota > Metazoa > Chordata > Actinopteri > Beloniformes > Adrianichthyidae > Oryzias > Oryzias celebensis. The sequence continues at coordinate 51,212,280 of BNCR01000005.1, forward strand.
AGTGCACAGCCGTCTGCTCTTAGTTCATTTGGCTTGCTCTCTATTTAAGTTGACATTTTCTGTATTCAGCGTTGGTTCGTTTTGTATGCACACCTTGTGTTTGTTGGCTCAGCTTGCGCCCTTGGTGTTGCCTGTTTTCTCTGGTGAGGTTTTGTCATTAAATCTTCTACTCTTTGAGCCTCTTTCTTTGCATCTGGGTCCTCACCTGACCGGTCCGTAACAAACAGTGCACTTTAAGATCGTTAAATGGGAGTTTTATCGTAGTGCCCTGGTATCCCAAGAACTTCATTCTTTGAGGTTGTTAGGAATTCCATTTAACTTGTTGATGTTTTTCTTTTTTTTTGCATAGTTGTAGGTTCGCTTCTTTAGCGCTTTAAGCTCATAAGCAGCCATTTTCTGCTTACTGGAAGGGAGGTAAAGTCCCTACAGCTCATAGGTCTTAATTATTTAAATTTGCTAACAAGTCTTGTATTTGAGCTGGATAGCAGAACTTCCTCAACCGGATTTCATGCTTTTGTGTTCCAGCCTTCATCTGGATCTTTCCACAGATCTGAAGCTAAACTTATTCCCTTTGTTTTCAGGAAGGCAAATGCTCGTCCAGGAACAACAGATGAAACAGTAAAAATAAAATGCATCTGAGAAACAGATACGGGTAACTTCTGGACGGATGTGCATTTTGAAATGAGGATTTTCTTTATGTTTCAGTTTGGAATTTTAGGAGTGCATCGTCCACAGTTTCCCCCTGGTTGAAAAAACCTGAGACATTGAAAAAACGGAGTCATATTTGTGTTCACCGTATGTGTGTGCACGTGCAGACACATACGGTGATCTTGAGGCTCAGCCTGAAGGGTCCATCTGCATCTGCTGTTCCTAAACGTTCCGTTTCTTCGGTCTGGATCCGTTCCTCCTCCACACCTGCCCGATTCTCCTCTGGCATCACGGTCACATGCTGCATGGAAGCATCAAGGATCCAGTCTGCACCTCACCTCAGATTGTGGCGAACGGGTCTCTTCCATCCTCTCAGTATCACAGCGGCGTCCTCCAATGAGGTTATGTAAGATGATCTGGTTCAGACCCTCAGAGTTTCCTTTAATTGGGTCATCCTCTGACTCTCCTCTGTTCCTTTGTTAGCACACCTCTCACAGCTCAGCTGGAGGAGGGTGTCCAAGGTGACTCTCCTGGTGTTTTCTTTCAGACTTCCTCTGGTTCTACATTGATTGGGGGGGTGTCTTCCACAGCAGGCTACAGCCAGCCATACTGAGTGATGTATGGCTGCGGGGTGTGAGTCTGGAGTGATCCACGCGGAAACGGGCAGGTTTACAGAGGTAAACTAAGAGGTTTTCTGAGGGTGGGGGCAGCAACATTCAAAGGCCTGGTAGGGAGCTCCCTTTCAAGGTGACCTCATTGCTTAGTTTCCATCCTCTGCAGACTGACGGGGTCCCTGAGAAACGTCGCGCAGCTCCGAAGTACCAGCAGTCCGTTTAAATCCTGTCACTCCCGGCAACAAGCATTCACCCCCACACCAGGACATGACACAGCAGCAATGACGCGTACCAACAGGAGGCAGGTGGGCGGCAGTAGGTGTGTTTCAGCACATTCATCTGAACATTCATGGAGCTCGTCCCTGAGAAGACAATGAGCCAGCCTGCTCCCCACAGCATCAGTGCTGCTGCATTACATCATGACATGTAAAGGGAGCGGGCATGAGAATCCAGAAATATCAGGAGGTGACTGGTTGAGAAGCGGCGGATGGTCAGAGCTGTGAGGAGCTCTGCTGAACAATGAATCAACAGTCCGGCGTGCGGCACACAGCCTCGCCGCAGCTGACATCCACACATCCAATCATCCTCATACAAACCTGACATTTGAGCAGCCCCCGTCACACGGGACATTCCTCATGACTCCGCTGCTGCGTTCTCCTCATGGCTGACAAACAATCAAAAAAGAAAGGAGCAAGTCCCATCAGGCTCACAGCTCCTGGCCGACTGGGTGTGCATTTGAAGATCTATTGATGCGAGCTAGTCACCAGAGAAAATACCCAGCCGTGACGTGCGGACCCAGGCACAAAAATAGCAAAGGGGCCCTGGGAGGGATTACACAACAGCCCACGTTTCAGGACGCTTTCCTTCCCCCTCTGTGTGTCTGAAGCAGCGGCTGCCTCACTCTCCACACAAGCCGAGGGGGCCGGCCGCTGTCGTGATCCACAGTCAAACGTCACCGAGCTGCTGCTCATTCAGGCCGTTCTTACCTGAAAACATCTGCGAGCTCCTGCTCCATGTCAGTGTGGGCAGAGCAGAGAGGAACAGGTCTGTGAAAGAGCCTAATCACACGGTGCTGCGCCTCTGAATGTACATTTCCTGCAGCCTCTCCAGCATGTGTGCTGAGAGGAGCTGAATGAAAGGCAGCGTGGGGCTGGGAGGCTGCTGCTGCTGCACAAGTGAGACTCCCACAGCCGCTTCAGAGCCAGGTCTGCGCGTCACCACAGGATCTGCTTTGTGAATGGAGAGGAGTCGTGATGAGGGTGTCATTAACAGAGACAAATGGAAAAGAAGCAGAGAAATGCTGGGGATGGTGTGCAGCTGGGAACCTCAATGCAGAAAAGCAACAACGTACACTTCCTCTTTGGAGGAGCAAAAATGGAGAAAAACCTGCTGTTTATTTTGAGCCGGAAACACCAGGAAACGAGGAATGAGTTCATCTGGTCCCAGAGATGTGACTGTTAAAACAGACAATCACTGGGACCGGTGCTGACCTTTCTGGCCCACAGACCCTCAGCAGAGGTTCTGCTTTGACTGCATGATCGCCATCAATGTGGCGTGGAAACAGTGACACAACATTTATCTTATTTACATTACTTACACTGCAAAAACAGGCCCCTTACAAATAAGAAGCAAAAAATCTCTTAAAGGGGTCAGAAACATGTCTTACTGGGAACTCTGGCGACCCAGTCCCATGAAAATCTGGTTTTTGGAGTTCCTAACGTGTTCTTGCATTTGTCTGATGATGGAGGACATTTATAAAGAAAATGAATCCTAACACTGCATTTCTGAGTATGTCTTTATTCAAATTGCTGTGAAACAGGAGCAGATAAAAATGCTGTTGGGAAAAAACGTATTTGTGATGTAAAAGATACGCTGGGCGGGGCCACAAGCTCCCGGCTCCGCCCCATTCTGATGCGTCCACCTGCAGACAAACAGATCCGTGAACGCCTTAGTTTTCCTCGTCTGAGCTGGAATCTGGATCAGAACTGGACGGCTGGATAGCTCAGATATTGCTCGCCGTTTTTGTTCCCCCGTTAATGCTAGGTTGTGGGGGGGCTGTAAGCTAGCGGGAAAGAGGGGTGCGCTTACTACACACCAACAGTCCCACCCACAGCTAAGAGGTGAATTTCTAATGAACTCCTGCTGCTCTGCAAACGATGTTCTAGAAAACGACCCAGGTTTTAGATTTGATCTAAAAACGGTTTCATTTACCGGGAACACTTTGAAAACCCATCAGAAGATGATCGAAGTGGAATTGGAGTACAACCTTAGAGTCACTCAAACATAGTGTCTCAAACTAAGATTCTGTCTTTAAAAACTATGATTGTTTTTCTTGTAAGAAAGTAAAAGAACCTTTTTTTAAAAAACATTGGTCGTTTTACTTTTTCATATTTCATTTTTGCGGTGTACACATAACACTTACCTTTAAAATACAGCAGTCTGGTGCTGTTTTTCCAACAAAGGAGAATAAACCTTTAAAGACCCAAACGACATGATGTGATCTGCTCCTGATTCACAACTATTATAATAAAGAAATACCCAGAAATAACATTTTCATTTTCTTTATATGTGCCCCCCAGCATTAAAAAATACCACAAGAACAGTTAAAAACACCCAAAAATGATTTTCATTGGCGTGAGTCTTTAAATGCTGAATATCAGGCATTAAAAACATCCACTGATATCAGGAAAATCCAGTCTGGAAGCAAATGTTGATGTTAAATAACATTTCAGGGTTGAAGTTTGGATCAGGCCACAGACTGGAGTGCTGGGGTTTACCCAGCTGCAGTCATGTGTGCCTGACATTTCTCTGCAGAGATCCGTCTCCTAATGCAGCATAACAAAGGCTGGAGGATTACGTAACCACCCTCAGCTGAACTTCACTCCAACATCTGACTCCAAACTTTTCATGTCCAGTGCAACCACAGCCGGATTCTTCTCTGCATTCCCTTCAGATGTCCCAGAAAAACAGCCTCTGCATCCACGGCCTCCCTTCTGCTATTTTTAGTCGCAGCTTCTAAGAGGCTGAAGATGAAGCTGAAACCGACCGACTGCACTGCAGCTGAGCTCCATTCTGCGGATCAGCGTCTGCAGGAGCGGCGCTAAGATGGCTGATGGTCGATTTGTACTGAAGGTCAAGCTGCTGGTCTATAAATACAACGGTCTGTCTCCCAGGATGCTCTCCTCTGCAGCCCATTTGCATGTGATTGAACATGTGCACCCCCTGCTGCTGGGGGGTGATGAGTGGAAGGAATGAGGCTTTCCTCCCTGCAGGTCACGCCTCTGACACCCATGCAGGGCGAGCGGCCTAAAACGCATCAACAGCGGCGAGCTTCCCCATCCACCCAGAACACCCCCCCCCCAATCTGGCTCCCTTGGAGACGGATCATCAGCCCCCCCCAAGGCTGCTGTACATGTGTCATTATCACAGCAGTGCGTGAAAATAATCTGACGTGATTGTGCGTTTCCATGGCAACCCACTTCCTGTCTACATGTATAATTAGGACTCAAAAAGACGCAGAAATAAAAGGAGAAGATGCTCCTGATCCAGCAGGTGGGAGATGGATCACCAAACATTCCAGCTTTAAGGAAAACACTAAAAGGTCAAAGAAGCTTCAACCTCTTTTTACACAAGAGCCCAATATTCCTGAATCCTGACTTTAACTTCATAGATGAGCTTTTGTTCAGTCGTCTGTTGAGAGCATTTTCCTTCTGTGATTTTAACGGTTTTGGACATTTGGCAGCCGTGATTACCAGCAGCCAGAAACACGTAAACAATAGAATTAACACATCCTTTTCTTTTGTAAAGGGCCTTTCCCAGGATTTTCTTAAGCCTTTTATTGTAAACCATATCCATGAATATGATCAGAGATTACCTTTGGCACACGAAAGAACAAATCATTTAGGAAATAGGAGTTATTTTTGTGAAGCCTTTTCACTCTGAAGTAAACCGACTCGATCTCTGAGGCTCCGCCTTTCGCTCCTTGTGCATCTCATCACTAAAAGGCTATTTTTGAATCCCTCCCTACTCCTTAACTACTAAAAAGCTATATGGTGCAGGACTATATTTTAAAAGCAATTAAGCAAAATGAAGTGAAAATTGAATCAAAACAAGCATTTTATGAAGACTGAGTCCACTGTGTTCTGATGATGAAAAAGTTGATGGTTTACTAGAAAAATACATTGAAAAACCTTTTTTTTAATTGAAATTGTTCAAACGCAATGCATTGTGGTCCATATTCCCCAATTTAGTGAGCGTTGATGCACACTTGTTTGAATTGTGGGTAATTTCTAGGGCACGTGGCTTGACTCCGCTCTACAAAGTGGGGAAGGCTCTAAATAGTGAGCAGGGATGGAATTGTGTCTAAGTGGTGTTACCAGAATGTTTTGTTTCCTGTTTGCTTTTAAATCCAGTGGATTTAGTTTCCTTCACAGATTATCACATATTATTGTACTTTAATCTATTTCAGAACATTTTCAGCTATTTGTCCATTTACATTCACTGTTCTTTACTGTGCATCTGGTGAGTTTTCTTGCAGCTGTTCCTTTGTTTTCCCATGAATTCAGATTTTTGTTTTTAAATTCTTTTCATCAGGAGCATGACGGTCTGTTTCTGATGCTTTTTGTCTTTTGAGGTTTGATTTTATTCAATACTTGTCTTTTTCTGCTTTTGTCTCATTTCTGTTTTTAATAATATCATTTTTAAACATTATTTTCACACTTACATTTAAAATAGGACTGGGGAGAGCGATCTGCACAGTCGCTCGATTCAATGTAAATGTTTCTCCAGAATGAATTTGTAACATTTGAAAACCTGAAAGTGAAACACATCAGGAAAGGAAAACTATCAGTCATTTAACCTGAAAACGACTCGTCAATGCTTCAGTTTGGGGTAGCTATGGTTCAGTGAGCAGCCTGTCTGTTGTTTGGTTAGTTGCAGGTTCGATTTCCCCGTCTTCCTTTGCCCTGATAGTTGAAAAGCTTTTGTGTTGGTTTGGATTTTAGTGAATCAGTTTGATGTTTCTGTTTATAACCTGAAGTTAAGTTACATTAAGGCAATAATTCACTTTTAATTCGTTGCAAATTTAACATAAAGATGACTCCTCCAGCAGATACAGGAATGCTCTTAAACTTTATTGTTTTGATCTTTGTTAGCAGCAAAACTTTATTGATAACAATCATGTGAACAATAGATCTAACTTTCATGTTTTAGCTTTTTTGTTTCATTTATAAAATGCTTCATAAATATCTGTTTTTAAACTGTTTTAGAGATGTGGCCATTTCAGTAATCCCGTTACATTTGTAAACCCGCCTCGGTAACGGTACCGTGAGGTTCGGGTGCTGGTTGCGGTCCGGGCGGATCAGGAGTCATGTGCGGGTCGCTGGCTGGGGAAGCCTGCGGGGGGAGACCGGGCGCAGACCGCACGGACGTGAGAACCCCCTGTGAACCCCCCTCCCCCCGCACGTCATGGAACATTCGCAGAACAGGAACCTCCCAGCTGAAAGGCGCGCGACCAGAGGACACCCGACGAGAGGAGCCCCGCAGCGGCCTGTGCGGTTCTGGGCCCAGATCACCGCAGACGCGGAACCGCACGGATTCTGAACTGAGGCCCGTTCGCTTTCCCGGGTGGTTCCGAACAGGATTCGGAACCGAACAGCTTCATGACTCAGACGCAGTGACTGATGCGGCCGGCAGAGGGCGCCAAACAAAGTGATCCATCCGGATGCTTTTATCATTGAAGCTCTTTAAAAAATTATCACAGCACGAAAACAACACAAACATCCTCACTTATGTCATTAAGTATTTGAAATAAGAATCAAATAATTAAAACTGGAAATCAATCAATAAATGTTTAAAATATGTGGCACACTGCAGCCAGTTTGACAGAAAACATCATGAAATGCTGCAAACTTGACCATAAAATTATTCATTAAATCATGATATAAATACCTGCTTGTTAAATCATTCAAAACAGAATTTTAATGAAATATGGAAACATTTAAGAATTTCATATTAAATATATTTATTTCTATTTGTTTCTTCCAGTCCTCCATAGCAAAAAGCCAAACTACATAGTTATAAAAACATTATTTGGTTAGAATTTACAAAACAATCCCTTTTATTTAAATGTATAAGCTTCATTCTTAATATTTGATTAATTGCATTGACAAATTCCAAATAAAAAAAATCATTTATAACTGTGATGGAGGAGAAAACAAGTTGGGTAAGTTACTTCTGAAAGTAATTGATTACTTTATTTAGTTACTGGATCAAAATTGTAATTAAATTGCGTGCACGTATGCGCCATTTACTCTGTTTTTTGTATCGATCTCTGTTTTGCTTCATCTAAGAGAAAAAGTCAAAGCCAACAAACCAAAGTAACGAGGGTTTCTATAATTTTAGTGTTAACTGTAATTAATTACCGAAATTTGAACTGTAATTTGTGAAGTTACGGACAGAAGTAACTAAATTACAATAATCCGTTACTTTGTAATCCATTACCCCAATACTGACAAGTCTTCTTTGTGGACATTTGTGTTGATTATTGATCTCAGCTAAAAACTAATTAACTTTTTTTATTTCAGTAAAAAAATAAAACAAAGCCCTTTTTATTGTTTGGTATCTTTGGTTTTTTCCAAACTGGTTTTCTTCTTGCTGACTGATCTGCTGTAATGATGTGGCCCTCCTTTAGGTGGCGCTGGTCAGCCTGAGGGTCCAGGCCCACTCACACGGCATCTGGCTGAAGGACAGCTGGGGCAGAGCGACCTGCAGGCCGGTGGGCTTCATCGGCTGCCACTGCAGAGCCCCGTAACCCAAGAGCTCCACCTGTTTCCAGGAGAGAAGAACTGGCGTGAACCTGAGGAGGAGGAGCTCAGGTGTGCTCTTCGTTAACCCGCCTTACCTTCGTCACGCCCTCCACAGCCACAGGTTCTCCCAGAACCACAGAACCTTTATCAGGCCACTGCAGTAAAATGGCAAAGAGCGTCTTCTCCTGAGGTCTGAACGTGTACCTGCAGAACAGAAGCAGCGTTCGTCAGGATTTATGCCCTAATCTGGGATTAGAGCGTTTTTCACAATAAGAGCAAACAAACCAGAAAAACCATAAAACGACAACAACGTTTGAATTATTGCTTATTAAAGCACAAACACACAAACAACCAAACAAAGGGACAAATTCATGCTCACGTAAGCATTTAAAGTCTTCTTGAAAATACGCAGGTATGTTAATTAGGTGGGCGGAGTCATCTCGATTTAAATAAAACAGTTCAATCGAGTCAGGATATTCTCAGGAAAAATATAGAAATAACTAACATTTCATATTTAAACAAATATTTGTTTATTCTTTCAGACTAAAATTTATTTTTCAGGCACAAAATAAACAGCAATTAAGATCATTTTTATGCTTCTTTTCTCATTAACTATGTTAATTAAAATATTTAGAATAAAGAGTTTATTTAAGACTCCTAATAAGAGAAAGAAAGATTCTCTACCTGAAGCTAAATCAGACTCCACCCACACCTGACTCACCACAAGTGAGGGGTGACGCTGTCGTTCTGTGCTCGCCACGCTGTTGTGTTGTAGATGGCCTCGCCGTTCACCTTCAGCCACTGACCCATCTGCCTCAGGCGCTCCTCGAAGATCGGAGCGATCCTGCCGTCATGTGTGGGCCCGATGTTCATGAGCAGGTTCCCTCCACAGGACACGGTCTCCACCAGAGTCTGCCACAGACCACAAACAAACACCTTACAGCTGCCAGACTGCAGAACGCCCCTTTTGTTTACTTCTAGTTCTCATGTGGAACAATGTGCCTGAAATATTCCGTCTGTTTTCTCAAGATAAAACATTTTTAGTGCAACACAAAATAGAAACCAACTGCAGAGACAAAACAGATCCTGTTATTCAGAAGGACAACACTTCAGAAATCAGGATCTGACTGTCCTCTTCTCGGTGGTTTTCTGGTGCTTTTGGCCAGCGGATGGCGCTCAAGAAAGCCGACTGTCTTTGAAGACGACATGGAGGTCAAATAAAAATGGTGAAAACAGCCTGATGTCAAAACCAAACCTTAGAAACAACCAAACCGGACGGACGTGTGTGCTGCTCACCGCCACCAGCTGCTCGATGCTCAGGTAGTCCTTCAGAGGAGCGTTGCGTCTGTAGCCCCAGGACTTGGTGTCGATGGTCATGCAGTTCTCCCACTTGTGCTTCAGCAGGTGTCCGGGCTGGTAGCGGTCGGAGCAGGTGTAGTACCCGCCATGAGTGCAGATGCAGCCCTTGCCCCAGCGGTCGTTCGTCACCACCGTGTCTCGCACAGGACTGTTGGGAGTCAGTTTGGTTTTTACACTACAGGGAGACAGGGGGCGCTCTCACACAGATAATCTGTACTCGGGTCGTCTGAAGTCCGGTTGGCTTGTCAGCCGTCATCGATCCGATGACATGTTTAAGCAATTCGTACCAAACCTGGTTTACAGAGAGGGTCCAGATCACAGGATTCTGGCGCCGCACTGGTTTCCTTTGATTTCTTAAAGCTAAGGTGACCCCGCCTGGTGTAAAACCGCCACGTAAACCAAACCCCCAACAACCCTAAAGACCCGCCGGCAGAGTGAGGAGGTCTCTGGACTCTGATCGGTTCAGATTGTCTGGCGTGAGTCGACCCGCACCTGAAAAACAGCTTCACCTGGAGCTCACCTGTCGTTGTAGAGCCAGGCCAAGAAGCCTGTGCTGTTCCAGTACCGGTCAGGGGCATTCCCGTCGCCGTCCGACCACAGAACCTCCGGTTTGTACTTCACTACCAGCTCGTAAAGCTCCGGCAGGGTTTTGCTGTTGGGGAAGAAGTTGGTGGTGAAGAGGTTGGCAGCATCCAGCTCAAAGAGCGGGTTGAACCACTCGAACAGAGAGTGGTACAACCCCAAACGCATGTCGCCTTGAGCGCGAACGGCACTCGCAATCTCATCCACCAGGTCTCGTTTTGGCCCCACGTCCACAGCATTCCAGTTCCAGGAGACTTTGGAGCCCCAGAGTGTGAAACCTGACAAAGACAAACAAACCCTGCATGACAGGAACCAGAAGGAAGGTCTGTGATGCTTCCATACCTACCTTCATGGTGTTTGGTGGTCAGGACGATGTACTTTGCTCCTGAAGACGCTAAGATGTCTGTCCACTCTTTGGCATTGAAGAACTCAGCTGTGAAGGATGGTGCAAAGTCTTGATACTTGAAGTCTGGAGGATAGTTCTTCTGCATGAAGTCCACATACGCCGGCTGCTTCTGTTTCTGCCAGTAATACCTGCAGCACAAACACTCCTTAGAGTCCCTTCAGTCACTGCAGCCTGGCTGTTAGAAATGAGGAAATTAAAGAATCAAAGTGTAGTTGGTGTGGACATCCTGCAGGCGTCCTCCGGGCACCTACATATCACATGCACACCTCATGCGTGCTGCACGTGCATGGTCACTAAGGAGACCGAACTCCCATCTTTCTAATGACTAGAGCGGAGGTGCTCGTTACGTCCATCACAGCGTCACATTAAAACATATCAGCCTTTCATTCATCCCGTCACTTGACTGACATACAGGGCAACTAATCAGATGACAACTGAATTTTGATCTTTCGGTCACAGCTCATGCGCAAACTACAGTGCTAAGCTAGTTAGCAAATTACCTCTGATTTTAAGCCATCGCTAAAGCTTATGGTCATCAAAATGAATGAGGGAGCGGGACCAAGTAAGAAGACAAAAACATATCACTTTCATACGGAATGGGAGGTGGACTTTTTGTCATTTTTGAAGTGCGTTGGCCTCATCTGTCAGTCTACCATCGCAATACCAAAGAAGGGAAATGTGGAGCTAAGAAAGAGAAAGGTAAAGGAACCAAAATCCCAGTTCTCCGGACAGCAGTCTTTTTTCACACAACGTACTTCAAAAGCGACCAAAGCCACCGAAGCATCGTTCCGGGTGAGTCACGCCATCGTAAAAAACCATAAGTCCTTCCAACAGAGAGTCAGCCTTTTCCTACATGAAGATTATTCCGTCCAAATACTGTTCTACCATGAATGATGAACATGTGGAAGTAAGCTTGAGGCTGGCTGTCAGCAGCTACTGTCTGGACTGTGCATCTCTGGCTGATTCAATTCATCAAGGTAAACTCAGGAGATTACAACACGATGTTAGTTAATTATTATGTGTCTTTTGCAATATTGGCTCATTCGAATATGCAAACTACATCAACATACGTAGTACATACAAACCTCAATACATTTTTTTGAAATCAGATGTTTTGCATTTTGTGGTGGTTAGGTCATTTTGACTTGGTCATTGTGTAAGTGGCTCACATGCTGAAAAAGTGTGAGCACCCCTGGACTAGAGTGTGGTGTAAGACCCCCGTACAACAGCATCTCCTGTACGTCAGAAGTGCATGTAACTTCCAATTTCCTAACGAATACTTCACGATACACTTACCACACGGACGACAATGGTATGTTCCATTTTCATGACGTCCCTTATCAGTGTTCTGCAAGCATAGTTATGTCACAAATACACTGTGACCCTGAACGAAAGTTTTCATCCAGATCTTTTTCCCTGGACTTTTTGGAAAACTAACGAAACCTGAATGTTCACCTGATCAGCAGACTGGACTGGAAACGCAACTTAGTGGGCGGAGTCAAAGTCCTCCTGCAGGAAGTTCAGATCTTCCAGAGCTGCAGCATAACTGTTTGAGTGAAGTTGAAATTTAGGGGTTTTAACTGATTATATCATCCTTTTAGCCAACAAATGTTAATTTACACCCATTTTTTAAGTTTATTTATCAAAACTGGTGATTCTCCAATGAAACCACTGAGTTTCTTTAGTTTCAAATGTTAGTTTTGACTTAATTTAACCTAAAAAAAATGCAAGTTAGCTTCCGTTTAGCTGGAAATTATTCTATCTATGATGTAATACATCGTTTTGTACTTCTTGCTGTTTGTTTTACTGCATAGCGTTGATCTGCATAATGAAGTTTCAGTTCAGAATTCCATATAAACTGGAAAAACGTTGTTTCCTGTGGTAGTTTTTGAGCATTTTATTTTGAAATGGTCCGTTTTTCTCTTGTGAAGCCTCTGAAGCCTCAAACACGGTTGTTCTACAGTGGGTTTTCTAACACGGTTTCCCGGGGGGGGTCCTCCAGGTGATCAGGTCATCAGGTGTATATTGGAGGGCACACCAGAGCGCCCCTGCTCGGAACCGAAACCACTCACCAGAACCACTCGCTGCCGAAGCTGGGCACAGAGAAGACTCCCCAGTGGATGAAGATGCCGAACTTCGCCTGGTCGTACCAGCCCGGCAGCGGGCGGGAATCGATGGACTCCCAGTTGGGCTGGTACCTGCTGTGGACGCCGGTCAGCAGCAGCAGCGCGAGGAGTGCGGGGAAAGCGCCCATTTCGATGCGAACTGCGCGGAAAGTTCCGGGTTTCTCGTCATATGATGTTGAAGAAAACCGCCAGCCTCTGTCACATGATGAGAACAGGTGAGCTAGCTAAAAGTCAAAACAAAAAACTTCCTGAAATGAGACAGCTGTGATTCAACCAATCAAATTCAAGGAAAAAATCAACAATTTCTGAAACGTCACCAGTTACTATCTCTCTGGAAGTTGATTTTGCCGCACATGCGCAGTTGTCATCTTCAGACAGCGAACATTTCAGAAGCTTAAAAACAACTAAAATATTTCAAAAGAAATGTAAACTAATGTGCTAAAATAACGTATACTTCAGGATGTTTAAGCGACTGTTATCGCGATATAAAGAAAGTTTTTTCGAGGTTAAAATAAAGTAGTAGCAGTTACACGCCAGTATCAGTAGAGGGCAGCAAAGCAGCTCAGACTCAGAAACTGATAAAAGAAGAAGACAAATGTAAACATGCGAGGCTACGTTGACTGTCACTGTCACATTTCTGCAAGAGATTTTGACGAGGTATGAGAGGAAATACGTGATGAGCATTTATATGCTGCATTTAAAAAGCATAAATGTTTTCTGTTTAGGACATAGAAGAGGTCATTGAAAACGCGAAGAAGGTGAGCTCAAAGCAGAGATTTTGTGTGTTTCTGTGAATCTAAAAGCGCTTCTTCGTGCAGGCGGGACTGTTGGCGCTGTTGGCCGTTGCTGAACATGTGGGAGAGTTTGAGAAGATTATTGAGCTGTCACAGAGGTGCAGAGACGTCTACACGATTAAGAATAAATGGAAGGCTCCAATAGTCAGTATAATCCAGGTTTGTCCATCTCTGCAGGTTCCCGGGTTTTCTATTTCCCGCGTTAGGAGTCCATCCTGTTCAAGGAGTTTCTCCACAGCAGCAGAGAGGAGCTTCTCTGCAGGTGAGTTCTGGTTTTACAGATGATTTCACCCCAAAACTTGTCCATTTTACTGACAGTTTATAACACCGACCGACCAACCAAAGAAACTTGGAATTAGAATGCGTAGATTTGATCTGATCCACACTCAACAGAGGAAACTCCGAAGGACTCAGTGGTTGTTAATGTTGCTGTGGAAGTAAATGAGCTCTTTGTTTTGCAGGATCTTGCTGCTGCGCTGCCTGTCATTGAGAACTACAAAGACCAGCTTGTTGCTATTGGGGAGGTAAAGAACTCCACTGTCAGGAGTTCAAGTTGTCTGTTTTCATCTGAACTACTTCTTTCCAGGTCCCAACAGAAGGCAGAGGTAACCAGAGCAGCATCAGTTCTGATAATGTCTCTGATGCAGGTGGGCTTGGATTTTACTCCCAGATTTATCAGCAGTGAGAGCGATAAAGATGATCAGAGGAAGGTCCTCATCCAGCAAGCACAGATCGCTAAGGAGCTGGATCTCCCTCTGTGAGTCCACTTCTGCGCCTGCGCACTTCTGAGCCCCATCCATCCATCATCCATCCATCATCATTCCATCATCCATCCATCATCATTCCATCATCCATCATCCATCCATCATCATTCCATCATCCATCATTCCATCCATCATCATTCCATCCATCCATCCATCATCATTCCATCCATCATCATTCCATCCATCCATCCATCCATCATCCATCCATCATCATTCCATCCATCCATCATCCATCCATCATCATTCCATCATTCCATTCATCCATCATCATTCCATCCATCAATCATCCATCCATCATCATTCCATCATTCCATTCATCCATCATCATTCCATCCATCCATCATCATTCCATCCATCCATCCATCCATCCATCCATCCATCCATCATCATTCCATCCATCATCATTCCATCCATCCATCCATCCATCATCATTCCATCCATCATCATTCCATCCATCCATCCATCCATCATCATTCCGCCCATCATCATTCCATCCATCATCATTCCATCCATCCATCCATCCATCATCATTCCGCCCATCATCATTCCATCATCCATCATTCCATCCATCCATCAATCCATATTTTCTCTCTTTACACACATTTGCAGAAAAATATTTTTTTCTGTTTTCTTCTTTTAACCTAAATCTTTGGGAGTTGTATTTGAGCCACAGCGATTTAAAAATATGTTTAACATTTATAGCTGTTAACTCCTCACATGCTGAATTTTAGGTAGGATCACTACGTCATTTGCAGCAGTTTTCACGTGATCTTTTGTTGTGCTGTGCAGCACCTCTACTACGTGGAATTTTCTGATTCTTACCAAAATATACAAATAAGACCTTTTTCAAAAGCACTTTCATCAGCAGATGTGTGTTTTCTTCCAACGTTTTACTGTTTAAACGATGAGCCAAAAGTAGCCTGCCTCCCTCCAGATTAGGGTGAAAGGTCAGAGTCCATTCTCTGCTCTGGGATTAGTGTGGTGACTTCAGGTTCAGCTCTGACTTTTTAGCGTTGAGGAGCTGTGCCTTTATAACTTCCTGAAAAATGGTATTCTGGATTTCTGCTCTCATCCTGAAAAACCATTGAAAGGAAAAGAATGAAAAAGTGTGAAGATCTCTTCCAGAATAAAAGCACTTTTCATCACACAAACTTTGTAGAAATATTAATGAAACCCAAAAGTACTTTAAACAAACATTTCTGTTTGATTTTTTTCAATCGTCAGAAATTGTTTTTACTTTTTAAAGTGTTACTGTTGGCTTTACTCAGTTAAAATGAATCTGTGTTTGGAAACTCTTATTTTGAAGCACAGTTTCTCAATGTTTTTAACATGATTTTTATGGATGCAAAAATGGTTTTCATTTTTTTATCTCCTTTTTTAAAGAAATGTTCACTCAAGATCTGCAGGAAGGCCCACCATACAGCTGCTGAAGGAGCAAGGTGAGCGTCTTGCAGTGTTTAGCTTTCAACGTCTGACGCTGAAGCTGCAGTTTTCTGTTCTACCACTAGGGGTGGAAAAAGCTCTCCTTCATGCCTTTGATGGCAGACCTTCTGTCGCCATGGAGGGAGTGAAGGCCGGATATTTCTTCTCGATCCCTCCGTCCATCATACGGAGTGAGCAGGTAGACGTGCGCGAGGTGACGTGCGCAGAGGTTCCTCTGCAGCCACAGTGACGTCTGTGCAGATCCTCCGTCAGGATTCAGTTCTGCAGGAACGTCCTCTCTGAAGTGCAGTTGCTCTGATGTTTGTGCACAAGAACATTAATGAGGTCACGGCGCTGAACTTTAATGATTCATGTTCTGTTTTCTACCAAGAAGCAGAAACTGGTGAAACAGCTGCCGCTTGAAAACATCTGCCTGGAAACGGATTCTCCAGCTCTTGGTCCAGAAAAGCAGGTGAAGATTTTGCAACGAGATTCTGTCGTAAAAACGACATTCTGCTGAGTCGTGTTAAAGCAGCTGAACATGAATATCAGACCAGGTTTGACCGAAACAATCTTTGGGTCGTCTGAGTCGATCTTTTTATCATTGATCAACAGAAGAGTCATCAGGTTCACTAATAATGAACGAATGAAAAGAAATCACATTTGAATGAGTTCAAACTGACTGGATCTGGATCCTAAACGATTCAGGAACAAAAAACAATCGTGTTCCAGCATGAAACCGAACAGCAGATGAGTGAGGAGGGATCCAGTCGGGCTGGTCCTGATGCTGATCTGATCCTGGTCCGATTGGAAATGTGGACACACCTGGGTGTATCCCGAGTGTCTTTTGTTCCTCAGCTTGATGCTGATACAGTTTTTCATCTTCATCATTTGTCTTGTCTTGTTTCAGGTCAGAAATGAGCCCAGAAACGTTCAGGTCTCTGCTGAGTACATCAGTCGGGTCAAAGGCGTGTCGCTGCAGAGGGTGATGGAGGTGACCACTCAAAACGCCCTGCGGCTCTTCCCCAAGATAAAGCCCGCCCTCGCACCCTGACCCAACCTTTTGTTGATCTGTTCTCCATTAAAAACACATTGAACTGAAACAGGAAGTGTGTGTTGATGCTCATGTGACGACCGTCCTAAAGATGAATCCAGAAGAAGCTGCAGTGTGATTTCTATCACAGATTAGACCATTAGAACTCATTTATCCACAGACTGAACGGACCAACCGGATCCAAGATGCAGTTTTTGGTTCTGATGACTAGGAAATGACTGTGTGTCAACTGTCTGTCAGCTGTGATTCAGCGAAGGGTTAAAGATGTATGTAGAGGACGGAAAAACCACTCGGACGGGTTCTGCTTGATTGGAATGAACCTGGGGGGAGGTCCAGGTCCCTTTGGATCTTGCTGCTTAGACCCCGATAATCACATGGATGTTTCACTGATGCACACATGAACCCACCAGACCACATCACTGTGCAGCAAATCATCAACTCGGTGTTGCCATGGCAACTATACAAATTTGGGATTACTGAAGTTTCCTTAAGACGGCAGACTTGAAAAGTTGAATCCCACCTTCACCTGGAGACAGGAGGGATTGGCTCCAGCAACCCACCTGACCCCCCACTTGTGAAGACAGAAGGGCAGGTTTGTGCATGCAGGGCATTTTCACTACAAGACTTGGGGGTCAAATAAAACTTTAAAGAACTGAATTGGTCAAAAATGTTTGCATCCACACTGCAGTAACAGTCTGACAACATCTGCAACCTCCAAACCAGGGGTCTCCAACCCTGTTCCTCAAGGGCTACCGTCCTGCTTGTTTTGCAGCTAACCTGCTTCAGTAATTGCTGCTCACCTGGATCAGGTGTGTTCAGTCAATCAGAAACTGCGCTGATTCAATCCAGCTAATCAGCATCTGCTGAAGCAAGGTTAGCTGCAAAACGACAGGACGGTATCCCTCGAGGAACAGGGTTGGAGACCCCTGCTCCAATCGTTTTCCTGAGTTTGGTTTTGTGTCAGAGGCTCCACTGAAAAAACTCCAAAGTATTGTGGGAACGATGTTTGCTGATCTTTTGTGAGGTGGACCGCTGCAGACGTGGAAACTAGTTTACAAATCCATCAACTGCAAACGTTACAGAAGCAAATCTCCAGAACCTGCTGGCACCTCAGTAAAGACGGTTCAGGTACGACGACACCGGAACTGACCACTGACGAGTTTGAGGGAAAAACAAAGTTTGAAAGTGAAAAACGTCGAGGGTGAAGGTTACACCAGTTTAGAAACCGCTGCATTGGTTCCCTGTGGGTTTCAGGATTGATTTTAAAGTTCTCTTAATGCTTTAAAATGTTTTTATGCTCTGGGCCTTCTTATTTAGGTGATTTTACATTACGATATGGACCCTGAGGTCCTCCGGCCTCTTGTCTGTTCCTGAGCTGAGGATCCAAACTCATGGTGAGGCCTGGTTCACCACTACGGTCCTCCCGGTGGAACAGAACCTCCGTTAGAATCTGGCCCTTTATGACGGATTATATACGTTTATCTTTTCTTATTTCTTTCTTAACTTTTATTTAATCATGTTATAGTTATTTATACACTGAATTATTTGAATATACTAACCATTAATATGGTATACATAGCATACGGTATATATAAAACATACATGCACAGTACATGTGACATACATGCACAGTACATGTGACATACATGCACAGTACATGTGACATACATGCACAGTACATGTGACATACATACATGTACAGTTTGTCCAAAGTCACTGCAGGTCCTCTGTTGTCAAACATACATGAATATGTTCTGTTGTTTACAGGCCACATGAACCACCACGTGACTGTGGAAAAAGGGCGGGAAGTTCGTGAACGCATCGTGCACGCTTCACGGACCGCCCTGAGCGGACACGTCAGCGGTCACGCGCAGTCTGCATGCTGGGCTGAATGACAGACTGGGTCCTATCGAACCGAGTTAACGGAGGCCCCCCCCACCCCCCATCAGGTTCTGTTCACGGTGGTGCTGCGCGCGCACGATGCCGGCTTCGCCGCGCGCTCCGTGAGGACTAGTTTGGTGTAGTTTTGGTGAGTTGGAGTCTCGGGGGGGCGAGTTGGTGAACACAATGCTCGTGTGCGCGCGCGTGCGGGCTATCAGAAGCGCGCGGACGTAAACGGCTGCTGCTCTCCCCGCAGACGCCGCCATGTCCCGCACAGGTCTGGAGCTGCTCAGGCGGGCGGCCAGCGGAGTCCGGAGCCCCGGGAGCCCGCGTGCAGGCGGCGGATCCGCGCGGGTGAGCACGTGGCGGAGGTTCTGAGGAGCTCTTTGTTCTGCGCGCGGGCGCGCGCGCGCTCCCGCCCTTTAGCAGAACCGGAGTCTGGTTTCTGGGTTTTTGGGTTTCTGAGTCTGACCGTTTGGATCCCGCTGCTGATGGTGATGATGAAGATCTTCAGGCTCTTTGCTGTGTTTGACACCCCCCACACACACACACAGAGTAAAGAATAATGGAGGGGTGACCCCCATGACCCCGTCAGCGTAGCGGTTGACCTGGAAACACATCCTCAGTGTTTGCAGTAAACAGATTAACCACAGATTCTTCTGGAAGGCCAAACGCTGCTTGTGTTTACAGAGTTTGACTGTTGACCTGCAGGTCACTGAAGATCTGCTGCTGTTCAGAAGAACGTTCTTGTTTGGAGTCATGTGATTCGAGTTCCTCCATTCAGGGTTAGACAGCAGAAAGCTTGTTTGGTGTTGTGGTTCCGCCGTGGTTCCGCCGTGGGCCGTCGGTCAGACGTTCCTCAGAGAAGCTTCTGCGTGTTGTTTTCAGGGTTTACTTCTTATTATCCCTCAGCTGTTTCCTGACCTTCAAGCCGACAGCCGCTGACCTGGAGATGATGACGCTTTTACGTTTGGATTATTGGAATTCTCTTTTTCCCTGTTTTTGCAGCTTGTTTCAAGCTCAGCTGTGAGACTTTTTCCGGAGGCCAGTGAACCAGCACACAGTACTCCATTACTCTCCTCTTTAAACTGACTCCCAGTTCAGTTTAGAATTGAATTTACATTTTACTTCTAGTTTTTAGAGCCTTTCATGGACAAACTATCAAGAACATGGCTGACCTTGTAACCCCTACTCTTCGGTCTGGTCTCTGAGGTCTTCCAACAACAAAACCAGAGGAGCAGTTGTTGCTCGTCGTCTTTGGAGCGACCTCCCTTTGTCAGTACGACAGATCGACTCCGTTGCTGGTTTTAAAAGTCAGCTTAAGAAAAGCTTTTAGTTCGTCTAGTTTTGTCTTTTTTGTCTTGCTTTTACTGTCTTTTATTTGGTTTGTCTGCAGTTGTGTTTTACTGGCTGTAATTTGTTGTGTTTTTACTTTAGTGAAGCACTTTGTGATTTTTATCTGGGGAAGGTGCTCTAGAAATACATATTTACTTACAGCATGATAGTACCACCACCCTGTTTGCTTCAGTTTAAGGGTTTGAACGAGTTTAACTGAATTCTTGGGAAGAATTGTTTTAAACCTAATTTGTCTGAAGCAGCTCTTTGTTTGTTAAGCCTGAAGCATCTTTAACTTCTTCCTTGTGATCTCAACTTGATGGATCCAGTTTGTTTAGAGCAGGGATAGGAAACTCCAGGCCTCGAGGGCCGCGGAGTTTGCATGATTTCCAGATATCTAAGCCCGACTCATGACTGATGACCTGGTTCATGCGTGTCCAGCCAATTTGAACTCACCAGAACCTCCTCCAGACGCAGCTGGCTGTCATCCCTCTAACCTAGATTTAATTCTTCATGTCAGATCACTTCATGTATTTACCTTTGGAATGATTTATTCAGTATTTCTGCTGATTGATCCCTCTCTGCTGCAGCCGTCTCTCCTGCTCAGTTCTGAAGTGGTTCTGTTGAATTCTGTTCCTGCAGGAACCGCCGAGCAGACAAATGGATCTTCGAGTCTCAGCGACTCACTTTCACAGATACTCCACATTGTGTTTGAGTCCCTGCTTCCCTGTTGGTTCTGGACGGTCTGGCACCAAACCGTTTCTCAGGATCTGGACCAGCGAGCTCCTCCGTGGACCTGGGAGGTGTTGGAACCAGAGCGGCTCCACGGTGGGCCGGCTGACACCGGAGGACCTGGAGAAAGCACGGAAGAAAGCCGAAATCAAGAAATATAAACAAGTGGTACCTCCCCCTTTTTAAAAAAAACAGCACCAGCGTCCCGGCACAGGAAGTGTGCTTGCTTCATCCTGTTTCTGTTGCAGCTCAGTGAGAGCGCTCGGGAGAGGAGGGTCCCCGTCACACGGATCGGACGGCTGGTCAACTTCGGGGGTAAAATGGATTTAACCTGCTGGGTTTCTCATGTTACAGCTGCAGCTGTGGGGCTGGTGTTTGTGGTAATGGAAGGGGAACAACATCCTTCTCTGGCTGCACGTTAAAACACGCAGCGGGCATGTTTTGTTGGAGCAGGGCATTGTGGGATATTCTGCTTCTCATGTTTGCAGCAGAAGCAGTCTCAGATGTCAGACATCTGCATTAATATCTGCATAAACATCCATAAACATCTGCATTAATATCTGCATAAACACCTGCGTAAACAACTGCGTAAACATCTGCATAACCATCTGCATCAACATCTGCATCAACATCTGCGTAAACATCCATAAACATCTGCGTTAACATCTGCGTTAACATCTGCATCAACATCTGCATCAACATCTGCGTAAACATCCATAAACATCTGCGTTAACATCTGCATCAACATCTGCATCAACTATCTGCGTAAACATCTGCATGACTATCTATGTAAACATCTGCATAAACATCTGCGTAAACATCCATAAACATCTGCGTTAACATCTGCATCAACATCTGCATAAACATCTGCGTAAACATCCATAAACATCTGCATCAACATCTGCATCAACATCTGCGTAAACATCTGCATGACTATCTATGTAAACATCTGCGTAACCATCTGCATTAACATCTGCATTAACATCTGCATTAACATCTGCATAAACATCTGCGTAAACATCCATAAACATCTGCATCAACATCTGCGTAAACATCTGCATCAACATCTGCATGACTATCTATGTAAACATCTGCATAAACATCTGCGTAAACATCCATAAACATCTGCATCAACATCTGCATCAACATCTGCATAAACATCTGCATGACTATCTATGTAAACATCTGCGTAACCATCTGCGTAACCATCTGCGTAACCATCTGCATTAACATCTGCATTAACATCTGCATAAACATCTGCGTAAACATCCATAAACATCTGCATCAACATCTGCGTCAACATCTGCGTCAACATCTGCATCAACATCTGCATGACTATCTATGTAAACATCTGCATAAACATCTGCGTAAACATCCATAAACATCTGCATCAACATCTGCATAAACATCTGCGTAAACATCCATAAACATCTGCGTTAACATCTGCATCAACATCTGCATCAACTATCTGCGTAAACATCTGCGTAACCATCTGCGTAACCATCTACATCAACATCTGCATGACTATCTATGTAAACATCTACGTAAACATCTGCGTATTTATTGTACTTTGTGTTGATGTTCTGCAGATGTTCTCGTTCTTTTTTTGACTAAATTTTATCTAACTTCTAACTTTTAAACAAACTGTAAAAACTCAACTCGCACATGGTTACCATGGTAATGGCTCAAAACAAACAGAAATAGAAATGAAGACGAATTTTCCTTAAGGACAGACAAAACTCAAATGACCTTTGACCTTATTAATCCAGTTTCTTTTGTCATCGCTGACATTTATGTTAGATTCTCTAGAAAACTGAAGACCCTCAGAGTCTGGTTGAGAAGAATTTTTTTGTGGAAAAATTTAAATGGATCCAAAATGAGGCTCGCATGTCCTCCAGAGCAGCAAAGGCTCATGGGAAAACCGCTGAGTTGCTCTGTGGCTGAGGTCAGACGCTGCAGCAGCTGTAATGCAGAACTGAAACCACATCTGACTGAGCTTTGAGCGTCCCACCCCCATGATGGATGAGGTGGAGTCTGGCCTCTGCTGAGTCAGCAGGTCTGTCTCCTCTGGAGTGTCTCCAGGAAAATCCAGCTCTGCTGTCGTCCAAACTCACTGAGGGTCCTCGTTTGCTCTGACTGGTTTATCAGCGATACCAGAACTTCAGCTCTGCTTCTTGCAGGTCTGGCGTTTGGACTTGGCATTGGCGCCATTGCAGAGGCGGCCAAAAAAAGCTTCAAATTCAAACAAGAAGGTGAGAAAAAGCAAAGGTGGTGTGTAATAACCAATAAAGCTTTTTTCAGAGATCCAATCTGGTCATTTTGATGAGAGGAATTTCTCACTTGAACATCTCAGCCGTGCATGTGTGAACCCAGCAGACAGAGATCCAGTTTTTCCGGGATGTTCTGAATCCGTCTCTCTGTGCTTTCAGGCCCCAAACAGGCTGTTCTGGATTCGAACCCGTTCCTCTCTGAGGCAAACGCTCAGAGAATTGTTCGCACGCTTTGCAAAGTTCGAGGAGCTGCTCTGAAACTTGGACAGATGCTCAGCATTCAAGGTGAGGAACGCGCCGCCATGTTGGAGCCGGTAAGCAGTGATTGGTCCGAGTTTCTGTGGCGTCCACTCACCAATCAGGAGTGAGCCTGTTGGAACTGCCAGCAGGCTCCGCCTACTTTTACTGATTGGTCAGTTTATAACTACAGAAATGATCAAGATGTTAAAAAGTATCAGAGCAAGAAAAGGGGGCGGGCTCACTCAGTCCAGAATATGACAAATGAGCTTATCAGAGGAGCGTCGCTTCCATCGCTGATCATCTCAAAACGGGATTTTGATAGAAAACTGCACCTAGAATGGGTCTGGAGGCTGAATCCGGACCAGAAGCTGATCCATCGTTGGCTTTTTCCAAATGTGAAGCAGAAGTTTCCTCTCTTTCCTCAGACGAGGCCTTCATCAACCCTCAGCTGGCTAAGATCTTCGACCGCGTCCGGCAGAGCGCAGACTTCATGCCCACAAAGCAGATGATGGTGAGGAAGGAGGCGGGAACATCTGACCAGTCAGAGGTCTCAGACTCCTCACCGTCTTCTCGCTCCTGCAGAAAGTCATCAGCGGCGACCTGGGCCCAGACTGGAGGGAGCAGCTGGAGTTCTTTGAGGAGAGGCCGTTTGCGGCGGCGTCCATCGGTCAGGTGCACTTAGGGAGGCTGAAGGACGGCAGAGAGGTGGCCATGAAGATCCAGGTGAGCCGAGCGTTTCCCCCCCCAGGAAGCACAGAGGTCAAATGTGAAGCAGTTCAGGCGTCTGACGGGAAACGCCTCCACCTTTCAGTATCCCGGGATCGCAAAGAGCATCGAAAGTGACGTGAGGAACATCATGACGGCTCTGAGCTTAAGCCACGCCCTGCCGGAAGGTGACTTTGTCCCACTGTGTCTGCTTCCTTCCCCACCTCCGGCGTTTCTCAGGTTTCTGCTCCTTCTGCAGGTCTGTTTCCTGAACATCTCATCGGGGTCATGAGTCGGGAGCTCGCTCTGGAGTGCGATTACCTTCGGGAGGCGCAGTGTGCCAGGAACTTTAAGTAGGTAACATCCGGGTTTGGTTTAGTTTAGGAAACACTTCCTTCTTTGTGTCAAACCTCCTGGTTTTTAAACATCCCTGATGAAGTCGATTTTTCTCCGTCACGGTTCCTCCAAAGATCTATAAAGCAGAGATGTTTTCATCTTTTGGTGCTTCAGTCTGCGGTTCATCATGCTGTGAATGTAGGGTTCTGATCTGTTTTTAAAACTCTCACCTTTTTATTCTGGAATAACTAGAACAAGATCCGGAGGAGTCTGTTTGAATTCGTGTAGGTGAACAGAAGTCAGTGTGATCTCTACAATCATCTGAGAAACGGTTTCATTTCTGCAGCTTTTCAAACCTTTTCTGGTTTGGTCAGTTTGACTTTTACATTTCATGTCCAGAGTTTACGGTACCAAACATAACGGGTTTTTCAGATCGTGCAGAAAACGTAAAACGCTTTCATGGTTCCAAAAGTCAACAGTGAATCTGAGTTCTGGTTCTGATTGCTGACCCAGAACCGGTTTTCTCACAGGGCTCGGGAACCTGACCAGATGTTTTAGTTGGCGGATTGTTGGGGCATTGTGGGAAATGTAGTCAGGTGTGTAGTGGAGCGGTTCTTTAACAGAATGAAGGGATCACATCAGTGTTTGATGTGCTACAACTGAAGTGTTGTTATTGTCAATAAAGTTTTCAGTTGTGTTGCTCTCTCTGCAAAGGTGGATTATTGCGCTTAAAGAACATCACAGTTCAGTAGAAAACAGCACCAGGTCACATGATGGTTGGCGATGGCACGGCTGTTGAGGAGTATGCTGGCGCTGAACGCTGCTGACCTCTGGTGAGACTCAACTTCAAAGCAGCGAGTTCTGACCTGATGGTTGGTGGGTTTCAGGGAGCTGCTGAAGGACCACCCCTTCTTCTACGTTCCCGACGTGATCCAGGAGCTGAGCGGCCGACACGTCCTCACCACCACGCTGGTGCCCGGCTTCCCGCTGGACAAAGCCACAGACCTGTCTCAGGGTCTCAGGAACGAGGTGCGGCGCCGGACGCCCCCCACCTCCTCGTCCTCAGACCGCGGGGTCTCACCGCTGCTGTGTCTTCCAGATCTGTGAGCAGATCCTGGTCTTATGTCTGAGGGAGCTGTTCGAGTTCAGATACATGCAGACCGACCCAAACTGGGCCAACTTCTTCTTCGACCCTCAAACCCACCGGGTCAGTGAGATTCAGAACCTCCAAGTGACCTCAGAGTTCTGCGCTGACCTTTCTCGTCCTCCTGACTCCAGGTCGCTCTGCTGGACTTTGGAGCCACTCGAGGATTCGACAAGAGCTTTACAGACGCCTACATCGAGGTAAAAGTCTGCCTTTGTGCCTTTGAGCGTTGACCGGTTATAGAAACGGTGGCAGAAGAGGGTTTGGATGCGGCAGTGTGTGTGTGTGTGTGTGTGTGTGTGTGTGTGGTTTGATGAACGTCAGGATAAAACGTTTGCATTGAGAGAAATCTGTCGAACAAAAATGATTCTGACATCGAGTTTGAACAATGTCACAGGGTTACAAGTTACGAAGGAGGCGCATTTATGAGCCCAAAAAAGAGTGAAACAAGAAAACTTTATTGATCCAACGGCAGATGAATGAATGTTACCAAAGTTCTATTGAACAAAAACATAGCAGGGATCTGTGGTCGCTTCCCAGCAGCTTTTTCTGATCATAGAACAATGAACGAAAGTGGAAGGACATGATCCTCCATTTCCCAGCTGTAAAAAGGTAATAATGAGGTCATTCTAGAACAGAAACAGGTAAGTTAACAGAGAGAAGCAGAAAAAAGTTGCATTCAAAGACAAAGCTGTTGAGACGTTTGGTTCTCAGTTCGATTTACTTTAGAACATTAAGACACTTTTCTCCAGAATCCAGTTCAGCATCATTTGAAGGTTTTCTGCTGACGGATGTTTGGAGAACTTCATCTGAGCGTTCCTCTCCTCAGGTCATCAAAGCGGCAGCAGATCAGAACAGAGCAGGAGTTCTGCTCCGGTCCAGAGACATGAAGTTCCTCACTGGATACGAGTCAAAGGTGAGAACGTTTCCTGTGGGTTCTGCGGCAGCCTGCTCCGTGTTTCCGGAACGCTTCGGCGTCAGAATGCTCCGCGTTTCCGGAATGCTTCGGCGTCAGAATGCTCCGCGTTTCCGGAACGCTTCGGCGTCAGAATGCTCCGTGTTTCCGGAACGCTTCGGCGTCAGAATGCTCCGCGTTTCCGGAACCCTTCGGCGTCAGAATGCTCCGCGTTTCCGGAACGCTTCGGCGTCAGAATGCTCCGCGTTTCCGGAACGCTTTGGCGTCAGACAAACAGAAGGAGAGGATGGGTTCAGGTTAATCCTAATCTGCATAAACAGAATAAATAACTTTTTGTTGTGTGGCGGGGAGGATCATTTCCTTTAAGTAAATGCGCAGGTGTTGAAGCCACGCCCACATCCGGGTGTTTTTGTACTGCAGTGTTTTGAAACATGTCGGTGAAGCTGCTGCTTTACTGCGGGGGGTGGTGGGGTGGAAGGTCATGTGACGTGCTCACCTGCTCTCTTGTCGTCCTCTGGGTGAAGTCTATGGAGAACGCGCACGTGGACGCCGTGATGATCCTGGGTGAGGCGTTCTCCTCCGAGGAGCCCTTCGACTTTGGGGAGCAGAGCACCACGGAGCGCATCCACAAGCTGATCCCGGTGATGCTGAAGGAGCGCCTCGCCCCCCCTCCAGAGGAGACCTACTCCCTGCACCGGAAGATGGGGGGCTCCTTCCTCATCTGCTCCAAACTGAAAGCTAAGATTTCCTGCAAGAAGATGTTCCAGGAAGCGTACGGGAACTACTGGAGGGACCGGCGGCCGGGGCGCAGCCTGTGAGGACGTCAAACGTCCTGGACCTGAACGTTTCCTCGCCGTTGATTTTACTGCGTTTGAACAAATGAACTTTCTCTTGTGACGACAGCAGAACCTCAGAACCAGCAGATGCCTTCAGGGTCTCCTACCGTCCCACCATGAACTGAACTGTATCCCATAGTAACCAAACAGCGTTGAGACTCTGGGGTGAAAACACGCCGTCATGGCGCTCTGCTTTCCTCCAGGTGGCGCTCTTCCTGCTGGTCTCTACAGCAGACTTTGGTTTGAGGAACATGAAGTGATGGAACCCTACGGCCTTAAATGTTGGTTTTAAACAGATTGTTGTGGTGGGCGGGGCAAACGTTACCAGGAGGAGGGGAAGTAACGGGGTGCTAAAAGCTTTCTTTGAATTAAACTTATTTTCTGCTAAAAAAACAAATAAAATCCAGATGTTTCTTTCCTCATCTTTCCAAACTATTGTTTGCATTAAACCTGTTTATTAAAACATCAAATACTAGCGTTTCAAACCGTTCATTCCATCAGTTCAGGAAGAACTTCACCTGCAGACGCTGTCAGCAGGACCTGCTGACCCCGCTGACCTCACGCTCCACAGCTTCCTGTCTTACCTCCTCTGAGTCTGTCGTCATGGAAACGAGTAGTTGAAAGCTGATGCTCGGCGCAGTCCCACCTCCACACCTAAACGCCGTCTTCCAGCTCTCATCCACGTCCAGGAGATGAGAGCTGGACCGAGTGGCCCCTCCCCTCCCCCACAGGCACTTCCTGTCAGAGAAATAACTACCGTCTTTGTTATTCTGTTGGTCAGCAGAACCAGTCTTGCTCTGATACTTACCATCTTCCTGATCATTCTTTTTCATGTTTTCTGTGGTTCAGGTAAACCAATCTGATGGTAGGCGGAGCCTGCTGGCCCCACGTCCAACATTGGAAACGTGACAGATTGTGTGTTCAGATGGTGAGGTGTGCGTTTCAGTGGAGCGTCCGACCTTCTGGAGACGTAAACAAACAGAAGCTTTGATATTTCACCGTAAGGCTCATTTACGGTTAGAAACTTTATTTTGTTCTTTGAAAAATCTCCATAATTTAAACTTGAATTCGGTTTCATCTGAAGCGGAAACAAACGTCTTTGGATCGGCGTCTAGCAGCTGGTGTCACACTGTTCACTTTGAATTCTGGGAAATGACGTCATGGTCGGACAGTTCGGGTTTCGATGCGGTTCTCCGCTCAGGTGTGGGGGTCAAGAGGCCCAATAAAACATGAGCCATGGGGGGGGCACCCTTCAGGAGAGACCGCAGCTAAACGGATGAAGAGAAGAAGAAAGACGCCAAACGTCCTGCGACCGGCTCTGTGCTGAAGACGGATGGAGACCACGCCCCCCCCCACTCCTTTTCAAGCATGGAGGGCCATGTTGGGTGGGGGGGCACATCTTTGGACCCATCGTCCTAAAACCAGCTGCAGGAGCAGCTGCAGCCTGCAGGGGGCAGCACTTCAGTCCATAAAGTTAAAAGGATTCAGTTCATGTTCAGAAACTTCTTATAAATAATCTTCTGTTGGGGGGGGAAATCCCCGCTCAGTTCAGATTGATGGGGAGCTCCGCCCCGTATCTGCGGAGGAACTTGCTGTGGTTGTGGTCGACGGACCACAGAGGAGGCAGGTGGCGAGGCTGCATGCTGGTCAGGAAGTGCTGCCTCCAGCGGCGCTCCAGCTCCATCAGGCCCCGGAGGCCCCGCTGGGCGTGGGCGCGCACCACCTTCAGGCCGTGAGGGACGTACGCCTCATTCAGGATCCTGCAGGAAGACGGACGAGTGAAAAACCGGCATCTGACACAACCCACTTCCTGCTTTTACACAAATAAAAGATTCCTAGAGGCAGAAAATAAAAACGTCTTTCTGATTCTCGGTTTGAACGCTTCCTAATCCCAAAATAATCCGGAAATCCTTCAGGACTCTGCAGCAGAAGCGTGACAGTCAGCCTGGACTTCAATCCTGCACTCGTTAGGGGATTCAAACGTGTTTCTAAATGAAGGTTCTGGTCCAAACCTGGTCTCCAGGCTGGCGGCCTCCTGCAGCGCCTCCTCCGTAAGCTCCTCCTCCTCCTTCATGTTCAGGAACTTCTTGATCAGCATCTGTAGCTCCTCCCTCCGCTGTTCCGGCAGGCCGTCTCCACTGCTGAGCAGAGCGCGAGCCGCCGAGCGCACCCGCCGCCGGTCCGAGTCCTCCAACACGCGGACGCCCTCCTCGCAGCCCTGGGGGGCGGAGAACTCCTCAGCCAGCAGCTGCTTCAGGACGCCGTCGTGCACGTTGGAGGCGGCGTGGCAGCTGGTGCAGAGCAGCAGGATGTCGTGGGAGTTGTGGTCCTTCAGCTCGGTGGGGAAGTGCCGCCGGTACTCGTGCGGAACGATGTTCTTCCTGCAGGATCGAGTTCTGGTTACTGTTCACGACAGACAGAGGAGGCGCCGCAGAGGAGGCGCCGCAGGATGGGCTGACCTGATGTAGGAGTCCGCTTTCCCGCAGACGACGCACAAGTTCTCCTTCTCGGTCAGGTAGTAGTCCTGCTGCGACTCCGGACGCCCCGACGGCTCGAACAGCAGCCTCACCACGAAGGGGTCCTCGCTCTGAAGGACTGAAGTTCCAGGTCATCAGATCAGCACGGCGGCAACGGCGCTCTGTCAGGTGTGTGCGCTTTACCTCCAATTCCTTTGTTCAGGTACCACCTGGCCTTCTTCTTGTCGCAGGTGCACAGCGGCTGGCCGTCGGGTGCGTACAGGAAGCAGTTATCGTAGAGAGGAGACTTCCTGTTGGGAGGAGGGAGCAGAGAGTTAGCCCCTCCCACAAACTGACCTGCAGTTGATGGTTCCGCGAAAACGGAGGGTACCGTTGGTCGGCACCGGTTCTTCTGACCTCTGCTCGTCTCCATGGTGATTTTACACCCCGCCCCCCTCCCCTCACCTGGCCGAGTAGTCGGCGCCCAGCGGTTTCCTCCTGTTCCTCTGCGGGTCTGGGACTCTCTGATCTCCAGACTCTGGGCTCTCGTAAACCGCCGGCTTCTTGGTCCTTCTCCTCCTCTCCCCCCCGGCGCCGTCCTCACCGTCTCCTCTGGCTCGGAACGGCACGTCCACCAGACCCTGGCAGCGGGACGCCAGCTCTGAGAAGGGGGCGGGATCAGCTCCAGTCTGGAGGCCAAGGAGGTGGAGGAAGAGCGCCACGGCGACCTGAGCGTCTCTGGCAGCGTAGGTCACCTGCAGGCGGAGTGAGGAGGATGAGCTCGCCGACCGAAGAGCGGTAATGAAGCTTTAGGGGGCGGGGCATTGAAAGCTGATCAGAAGACGTCAGTTTGGTAGTTGGTTAAAAATGAAAGGGTTTGAATCCAGACGGTCTCCTGCCGCTCTGAGGCAGAACCTGCAGGTTAAGAACTTCAGGGTCCCGGTTTGTAGACACACCTGTGCAGGTATGCGCATGTGTGATCAGAACCTGATTGAGCGTCAGCTGATCCGCCTCCCAGTCGCTGCAGCGCAGCGCCGTAGATTTATCCAGAGAGAAGTTCAGCAGGTCTGCAGCCAGAGACTTCAGGCTCAGGCCGTTGTCCGCAGATGTTCTCCTGGAGACACGAGGACGTTAGGAAAGCCTCGCCTTCTGGGAAAAACCGGAGATCTGAGGAAGACTGACGCAGCACCTCTGCCTCAACGCCAGGTAGCGCAGGTCGACTGTGCAGGTCAGCGCCAGGCCGTGGTCGCGCGTCAGCCGCTTCCCGTCCTCATAGCATCCCACGCCGACCTTCAGGACCTTCGGGTCTCTAAGGAGCTCCACGAAGCTGAGCGGGAACGCCTGCTGTCCGTTACGAAACGCCAGCAGCCTCACCAGGGCGCACAGGCCAGAGTACGAGGACATCTGCAGCAGCGAGACCTCCGAGGCCCGGCCCTTCACCGACACCTGCAGCAGACACCAGCAGCCGGGTCAGAACCCTAAAACCCGAGGAGAGAACATCTGAAAGACAATGAGGCCAAACTTCATGCTTGAACACAGGGGTTTGAGAAGGAGGGTCAAAGGGCAGTTTAGCAACCAGCCATTGTTCTCATTTATGTCTGACTATGTTGTTTTGTATAAATACAGCTGTGAAGTCCATTAAGACAACTGTATTATTGGGCTTTAGAAATAAAATGGAATTGTTCTGGAGAAGGTCCGGATCTGCAGCGTTCTGGCTGCTGAAGTTCATTTAAGGTCTGATTATTTGTTTCAGAAATGAAGTAAAAAAACGTTTTTCTGCAGAAGTCTGGATAAATTCTCCAAACATGACAGCGTTTTCTCAGCCGTGGATCTTTACCCATTCACAGTCCAGCCCCAGCACGGGGAGGACGGACAGCTCCTTCTGCATCAGCGGCCAGAGCTGCTGCCAGTCTTCTTCAGAGCTCACCAACACCGGCTTCAGCCCCGGCAGCTGCTCACACGGCGGCATCTGGGCAGCAGGGGGCGCTTTAGAGGGCCAAGAATCCACAGGCCTCACTTCCTTCCCTGTGGAGGGCAGATGGGGGTCTAAAAGCCCCTCCTCGTTGGGGAAGGGGGCTTCAGCGGGATCGGCCACCTCCTGGTCGAGAGGCAGCTTCTTCCTCTTGGTGCTGTATACTCGCCACATTAATATCCCCCCAATGGCTGCCCCGAGAACCGTGGTTATGACAGCAGTCAGAGGCCCTCGGTACGACATGATGACCTGCAGTGAAGCTGGAACACGCAGACGGTTCCGGACCAAAGCAGGAGCTCGGATGAAAGCTGCAGCTCCTCACCGTCAGCAGGTTCTGGCCGGGATCCGTCTCTGCGACCTCCAGCTCTGCATCTCTGCCTGAAGAAAACCTGCTTTAGATCCCAGATCCAGCAAACAGCCAAACTTCCACCAACAGAACATGTTCTGTCAGCAGAGAACGTCTCATCTGTGCTGGTTCCAAACAGAACCTGTCCGGCTCGCTGACCAGATCCACCTGTCCTGTCTTTACGTTTCCTGCTTCAGATTTTCTTCTGCAAACGATGAGAGGCGCATTCCCCGGTTTCTGTGGAAACCGACGCATTTCAGACCCTGAAAGGGGTCATAGTTTCAGGAAAGCAGAGGCTCGTTAGTCATTTTTACAGACTGTTCCTGAACGCAACAGGAAGTCCTCATTAAAAAGGCTTTATTCTCTGATGTTTGACATCAATACAGTCATTCTCTGGACAGTGATGTATCAACGACCAGAAACGACATTTTTCTTGGTTAGCGGAGTTAAATGACGGGTTTAATGACGGGATCCACGCGCTTTTTGACAGCTTTGATACAAAACAGTTACTTTGAAGGGTTATTAGCTCTTTTAAAATCGTTTAGTGTGAAAATGTCTCGGGTTGAATTCTGAGGTAACTCCTTCTCCCGCCCCTCCAAAAAGTGACCCTCAACGCCGCAGGTGGGAAAGTAAACTGACGCGTCCAGGTGAGCTCATGCTAGCGCCCGGAAGTTAGCCGGTAACTCGTAAAACCCGCGCAGTTTTTCCCCTCTGCGGTGTCAGTCCCGCGCGGGAACAAGTGCGAGACCTGACGTACGGTCCTACCTTCACGTTCCAGGTCGACACGCTGGTGCTTTGACGCACAGGTACGCACGTTTGCGGAGGAGCTCCATTTATGGACTGAGCTGCAGCGGGAGGCGGGTCTATGAGCAGCGCCTCCTGCTGGGCGGAGGACTGAAGTACAGCTCAAAACTGACTGAACGGGACGTTTACTGTTAACTTGACCTTTTCTGGTCTCGAAAACACACAATTCTTTAATTGTGATAGTTTTGATTAATTCTGAGCTGCAGTTTGAACTTTTGATTCTAAAAATGTTCTTTTATGAAAATCATTTACATTTTTGAGAAAAAAAACTTTCTGGGACAAAAAAAAAAATCACAAAACCAAAGAAAAAAACACAATTTTAGGAACAGAACTTGAAAATAATAAAGATTTATTTTATAACTCTATAAGCAATCAAATTAACTGAATACAAATGTGATAGTTCTGTGTAATTTATGATTTTAGTGATTAGATTTGATAAGTTTGCAGGTTTGAATCCAGAAATCACTTCCTCTACCGCTGAGAATTTATTCACCCTTTGGGCTTCAGGTCTCTGTCTTGTCCCAAAAATGAGAAAAAAAAATGGAAAAATAGATCAGCAATCATTTTCACAGGTTTGATTAAAAATGTTAAAAACATGACAGAGAAGTCAGGATGAGAGATGACACTGTCTGTGGTCGGGGGGTCATCAGCAGTGGCTGCATCCAGAACCCCCCAACCAGCAGCTGCTGTAGTGCTTGTGCAAAATAAAAATACAACGCAACTACTTCAAAAATACCCCAGGAGGCTAAACAAGACTGTTGCATCTTACAGAGTTAAATAACAATAATTTAAAAAACTGAAAAGATTGTTTCCACAGAAGGCGCCCGCAGCGGCGCCCGCAGCGGCGCCTGCGCAGTCCGGCCTGATTGTTGCTGCACGGACACCCTGCTTTCATCAGATCCTTCACAGCCAATCACAGGATGCAACAAAAAAACCCATTTTCTTCAGGAAAGGAGCCGAGCAGCCGTCCTTCATCGCACATGAAACATTGAACTGCTGCGTTTACGGTAGATTCTGTAGATATAGATATTTATTTCTGTTCTATATATATGATCACGTGATCCAGCCTGAGCCTCCTCTTCCATT
Organism: Oryzias celebensis; assembly: GCA_014656515.1. NCBI lineage: Eukaryota > Metazoa > Chordata > Actinopteri > Beloniformes > Adrianichthyidae > Oryzias > Oryzias celebensis. The sequence continues at coordinate 51,245,914 of BNCR01000005.1, forward strand.
CAAAGCTATTTAAAATATATTCAATGCATAAAAATAAAGATTTGGCATCGTCTTCTCTCCGCTTTCCGGTTTAGGAAGTCAGTTCTGTCTGTGGGGGCGGGGCCTGTTCAAACCCCCCCGTGTTCCTCAGTCTTCAGAGCTGGATCTCAAAGGTCTTTTGCAGCTCAGTGGAGAAGGGGTTTGTGGGGGAGGGCGTGGTCCGCTGGCGCCCCCGCCCCTCCAGTGCAGCCCACTGGGCCTCAAAAGCGTCCTCCTGTGGCGCCGTGGTCAGCTGGGTGGCGGGGGAGGAAGGGGGAGCCCAGCTGCTAGCGCCGTTGAAAGGAATGCTGCCATTGGACGGCTGCAGGGAGTTTGTTGGGGGGTGGGGTTTGATGAAAGGACTGACGGTATGGGAATCCTGCTGGGGGGCGGTAGAGGTTGGTGGGGGAAATGGGGGGGGCTGCGTGGTCATGGTCGGCAGGGGAAATGGGAGGGGCTGCGTAGCTGCGGTGGGTGGCGGGAATGGGGGGGGTTGCATGGTCGTGGTAGGATGGGGAAATGGGGGGGGCTGCGTGGCTGAGCCGAACACGTTCGCCACCATCTGTGAGGGGGTGATGCCGAACACGGCCACGGAGGGCTGGGGGGGCGGCAGCCCATTGGACAATGGGAAGGAGACGGGAGGGGGGTTGTGGAAAGCCGGCTGGCGAGGGGGCAGTATGGGCACGGCGGGGGGCACTGGGGGCATAAAGCCCAGTGGGACGGCAGGCGGAGATGCAGACATGGGGGTCTGGGTGGGGAACAGCTGGGAGGGGGGCGTGGCAGCTGCCAGTACTGGGCTGGGCTGCGGGCCGCGCACGGATTTGGAGACTTCTTCCAACCAGCGGTCTGCCTCTGATGATGAGCGCTTGTGAGAGGTCACGGCTGGAGAGGAAGTGGGCGGGGCTGTGATGCCGGCAGTCGATGACCAGTCACTTCCTGTTGGGAGAAAGTTTGTTTACTTTTGTTTATTCAGTTTTGTTCATTCAGAAGACTCAGTCCCAGAACGCTCCTTACCTGGCTGCACTGAGGGTGGGGCCTGGACAGGCGCCCCCGCCGGGTTCTTAGCCCAAGGGTTAGTTTCTCGAACAGGCAGAGCGGGGGGCAGGATGGGGGGGTTAGCTGCAGTAGGAACGGGGAAGGCGGGCGTGGAACCGTTCACTGTAAGAAACAGCAGCGCGTGCACGAAGAGACGTGAGCAAGCGGCAGACCCCCCACCCAACCCCCAAAAAAAGGTTAGTCCTGACAGCATTCAATAGACAGTAGTATGTGTGGCTGGGAGAGGGGAGGGAGGGGGGGGGGTGCTGCTGGTTAATCAGGAAGCGAAGAATTCAGTCTTTGTGCACAAACCGTGGGGGCGGAGCCTCTCTTATCTGTAGGTTAGGAAAAGCCTCCAGTTTGTGAATCGGCGTTTTCTTTTTCAAACTAAAACTTAGAAACAAAACCATTTAAACTCTTCACTCATTGGCCAGGAATTACGAGGGCGGAGCAAACCAACCAGAGGCGGAAATTATGGAAGTCCTGCGCTTTGGATTCCTTGTGGGGATATTTCACTAATTTAAACTTTATATTTCGTGGATCAATTTTGAACGTCTGTACAAACGTCAGCAACCAGACTTTTTACTGCTGCTGTGGTACAGTGGACGCTGCTGGAAGGCGGATGATAAGTGTTCGTGACAGACCGTCGGTAAAACTGAGCAGCAATGTGTCATGTTTTAAAGACGGCTGCATTCATTCCTCATTGTTTTAAAGAAAATTCTGTTACTAACAAGGTTACTTTTAGGATGACGTCACAGCAGTGCGTGCAGCTTAACGCAACACAGAAAAGCATGTAAGAGGTGTTTTTTCTGCGCCGTGGAAAGAAACATTACAACAAATTAAGCGGATTCTGTTGTAGAACAGAATCAGTGATTTCTGGGAATTGTTGGTGATTTTACAGAGGAGCTTTTGATGAGCTGTGTGATGCTGCGGGACCTCTGATGGCGCCCGCTGGGCAGTGCCCAAGGCAGCCAGCTCCAACCAAAAAGACGGTTAAAAAGTCTTTCCATTGCAGTTCTGTGAAATATGTCCATTTAGATACGCCTCAAAAAGCAGCTCCTCAAGCCAGAACCCTTTTTTTAGTTAAATGCGAGTATTTTCTAAATGTGTTTTCGTTAAGCAAATTATTCGCAAATCCAATTTGCATAATTTCTTAGTCAATGGAAACGCAGCTGTGAGACTGAATCCTGTTTCTGGACAATGGGGGGGAACTGGACAAAACTCACACAGGAACCAGGAGAACATACAAACTCCACAAAGAAACACAGCCGGGATTCAAACCTTCTCACTGTGAGGTGAGTGCTGACCACTACACCTCCTCAGAAAAGCTTCTAGTTTAGAAATCAATCATGTTTTAGAGTCCTGGATCAGGTGATCAGGAAGTCCCTCAGGAAATCTCCTTTGGGTCACTTCCTACTTTCCTCCTCCTCTCACATTCTTCTGCTTTCCTAAAGTTCTCCCGGTTCTCCTCCTGTTTTTCCTAACAGTGGGGGCGGGTGTCATGCAGCTGCTTCAGATCTCTAAAGGACTGGCATCAGAGCAGCAGAAGGCAGCGCAGGCCTTGCAGGTGAGCGATGGGAGGAGCTCGTACCTGGCGCCACAGGCGACTGTGGAGAAGAAGCCGGTTTGGGCATGGGGGCGGAGGAGAAGGGGTCCTCCGTGGCTCCGCTGAAGGTGGTGGTGATCTGGGAGCAGAGCGAGCTGATGCTGTCGCCCTCCCCCTCTACCTCAGGAACTGCAGGAGGAGAAGACCAGAAGCAGCTTTGCATTCGGTTTCTGCATTTATGGTGAAAACCTTCAAAGAAATCATGAAAAATGTGGAATACATTTAAGATTAAATAATCTCCTTGGATTATTCCTGCTTTCCTCTCTATTGAGAGACGGGTTTTGAGAATATTTAGTCTCAGTTTGGGACTGTCCCGCAGCAAAGTGCAGCTGCATCATAATCTCTAAGAATTGATTTATTCTGGATTATTGATCCTTTTATTGATGAGAGTGAGGCCTTCTGGGTAACATGCAGACTTCAGGCTAAAGAAACTGGAAGACCGTCTGGGGCGGAGACGAGGACCAGGTGGGCTCTTTACCTGCGTTCTTGATGGGAAAGTCAGACCTGCGCTGCATGGTGGAGGGCAGCTCGTTCATGCGCAGCGACATGTGGCGTTTGAACGGCGACGTCTTCTGGCTGAGCGCCGGGAAGCCTCTGAAGGAACCCTGCCGGGCCAGAGCCTCGGCAGGGGCGTGTCTGCGCGGGATGGCCTGAGGTCCCAGCGGGGGCATGGAGAGGGGTGGCGAGGACGACGGGGAGGCGGGGCTTCCTGACCGCTGTGCTGTAGGGTTTGTCACACAGTTTACAGAGTTTCCAGCTGCCGTCATGTCCACCTCCACTGCAGGGAAACCAGCAGCCAAGGTCACTGACCACGCCGCTCATCTCAGCACAATGACAGAGGTCACACACTGACCTTTCTTAATGTCCTGCAGCTGCCGCATCACTTCCTCTCGATCTGCCGCCTCAATTGCCGTGGTAACACGAAACGAGCCCTCACGGGTGAAAGTGGTTCTGTTGGCATCGAAGGTTGCCGTGACGCCGCACTCCTTCTCCCGCTTCTGCTTTCTCTCCAGACAAGCAGCAAACGCACAGCCCACGGCGTGACTGAGGCGTTCCCCCTGGAACACATCATCCACACCTTCAGAACCAGAGCTGCAGGTCCACTCTGGAGCCTCTCAGGTTCTCTCATGGCCAGAGCCATCAGAACCAAGTGAAGACGGGCTCTCACTGAGTCTTTGATGGCCATGAAACAGTGGCAGATCCAGCGCCGCGTTGTCCCATCCCTGCAGATGTATGAGAACGCCCTCTCAAAGTTCCTGTCCGGAGCGCAGAAGGACACCTTCTCTATCGTCTGGTCTAGAATCAGGTCCTGCAGAAACAGAGAGAACAGGTGAAACTCAAAGCTGTTCCTGATCAAGAACCTGAATGTTTTTTACAGTTCTGTACTTTGGACCTGAACCGGATTTTGTAACAGAAGTTCTTTGAACCAGAGAAGGTCCACCAGTTGAGAGCAGGTCCTGAAATTCAGCTGGCAGCGTCACAAACGAGGAGAAACCACCTCATGCAGTACTCAGGCCCTCCAGCAGGGGCCAGTGCAGGCCACTCATGATCTTATTCTGTCCTACAGATGCACAGCTCTCCAGAGCACCCCCCCCCCCAGGTCATCAGGCTTACAGACTGCAGTTTGTGAAGGGAGGGAGGTGTTACCTTTGTTTTGTCATCTACGACTCGGAGCCCATCCGCAGAGACCCACAGCACGGCGCGCACCGCCTTCTTCCCCGCCTGCAACCACACAAGACAGCAGCAGGTTCAGGTATGAGCCCTCCCAGACCCCCCCATCTGTACCGCTCCTCTGCACCTGTGCTCAACAACAGAGTTTAAACACACGCACACACGGCACGCCTGTGAAGGAAACATACAGCAGAGTGTGGTGAGGTGGTGCACGATGACCCCGTGGTTAAAGAAACGACAGGAAACGCTCATTCTCGCCTCCATTCTGGCTCCTGGAGGAGCTGAAGTAAGGAGGGCACGCCTGTTAATATATAACACTGTGCCCCACCCCAGCAGGAACCACACACATGCATTACTGCGCGTCTGTGCACACCTCCCCGTCTCCTGCCGTCAAAGGTGATCCAAGAGTGAAGAGGAGGAAACAAAGAGGAGGAAGAAAGGAGGAACACACAAAGCAATAACTTACTTTAGCAAAGAATCCTTTGAAGAATTTCCTGTCCTGGAAGTGGATGTGGTCGGGGGGTGGAGGAGATGAGGGAGGAGGGACAAGGAATGAACATGTTACCTAAAGAACCTAAAGGTTTACAGGAGAACCGGTCCGATGGGGTCGGGTTAGGAGTTAGCGCCGGGGGATTTTATGAGGCGTTCTGATGATCTACGTTAGTACCACCACAGGGGGGGGACCACCACAAGGACAGGACACCCCCTCACATATTTTGATTGATAGGAGCAACAACAAAAGAGCCCCCGCCGTGTGGAAGCATCAGAGGTGTTGGTCTGAGGCGCCCCCCAGAACCAGGATCAGCTCCTCCCAAGCCTGACTGGTCAGATCCCCGGTCAGTCAGAGGCAGGACCCCCCCCCACCCACCCACCCACCCACACACACACACACACACACACACTAACCAAGTGTTTTCTTACTCCACAGCCATGATAGAGATGCCCCCCCCCAGGACAGAGTTCACAGGTTAACATGCAGGTGATGGGAGGTCTGGGGTTAGTAAACTCTGGTTAGAAGGAACTTATCTCTATTGGGGGGGGGGGAGAATACCAATAAGGGGGTGGGGGGTAGGGGTATTTCTCTGTAATAAAAACCTGCTTACAAAGACAACATATTAAAGAGCAGAACCAACATTTAAAAAAGCTTTTATAAATGTAACCTTGCAGAAAAACACTTTTCTTTAGGTTGAAGTGACCCCCCCACTCCAAGACTCTGTCATTTCTGAGCTAACTGTTGACGTGGAGTTTTACTGGTGATTTGAGGTCATTAAAGTTGTCATTTAAAGGACTTATTCTCACATCAAAAATGCTTCGTTTTACTATTGCAGATGGATTTGAGTCGATATTCAGAAACACATCAAAGTCGAAACCCTAAAAACAAGAGTAGAGTCGGTCAACGTTCTTTTAACTTGTATTTTAGACTTTAAATCAGGGATGGCAGAGAACTACTTACAGCTCAACCAGGACAAAACAGAGGTTTTAGTGATCGATTCTGAAGACAAGAGAGAGACTGATCAAAACTAAACAACTATAAAACTCCTCAAAAACCCAGGAAGTGTTTTGAGAAACGCTGTTTATGCGGAGTTCCATCAGCTGGGTTTTTGCAGAGGTCAGAGCAGTTTACTGACACAACAGACATTAAATATTTCAAGTGTAACCACCAGCAGGATGAGCAGCAACACCTACTATTGTGTAACAGTGGTTGTGTCTGTGCAAACGCTCACAGTTTTCAAAATTTTTCATGCGCATCTTCCTCTGCAAGCGTGCACGCTGATGTTTTTCATTTAGACAGATTTCTAAGAGATCTGGAGAAACCGTGGCAGCAGCAGAGAGGAGGAACGGAGACGTAAACGCACCAGAGAAACCTGATTCTCCACCTGACAGCAAGAAGTGACGCCACAATGACATCACTAAAGAGAAGCTGATGATGTCTCACAGCAGCCTCCTCCTCTTCCGAGTCACAGGTCATAGAGCTGTGAAGACACTCGTTATTGCCCCAAAGGCTGCTGGGAGTCCAGAGTCGTCTTAAGCTAATGTTCAAACACGCCAGTGCGGTCACATGACCGCACCTCTTCAAAGCCCTCAGCTGCTCTTCATCTCCTCAAAGCTGCTGCAGTAAACTGACTTCAAGAAACCAACCAGTCAATGAGGTGCACTGACCCCCCCCTCCCCTCGGTGACGAGGAGCCTGGTCTGCATCCTGACCTGTTTAGTCAGCAGCTCCTTCACTTCAGACCAATATTACCACAGGAAGTGTTTGTTGCCCGGCAACAGGCGTCTTATCAGAGGCCAGGAGAGGATGGGGGGCATCTATGTTGCCCAGGTGTCTTCTGACAGACTCCACAGAGATAATTGACATCATGGGGGGCTCATTTCAGCATGGATAAATTATTAAATCTCCTGTCAGAGGAGAACCTCGCTGTAAAACTTCTAACTTGACCTTCAGGATGTAAAGCAGGCGAGGGGCAAATATTGGAAGATAAAAAGGAAAACCTTCAGGTTTCCAACAGCTGCTTTCCTGTTCTTCCTGCAGGTGTGGATGAACCGTTGAGGCAGAGCAGGAGCCCAGCAGGAAAATTAATAATCTTTCATTTATCTTTAATTCCTGCGTAAAGAGGAACCCTGTCCTAAAAAACAGGCCTTGAAATGAGGTCGACCCCATGAGAAAATACAAAAACACGACTGCTGCCGAAGTTTAGCATCAAGACGTCTGAAGGGACGCCGCAGCAGAAGGTCCACGAGCCGCTGCAACCTTCAGGAGGATGAAGCTCCTCCTGAGCTCCTCCCACGTATGGAGAGAAAACAGACTCACTGAATTTGTGTGTGTAATGCTTGATTTGTAACTCAAACAATACAATTTTGTGTTCACCTGCAAATGTGTATTCACATGTACACTTGCTTATCAAAAAATACAAAATACAGTTAGAATGCTGGGTCATCAGAGATTTCTTACCAGATGATTTGAACTTGTAAATAATCTCTAGGAAAAACTTGATATTTTTTCCACTTTCCACTAAACCAGATATGCCACAATAGTGAAGATGAAAAAATCTAAATATGCATTTTAAAAAACATTTTCAAAAACGAATTGCTTCCTCTCAACAGCGCCGCCCAGCAGCGCCTCTCTGCTTCCGCTGTGATTGGGGACCGACGCTCAAGGAAGAGCTCGGTACTGGAGGCGCTGTGAAGGGCGGGTGTAGACCGTTAAACAACAAACGGATCGAGGTGTGATGTCACCCATAGAAAACGCCATACCTCCAGCTCTCGTGAAATGAGGCCAAATCCGTTTCCATTGCTTTGTGATATGTGCGCCGCCATTTGGAATCCAGCGATTGGTCTGAGTCACGTTTTTAGGGGAACTCCAGTCGCCAATCATACGTGAGCTTGTTGAAAGTCCCCACCCCTTCCACGATAAGGGAGGGGTTGAGATGCCCAGTGTTTCCATTGGGTCTATGTAGGGGGGCCTGCTGAGAGGGAGCAATTGGATCTGGAAGATGCTTTTTGTTTTCATGTGACAAGTGTCTTAATAATGTGTGTTTAGATTTTTTTAAAATCTAAATTATTGTGGCATATCTGTTTAAAAAAGAAAAAATATATCAAGTTTTTACAATATATTATTCACAGTCTTAAGTTCAAAGCCACTGATAAGAAAACTCTGATGACCCAGCCTTCTAGCAGCATTTAAATGCATCAATTACACAAATCTGTAGATGTGAAAGGAGTCTCCAAACCCCTCGTGCACTTGTAACTCTGATCTGTGTGTAAATGTGGTTTTGTGTATCAGACAATTGGTGTGTACCGTGTAAAGATTTGTATGCATAGGAGCTGTTTGGAAAATGTAGTTTGTTTTTATTGCTGTCATTTCTAGTTGTGCATGTATTACAAAACAATACACAAAACACACATAAATCAAGTGGGTTTGTTTTCTCTCCTCTGAAAAGCACTGCAGATGACATGAGAGCATGTTTAAAGGGTTTGTGTGATGTGTGTATTTTCTTGTGTGCGTTTTCTCTGTATGCTTGTTGTGTGTGTTTGCAGTGTGTGTGTTGTGTGTATTTTCTGTGCATGTTGTGTAATTTATAGAGCTATATTGTTCTGTTGACCTTTGTGCTTTCGTGTGGTGTGCACGTTCACATGCTGCAGTGTCAGTTGCCTCAGAGATCACTTCTTCCTGGTTGTGCAGTTTTTTTGTGCATTGGGTCGCATTATTTGCTGCATGTAATGCACTGACAGTAATGTGCTGCAGTTTATAAACTGCTGAGGGGAAGGACGGCCTTCAGATCTCCACAGTCTCTTCAGAATAAATGCATATCTGCTGGAGAAGGTCCCCTGGGGAGCAGAAGTGTCTGAGAAGCTCTTCAGGAATCCCTTCTGGTCTCGTGCACTAAAAACAGATGCATGATGGTCCTGAAAAACAACCACTGTGGGTTTTTCCTCCTGGACAGACTCTGGTCTCAGACATCAAGTTCTGCAGGTCTGCAGACTCAGGTTTGGCTCTAAACCCCCAACAGGAAGAGTTTATAACCTGGGTGGAGCCTCAGCAAACAGCTGACGGCATCGAGGAGAAGCTGCTTCCACCCCCCCACACACACACACACACTGGAATTTGCTCCTTTTCATGCAACTCCAGCAGATTCTACAAGAGCAGGAAGTCCACACTGACCTTTCTCTCCTCAAGCTCACTCTTTTTTCTTTAAGTTTTTTTTGGGCGCGCGGGGGGGGACCCAGATATGGGGGGGTGTGTCCTAGTAACTGTTTGGGGGCTGTCATGTGGTAACAAACAGGCCCCCTTAAAACCAAATACAACCAAGAAACCCAAAGAGACACTGACTGGGGGGGGGGCACCTACCGTCTTCAGCCGTTTCACAGCATCCTCACAGATGTGCATGCCTCTGGATTCCTCCACCTCCACATGGCCCAGGTACTGCAACACACAGCGGGGAGGTCAGTGAATAACCTTCATGAAGCAGACACACCACACATGGTAACACACACTACACATGGTAACACACACTACACATGGTAACACACACTACACATGGTAACACACACCACACATGGTAACACACACCACACATGGTAACACACACTACACATGGTAACACACACTACACATGGTAACACACACCACACATGGTAACACACACCACACATGGTAACACACACCACACATGATAACACACACCACACATGGTAACACACACCACACATGGTAACACACACCACACATGGTAACACACACCACACATGGTAACACACACTACACATGGTAACACACACCACACATGGTAACACACACCACACATGGTAACACACACCACACATGGTAACACACACCACACATGGTAACACACACCACACATGGTAACACACACTACACATGGTAACACACACTACACATGGTAACACACACCACACATGGTAACACACACCACACATGGTAACACACACCACACATGATAACACACACCACACATGATAACACACACTACACATGATAACACACACTACACATGGTAACACACACTACACATGGTAACACACACCACACATGGTAACACACACCACACATGATATATATATATATACATATATACTTATACATATATATATATACAATATATATTTGAATAAACTGAACCTTTATTTAAAACGAACCATTAATTCTATAAACTTATTTATTTTTATTTTTTTTATTCTTGCTTTTTTTTCTTTTTGGTGTAAATTTTACAATTTTATGAAGGAAAATGTTTCTTTTTTTGGTTTGTATTATTAGTAATGTGAATGCTGTTTTAGTAAACAAATATAGTAATAAAACGTATAATTGGAGTTTTGTTTTATAATAACTAGGACATTTTAACAAAGGGATTCAGTGTTTTGGAAGTGATACTTGGTCCTTAAATCCTCATCATCATCGTCTTCATCTCTGACCATCAACTTAATCCAGAGGAACAAATAATCTAGGAAGTTCTTCCATCTCGGAAAGCCTCCTTGTTCTGCATTGAGTTATAAACAGAGTAGTAAAAACAAAACTCTAAATTTAGGGTCCTCGTGATGATGTTCTCCATCTCTGCTTCACAGAAAGATCCATTCTGACCCTCAGCATTTCCATGCTCCCCCTCAGCAGCGATTGTCCCTAACAGGAAGTCCTCACCCTTTCCTTACAGACAGAACATGGCGAGCCTCCCTGACCCGCCCACATCTACCCCGCCTTCAGGCCTGACTATATTTAGACTGTGACGTTGGAGCCATGAGTCACGTCATCATGTGCATCAGAGCATGCACACTTTAACATGTCCAGAACCACCAGCGGAGAGGATGCTGAAGAGGAGCAAACAGGAGATCTGAATGGAGAGGAGGAGGAGTCAGCCAGAGGAGAGTCGGGGAGACTCTGGGACGAACGGATGCTGATGAAAAGAGGAAACATCAGGATGAAGCAGAAGTTTCATCAACATCACAGCAGCTCCTTCAAAGTAACTGAGCCAAGGAAGAGGTTTTCCTCAAGACCACATAGACTCGTTGCACTCTAGTCCAGCTCAGTGGCCCAGTGGAGGAGTGTCCGTCCTGACATTGGTCATGGTTCACTTCCATGGTTGGGTCAAATCAAATACTCTCAAAACCTAAAGCCTTCCTGCTTGCCATTCAGCATTAAAGGACTGGATTGGGGGGGTTGAACCACCAACTGGTTCCTGAGTGTGGCAGTAGATCACTGCCCCCCAGAGGAGAGGAACTGTCACCCCCTTAAGTCTGTGACAGCTAGCAGGATTTTAACTTTCCCTGAATCCCATAATGCAAACTCATTGCTCCTGAAAACACATCATCAGTTCAGGTTGAATCCTGTCGGATGAGCAAACGATTGACCAACGTTCAGGAATAAATTCATTCTACCTTATGTGACTCCGCCCACTCTGACCGGTTTTGTTTTTAAGCATTCATTTTCACAACAATGGGATTTTATCTTAAAACAAGTGAAATCTGTGAATTAGAAAGCAGCATTAAATGTTTAGAATTATCACAATAAGATATTTACTAGTTTTGAAAATGGGGGGGGGTGTCCTGCCATCTTGTAAAATAAAAATGATTGACCTTTAGGGGGTCCAGAAACATTTAATACCACAACTTACAAAATAAATAAAAAGTCCAAAGATATTCGAGGGGGGCACAAGGGTTAAACCTTAGGTTTTAGGGGGCGGGGCCTAGACCTCCACTCTCGAGCAGTTTGCTGCCTCACTTTTTATGGATGATCTTCCATAGATCCACCTGAGGATCCGTCTTTGAACGCATCAAGTTCTCATCATCAACGTTTTTATTTTTACACTCAAAGAAACAAAGTTTGTTGTGAAGAACGTTTTCATTCAGAAACATGATGTTATTGTTAGTAATAAAACACAGACGCTGACGGATTTTCCTGTGATGCGATTTCTGTGCTTGATGAGGGTTTATAACCACAGTCATGAAAGAAGAGTTTAAACTTATACACAGGAAGTAAAGTACAGCTGTATTTCCATCACAGACGGCTCTATCAGCTGTTTTCTGTTGCACAGTCAGCCATCGCCGCCCTCCTCGCTGCCCCTCCAGCAGCACCGCTCACATGGAAGTAACCGGCGCTCCGAGTGTGGAGCTCCGGATTCTGCAAAGCTGAGCAGGAGAGCTGACAGGTGTGTGCAGCACCTGTCGACGTTTCTGTGGTTCCTCACCTGAAGCATCAGGATGACCCCTTCTGTGGGGTCAGAACCACTCTGTTACTGATGACGAGAGAGACAGGAGTAACAGGGGAGAGGGAGGGACACGAGGAGCAGCATGGTAGGTTGCACCATCACAATAAAGGCCTGTTTAAAAAGCAGCAAGCTGTGGGAGTGTGCGGACACGTAGGCACGGGGACAGGCCAGAGGCCGTCCTTCACGCCATTAAATCTTGAGACCTTGAAGATGTTCCAATGAGGACAAAGATGCTGCTTTTTCAGTGTCTTCAGAGACGTGAGAACAGTCTAAATGTAGCTCTGAAGACAGCAAGGTGGGTGTAGAAGGGGGGTGGATGAAACCATGGCGACGTCTCAGAGCTTAAAGCAGATCCTGAATCTGGCATTTTAACCACCCCGAGGCACAGAGGAAACGCATCTTCATCAGCCTGCCTTCACCGACACTGGTGATGGTGAAACATTTAACGGACAGCAGTGAAGTCTGTCACCATGTGGACCGCCACGAAAGTTCCTCATCATGACAAAAACCTGGTTTCACAACACCTTGGCCTCCAGACTTCCCTCTTCCACTGAGGAAGGTGGGCCTGTGGCTCCACGTGTAGAGAAGACTCACTTTTGTTTGACAAGTTAAAGATCTTCATGTCATTATTGGGTCAACCATCAACTGCATCACTGCTTCCTGCACAGAAAGCCATGTTATCCATGTTATTATGAAGTTTAAAAAGCCAGAAGATGCAGGAACCGAAATGCCTTCAGGCTCGTTCAGCTTGTCCTCGAAAAGAACCACAACCTCACAGCTTTCTGTGTTTGAATCTCCGTGTGCTGATTTGTTTGGAAGCAGTGTGTGAGTGTGGGGTGGGGGGTGTCACCTTGACTGCGAAGCTGCACTTTCCGCTGCGAACCGCCTCCTCGTCGGTCTGCCACTGATGTGGCCGGCTGGACTCCGGCACATAGACGTCCTTCTTGCGGCGGAAGCTCTGCCGTAGTTTATTCATCACTGAGCTCCCTGCAACACAGGAGAGCACTGTCAGACTTTTCTCACAGCCACATCTGAGTAAAATGTTACACCCAAAAGCTCATTTGTAAATGAAGAAAATCCTCTGACAGACACTCAGTCAAGAGCCATACAGTTTTCTGGGGGGCATAAGAAAGAACAACAGTCCCTCGTTCATCGTGAGAGTTAAGCTCCAAAAATAAACTGCGATAGATGAAATTTACAAAGTAATCAACTTTATTTTTCACAATCATTTTAGATGTTTTAAGGCAGCAAAACTCCTCACTACACACTTTCTCTACCTTTCTCAGACATGAACATTTTCACATTTTTCTCTCTTGTTTAAACTCTCAAAGTTCAAACCGTCACAGAAAAATAAGTCCAGTTTTGTAGAATGAAAACCAAAATCTGATTAAAGGTTTATGTAGATTCAACAAACAGAACACATTCTGTTCAGGAGACATTTCTCTACACCCAATTAGTAAACTGAACACAATAAACTGTAAAAATTATTTTTAAAAAGCCTGAAAGATTGCACTAAAAAACAAAACTGAAACGGCAAGACCGCGAAAGATGAACCGCGTTACAGCGAGGAACCGCTGTAGTGAGCTTTAAGTCAAGGGAGCCAAAACAACCTTCACTCATTCATTCATAAATAAAAGGGTTTTTACTCAGCAAATGTTTTACTAGCAGGTTTCAAAGAATCAGGTTTTTTTTCAAATGTCATATTTATGCACCTCAGAAATCTGTGGCTATTGTAGTGTTTGCTGCAGAAGAATCATGAGCAGAAATTAACTTCAATTCTCATAAACTTTAGTTTAGTAAGTTGTTTTCTGTCCAACAAGTAAGCTAAAAAATCATCTACATAAATTTACTTAAAATTTGTCCAACTTTAACAAAATCTGGTAAAACCTATAAATTAAGATGAAAATGATGAATGCAGAAGATTTGCTGCCGTTTTAGCTCTTTTGTGATGTTACTGCATTCGGACATTTAAGCTGTTGATTTGATTTTCATGACTGGATAAAGCTTCACCAGAACGCTGAGATTTGTCCTTTGAGAAAGTTTGGTTGATCTGGCTCAGAGAGTAAAAAACTGTAAGAATCCAGGACTCGAACAGCCTTCAACTCTACGTGCGTTCCCCTTTGGCTTTCAGGGAGGATTAAAAGGCACAAAAAAGCAAAGACCCAATTAAAAGTTTCTGATCCAAACTGGAAGTGAAGGTTCATCCATCATGGAAAAACCTGGCTTCAGTCTCCCAGGGCAATTTGTACCCGGGACCAAAAGTCACTGAGCCATGCTGTGCTGACATTAAACACGTGAGCAGATTCTTTGACCGACCACTCACACCCACAAACTTCAAAGCAGATGAGGATCTGCTGAGATTAAAGGCCTGTAATCCAGGAGAGTTGACTGTCGACAAACAAGCAGCCAGACTGCAAACACAGCGGCAAACATGTCCCACTGAACTGCATTCGTAGGGACGGTCCACCTGAACTGCAGCAGAGCGTCCTGCACGCTGCAGAAGACGGAGGCGAGGCCTTCTTATCAGACTGCAGCAGGCTGAACAATAAAGCTTTCAAGCCTGACCGGGCCTCCGCACACACAAACATATTGAACCTGTCACCTGTGCAGGGGGGGTCAGCCTGTGCCTCCCAGCCTGGTGAGAAGTGTACAAATAAAAGTGAAGCTGCTCTGATTTGCAAAGGCTTCACACTGCCATAAACTGGAAATAAAAATAGTCTAAAACACAAACTTGATGCCTTTTTGACGGCTCATCGTGTCTCAGAGGGCCGAGCTGTGAAGAACAGGACTCCATTTTACAGGTTTAAGAGTTCACACAAGTTCATATTGAGCCTGGAAACCTGGCCTTCAGGCCCAGATTTAACTCAGTAACTACAGATCAGAAGACACAAATAACTTGTTTTTAGAAAATACATCTGAATATTGTCCATTTTCATCTGTTATTAAGAAAAAAATCTGTTGATAGAAAAAAGAAAAACCGTATTCAGCAAATGAATCAAGATAGAAGTTTTCTTCAGGATGCGTGGCGTATCCATATATAGAGCTTTACTCTCTGAACTTTGGCACTAAAACACGAACTATTTAGTCAGTATGTGTTAAGTGTTAATTTCAATTATATGCCAAAAAAGGTGAAGTTTAAAAATGGAAATGATATTTTATAAATATTCTCCACATTTGATCCTTAAATGGTCTCAGAGTGAGCCTGGAACAGCAGCTGCTGTGTTTGAAAACTTAAACTTCTGTCTACAGGAGTTATAATGCAGTTAGTTGGCATCAGCTGTGCATGCACATCAACTGTGCACGTATATCAACTGCACATGCATCAACCTTGCACGCGCATCAAGTGTAAACGAACATTAACTGTGCACGTGCATTAACTACGCATGTACATTTATCAGGCACCTGTATTAGCTGTGCACACGCATCAACTGTGCATGTGAATTAACCGTGTATGCGCACCAACTTTCCATGCGCATCAACTGTGCACGCGCATTGACTGCTTAAGTACATTAACCATGCACATGTACAGACTCTATCCCACAGGAGAGTTGAGAATCTAAAAAGGCGGCGAACCAGAGGACCAAAGCACAGCTTCAGCCATTGCTTCATCTCTGAACAAACTCCATCATGTAGGTCATTTCATGTGTGGTCTACTGCAGAGCTGCAAGCTTCTGATCTGCAGCGCAGGGACCAGCAAGGGAGGGAATCTCCTGCACTTCCCTTTGCTGCAGTTTCTATAAACAATAAATGAATTTGATAAATGAGCCACACCTTCAGCTGCAGCTTCAATGCAGCAAAACTACTTCCAATGGTTGATGTTAAACTATGGAGTAATAAAAGATATTTTCGACATTAAAACGTTTTTTACTTCATTAACAATATTTTTGTACATTCTCGATTGTGTGATTGGGTAGTCTGGTAATCACAAAAAACTGACGGTCATCTGATCTAGTGTCCAGATTGCTTGTGATTGGTGCGTCATAATGAAGCGATCCAGGCTGAGACTGGCTAACAGCAGTGGTCCAGTGCCCACTTCAGAGGACTCAGATCTGCTGTAAACGGGTTAGGGCGCCATTCTCCAAAGCTGTTGTCATTTTGAAAACATTGTGCTGTTGAACCACAACATGAACCAAACTACAAACATTATGCTCTAACAAAACAGTTTTAGCTCCAAATGACCTGGAAAGGCCTCCAGGGTTCGCCAGACCTGGATCGTTGAAGTCAATAGATAGAGAAAAGTTGGACTTGGAGAAAAATCCTGATGGAACACAGATCAGTACAGATAATGGAGGAGGAGGAGGCTGAAGGTCTGCTGATCCAGACAGAACGACGGGGTCACAGGTCAAAGACAAGATTTATGTTGCTGGTTCATAGAAAGAAAGAAAACATTGTCTATTTCTGGTACCCTTCTATGACACGTATTTCCTCCTAGTGAGCGGATGGAACAAAGTTCTTCATGTGCGAGGAAACCAAAGCCTGCGGTGGGAAACCATGCTGGCAATCTGACACGACAGTGAAACTCTCTGAAGGACTGGGATGTCAGGAGTCTCCATCACACGAGTAGGAAGGCTTTTGGGGGGGTTCTCTGTGCTTTCAGCCTCAAAGGGAGAATTTCAATGAAAAACCTTTACTTTAGTATTATTGTTAGAATGTGTGAGGAATGTCATGGAAGAGTCGCATGTTTAGTCTCTACATGGTGCAGCAGAAGGAGGGTCAATGCTGAAAGGTTTTAACAAGCTGCTCACTTCTGACCCCTGGGTTTGGTTGGTGATGATGGAGGAGCGTGGATTCAAGCAGGAGTGTGGGAAGGTTTGGTGTCAGGAGGCGGGCTGAACCCTGCTGGACCTGTCAGAGCTCCTGTTCTGGTCCTGGGACATTCTCTGGCTCCTCTCCTACAGCACTAATGAGGACAATTACGCAAGACGCGTTTATGCTCCACTGTTCAGGAAAATATCAGGCGTATGCACGCCGTGACAGCGCAGGCAAAAACATGGAAGACCTTTGCCAAACAGTGAATCGACGGGCAAATGAATGGAGTAAGATTTTCCCACTGCTGCTGCGCTGCAGCTCTGAGAGAAGGGAGAGCGCAGCTTCAGATGTAACAGCATTTGAATAATCTCTCCAGGAATGAAAAACTCATTAATCCCTGCAGAAGGATCCGAAAGATGAGTGCAGCAAGACGGGGAGCCACAAAAAAAAAGAAAAACAGAAAAGGGAAGTTAATGAAAAATCCTCTCCTGCACGTTTTTCTCATAAACGCAGCTACTTTTCATTTGAATTCTACGTAATCTGCATTTTCTGAAGACTTAGTCTAGGAAAGCAATCAAAGGAGAGGGTGTCCTCAATCAGTCAAGCAGTTAAACAAGAAGATCCAGAACCGTCCAGCTCAGCTCTGCAGACCCACACAAAGAAAACATTCACAAAATGCTGCTGTGATGATCCAACTTTCTTCTGCAGGTTTGAACTTTTACAGATTAGACTAAATCTGCATGAGAGTAAAAAGCCGAGAACGGTGGACAGGACAGTGTAACCCTGATGACACCAGAGCCGAGCGGTTCCTAAGCATCTGACAGTACGTTTGAAGACAAACAACTACCTGTTCTGAAAAGCTCATAACTGGAGTTCCAGCGATCAATGCGCCACATGACCAGTGACCGGTCAGGCTATATTTCAGTTTTCCTCCTGTTTGTGTGCATATAGCCCTTCGTAAACGATTTGTTGGCAGTTTAAATAAAACCATGTGTCTGGTTTAGTAACAAAGCAATCAAACATCTAACCAAAACTTGTCGTGCTTTTTGATTTAGCAGCTCTTCCTCCTCCCGAAGTACAATCATGCATTCAAGTGCTGGGGTGCCCCCCCAGCGTCTGCACCATCTTCACAGCGGAGCATCAAGGTTTAAAGACCAACCGATCTGCACGTCTTTACGCAGCAGAAGCTCCAGCTGCAGCCACAGCAACAACCCGGTCCAATTCAGAGGAGGTTGACACAACCTGCAAGTGCATGGCCCACGTGCACGGGGATTCTGGTTCTAGCGGAGCATAAATAGAACAATGTGTATTTGATTTAAACTAAGCTAACAAAAATATGACGGAAACCACACAGATCTGGAGCAGCAGGTAGATGATGCTTTTGGGCTGTTTAATCAACAAAGTTTAAAACCATTTTTACTCCTTGTTCAGTAAAACTTAAGATTTTGTATATCCTATAGAAAAAACGAAGTCCTTGTCAGGAGTCAGTGCCCTGTCTCCCCCTCTGGTCACCGGTGGGGGCCATCTCTAGAGTACTGACAGGACTTCACCTCCCATCAACCCCAGTACACAGTGTATGGATGCCTCCCCATCTGACTCTCATCAATCAGTCACAAGAACACTTAAGCACTGCTTAGGAACACATTCAGAGAAGTTTTGTTTGTGCCTTCATGCCTTGATACTGAGCGTTTGTTCCTGATCTGATCACCTGCTTACCTGACCCTATTCTGTACCTGACTCTGCCTCTTTGCCGCCTGCCTAACCTTTGCCTGAATTCTAACTCTGGTTTAGCTTTCGTGACTTTTAGCTGCGCTTTGCTCCTGTCTGCCTGTCACTTTCAAATAAACCTGCTGCAAGTGGAACCAGCTGTCTGCCCGTTTGTGACAGTCCTTATGTACCACAACTTTCATTAAATTTATTACAATTTTGATTTGCCGGTCTTTCAGTGAGAGAAGGAATTTCAACCCTTTTATTAGAAAATCAAAATGTTTTATGAAACAAAGGAGTTGACATTTTTGCATGATGTCCTACAAAGTTCTGAGAAAGAATAGACTACGTGACAGATTTAGACATTGGTCCAGAA
This sequence comes from Oryzias celebensis, assembly GCA_014656515.1. NCBI lineage: Eukaryota > Metazoa > Chordata > Actinopteri > Beloniformes > Adrianichthyidae > Oryzias > Oryzias celebensis. Next base: position 51,264,793 of record BNCR01000005.1, read on the forward strand.
ACTCGGTCGCCCTCTGTATTCTTCATTCATACAACATGAAATAAACATTTCGCTGGATTCAATCAAAGTCACAACTTTCAAGTTCTAAGCAGTAGATGAACTAACGGCAATCAGACACTGACATGCAGGGTGTAGCGGCTGCTCCTGGAATCATGATAACTCCAAATGGAATATTCTGGGCCACATGCAGCCACAGAGAATTAATTACAGTTTGACACATTGGCACTCAGGGGAAAGCTGACCTAAATGAAGTCGGTATCACATTCAGAGATGACATGCTGTCTCTCCATTAAAACGTCTTCATCATGTTGCAGCTGAGGGCCGTTCCCATGACCAGAGAACACATTCATGTTTATTTGGTTTAATTTTGGGCTCAGCAGCCATGGAAGAGCATCTGTAACTGAGCTGGAAGCTGCTGCATAAACAACCAGCAACGCGCTGAACCATTGCAGGTGCAGCGAATGATGCAGCCTGAGGAAACCCGGATACTGAAACTGGAAAACAACCTGCAGTCTCTGCCACTCTAGCTGCAGTGTGTACATTTGTTACCCATTCAAGCATATTTGGGATTTAAACCAACAGAAACGCCAGAATGAAAGAAGGTTAAAGGTGCAACGCCGCAGAGGAAGGAAACGAAGAGGAAAGGAGAGCTGCTCCCTCTCTTTCTACAACAGAAAATACTTTTTTCTTCTGACCTGCAGAATGATAATGACCTGTCCCCACCCCCCATCATAATGACATAAACACTATAGATAAGCAAATAAAACACAGCAGCGTCAGGCGGGAAACTTCAATTAAAATGGCTTTTTTGGGGCCTGATTTATCTTACGTAGATCACATCTTGTGTTTAAGTAGGATGTATGAGGGACAAGTTACTAAGACTGAATGCACAATAAATAACCAAACACAATATTTAAATCGCGATGTAGTACACTATGTTAAATCAATGCAATGGAGAGTACAGCATGAACAAAGGAAACAAACAAAACAGACTACAGGCCTACGCTCAGACCATTGCAGTGCATGCTCTGCAGCAGTTCGTCCACTGATGGGAGAGGTCAATGCCCCAAAGAAAGATGGAGAAGAGGAGTGAACTGTGGACAACAGAAACGTCAGGGAGTAAAATGTTGTTTTAGCCAAAAGAGAACAAAGAATTTCTTATTTTTTATTTTTTAAAGAACGGTTTCATATCAACCTTTAACTGATGCAAATGCCCAAAATGGCAACGCTGGATATGCAGAAGCCTATATCTCAATTATTTTATTTGCATGAACAGAAAAGACCTGCACTTTTTGTCATCTTTTTCTGGACCAACATGTCCTTTAAACAATGAGCCCATTTACCTGCACACCAAACACCTGATCATTATCTGATTTATTACACTATTGGATTCTTCAAGACACATGGACTTGATAATTCCATTTTCCGTATAAAATAACAGCAGTTATCTGTTTCATATCCCAGTTATATCAGATTAACACATGTAGATTTCTCCCTAAAGGCAAGACTTCCTGGCACATGCATGTTTTTACGAGAGCACACCTTAAGTAAGTTTGGTAGGTCTTCCCTCAGGTGTGTCCAGAAATCTGGGTCAGGCTGGTTTTAAAATCTGGGCAGAAGAAGCCATCATGGATTTAAACTCTTTGCTTTTGGCCAAAAAAAGCATTTTGTAATAGTTTTAGAAAAAAAAGCCTGGCAGTAGAGATAATGCTCCAAATGGAGTTGCTCTTCAGTTAAGTGAATAGTGCCATAAACAGACAGAACAGAAAGGCTGGGTGGCCTCTTGGAGAGGTTTGATGTAGTGGTTTGAGCACCAGCTCCATCCATCCTACTTTCTTCTTACAGCAGGCAGCTTCAGAGCACACAGTAGGTTGTAAATCATATGGCAGCCGCAGAAAGACGTCTTTACAGAGGTAGAGATAGGCTGAGATGGTGCAGAAGATAATAAAGAGAGATTTTTTTACATTTGCTGAATCAAAAGTTTTCAAAAACAATCCATACTTCTTAAGTGCTCCATCAGGCCTGTCTGCCGGTAAAAAAAAAAAGAACAAACCTGTACGAGTCATGCAGGACAAAACATCAAGGTCGTTGGCCACTTTGTGACCCCGTTGAGCGAAAATAGTCATGTAAGGAGCCAGAACTCAAACCTTACTAACGCCAAAGCCACCATACATCATCACCAGTACGTCACAAGGACATGTAAATGTCATTATCCTTTCAAATACTTCCCAATACACCTAACACAGGCACAACAATGGTACGTTCCATTTACATGACTGTAAGACACACCTGTGTTCCTCTTAAGATGCAGCCGCTCTTCTCTATGACCCGAACAACCCAAAAACCCACAGAACTCGTACGAGTCGAGCCCCGCCTTACAGGTCACGTAACTAAGATTTAGATTAAAAAAACAAGCTTCATGTCCTCAGGGTGAATCGTATCTGATGCTACCCTTATGTTTGAAGGTGTAGGAGTGTCCTAATTCTTCATTACATGAAGGGGTGAGGGTCGGGGGGGCTTTTAAAGGTGCTATAAAAGATCTTTTCTTATTAAGATCCACTAATGACAACAGTCATGGTTTTGTACTGAGACCTCCCCTGATGTATTTATTCGTTGTTCTTCGACAGAACATTTTAGAGGCACCTCAGGGTAATCTCAGAGTGAAACATCTTTCAGCAGAAACTCTTATTTCTTGAGGAACATCACTGGATGTATTCATACAAAGTGCAGCAGCAGAGCAGAGCATGAACAGTGAACCCATTGTTCCTAAAACATGAACACGAACACACAAAATGCAGACAGATGATTGCAGCTTGTTGTGGCTCCACAGCAGAAATGGCTCCGTTATTGAGCTTAGCTGTTTCTTGAGTTATAAAGTGCCTTCAGGGGAGATCAGGCAAGGTGGAGAAATCAGGCCAAACTGCAGAGACGGAGCTTTCTCTGTGCTGAACGTTACACATTCACCAGGCCTCAGCAAAGTGATGTTAATACATGATCTATTAGCTCTGCTGATGAACAGGTCCCATGCTGAAGTAATGACATATTTATAGATGTACAAAATTACTAGATTAGTCCAGATTTGCAGTTTTTCCTCTTAAAGGCTATGGAATGAAGTTCATCTAAAGTACATGTAAAATCTTCACCCCCACAGGCCAAAAGCAGACAGAACCCCCACACACGCACGCACGCACGCACGCACGCACGCACGCACGCACGCACGCACGCACGCACACACGCACGCACACACGCACACACGCACACACGCACACACGCACACACACACACACACACACACACACACACACACACACACACACACACACACACACACACACACACTAGTAAACTTGAAGTAAGAGGGAGTATGGATTCAGTATGGATCGGTGAGTCCGAGGAGACTATGTCTGTGCTTGAACTGGACCGCAGGCTTCACTCTCAGCTTGGATAATCCGTGATCCGTACGAATCACTTGCCATGGTTCGGCACACACATGTCCCGCGGATCCCCCACTTTCTGGTGCGCATCATCCAAACCCATTTTCCAAGCAAACCGCACAAAAACTGCACCTCAAATTGGCCTCCATCGTCTTTTATTTTAATGTGCGTCAAGTCGCTGCGTGATGCTTATCCAAAAGAGTATTTAAAACATCGGACGTTCTGGCTGTGCATGCGAGTTTTCCTCAAACTCAAAAGAGTGGATGATGAGAGATCAGGTGTTTTTTTTTTTAAGAGTTCTACAAAAACATTGGTAAACACGTTTTTCACAGCCGGTTTGTTGGAGTTGGTTATACAGAGATTTTCCTGGAATGTGGATGTCTGTCAGTCCCGTGGAGAAAGACGCAGCAGTGGAGAAAGCTGCTGCTTTCTCGCTGCACGTGTGCTCAGTGAGGGAACAGAGGGACAGTTTATTGCAGCAACAGGGGACACAGTAAAGAATTTAAAGTTGTAAATCCATCCAACCATCCTTCCTTCCATCCATCAATCCATCCTTCCATCCTTCTATCTTGTTTAACGATCCAGTGCTAAATAATGTACTTTTGTTTATAAGAACATCCAGAGTATTTTTATGTTTAGGAATATTCATGAGATCAAAGATGTTATAAGTGTTTTTTAATAAAAAGGCAATTTTGAGCAATTTTCTTGATGTAATATATGTGTGTGTTTGTATTTAAAGTACATTATTTCGTTTTTTTTAATGTATGCTGTACTACTTTTAGAAAAATAAATGTTTATCTTTAATTTTGTTATTTTGCTTTTTTCCTTTTTAGTGATCTAAATGTAGCGATCTGAACTGTGACTCAAAAACTGTTACACGATCTGAACCGGGATCCGTTACACCCCTGCTCCCAGCTGAAGTGGAGTCAGATCGAGATGATGAACAAACATGTTTAGATGCTTCATCCAACACAATGAAAGCCTGTGATCTCTAAGTCATTTTATTTATTTATACATTTAAACCAGAATGGGAGGATAAACTCCTTGATATTGAACATCTCGTTTTCAAGAGGGTCCTCCATTTTGAAAATCATGAGCACAGATGACAGAGTAGAAAACAAACAACCTTCCTGTCTGTTTACATTTAACATAATATAATTTAAAAAATCAAACCCCTTAGATTGTTGAATGGAAAATAGTGTATTTGGCTGGTAAGTCAGTCGGTTGTTATTGACATGGTGAGCGCAGAAACGTTAATAAGGTTCTCTTAAGGTTTAAGTGTGTTAAGTTTGATCAAATCCTTTTAAATCTCTTTTAACAAATTAAAACCAGTGTTCTGAAAACTTTTGAGGCTCCTGTGGAATAATCTGCAAGTTTGCATCACAACTACAAACCCAGAAACAAATAGCATACCATAGGACAAAGATGAAAAAACATTTAAAAAATCTCATTTAAATTTAAACAATTTAAAATATGCATGATTCTGTGGTATGAGTTGGGCAACGTAAGATCTGTAGCCAAGTTCCCAAGTAATACCCCCCCCCCAAAGCGTATAAATCCCTCCCATGACATGCAAGTAAAGGGGGAAACCCCCCCACCCCCTCATTTAATAAAGTGAATTTCAGGCCACGGGTTATGGAAAGAGCTGGGAGCACTTTGTTGCCCTAATTTTAAATACTTATTATAAATGGTTATTGTTTACATTTTAAAGAATTTAAATAAATAAATAATCATTACAACATAATCCAGGTAGTTATGTTGTTTCTGTTTCAAAATGTGGTGGTGATGGGGGGCGTGCGGGGGGAAAGGGGGTGTGCGTGCTGGGTTGCAGCAAGATCTCTCTCCGCCTAGGGCGCCATGCGCACAGGTCTGGCTTTGCAGGTAGGCTTCACTGATCCAGTTCTGCTAAAACGATGGAGGACGAATCTAAAGTTCTGAAACAAACCAGGAGGTTCTGTGAGACAGAAAACACACCTGTGTGTGTAAAGTCAGTAAAACAGCAGGGATTTGCAGATTTTTTTTGTGGGGTAGGGGGGTCCTACCATAATAGCATCTCCACAGCTTTTGTTCTGAAGTTTGCTAAAACGGAAGCAGCTAGCAGCTAAAAATAATGAAGTAAGATAAACAGCTATACACAGAACAAGGAGTACGGATAATAAAAACATTCTATAGTATGATTTTGAGGCAGCGATCATACCGAGAGTCTCTTTTACAGATCTTCATCTGGTTTGGTTCAAGGAGAAAACCAAGCACTGAACCAAACCAGAAAAATCCTGCAGTTCCAACAGCAGCTCATTGAGTAACAAAAAGCACAAAGAAAAAAAAGTTAGTCCAACTAACCCTCTGATTATCGTACAAAAATAAGTGCACCCACCTCTTTATTGCAACACGTTTACCATCTTAAACACAATCCAAATTTTTGTGAGCCCCACCTCTTCACTTTTGAGCTGTGGACTGTTTTTTAAATAAATCATTGCTCTCAAAGGGGCCAAAGTTCAGGTGAGCTCTCACACCTGTCCAGTCAAGTGCACTGAGGAAACGAACCCTGGTGGGAATCAAAACGGCCACTGTCAGTCTCTCCTCTGATACGCTGAATCATTTTAATGAGATTTTGCCAGGATTATACTTTGCTATACTTAAATAAACAACAACAAAAGAAAATAATTTAAAATTTGAATGTCATCCTAAAACTTATAATGTAGTAGATCAATTAAGACTTAGTTTTAAAAGGTTTACTTTCTAAAATAAAAACTTTGTACAAAAGATCAAAATGTATAAAATAACTTGTGCAAATAAAAACATATCTTTCACTATAATGCAGATAAATCTGTTTGTTTTTATTTTGGTTGAATAAGAGCCAAACATTGTAAATGAAACTTTGTTAAGTTTTTGAAGCTGAATGTATTATATTTGATACTTGAGTCTGTCAACCCTCCACAAGAGGGATGGAAATACAAATTTCTTGTATTGTTTGGGGTCTTGGAATGTTTTTGTTAGCTCAGGAAAAAAATTATATCTTTGAGCTGTGTGACCTGATGTATCAAATATGATACAAACTGAAATTTATATGTATGCAAAAAATTGTTTGTTTTTTGTTCAGAGGGACCTATAAAGGCTTCAATTTGAATTTCCTGTCAATCATTTAATGGTTCAGGCCTTATAGGGTTAAATTAAAAAAACAAAAAAAGTTCTTCAAATAAAACAAGTTATTTCTAAAAATATTGACTGCTGTTTAATGAAACACAGAATGAGTTTACAAAAAGACAGACCTGCACAGATAACAGCAGGACACTGATCAACACTGTGAATAACAGCAGACACATACCGAGGACAAGGAGAGAGCGGGAAACCATCGATGTTCCCGCTGCTGTTTTAAAATCTGAAAACGGTTCTAGTGAATTCAGACACAGACCATCATCAGGTAGTGAGACGCCTGTCTGAGTCAGTGTTTGTTCAGCAGCATGAGCAGAGGAGATCGAATGGAACAGGAACTTCCTGCTGAGCGAAAGGACACGCAATTCCTGCACAACCTGTCTCACCAGGCAGAGACATGCCTCAGCAGTTCATCCGCCCTCCACCAACCCCATCTGCAGGTGGAGGAGCTGAGCCTACAACATGTTTACATGTAACCAACTCCATTTAGGATTAAAGGCTGCAATGTTTTGAATGAAGTCTGGTATGATGAAAGTCTGGTTGGACAGAAGTCAGAAAGATCTCCAAATACAGTAGTAGTGTTCTCTGCAGGTCTGCAAACGTTCAGCAGCTTCAGGAGCTCAGGAGGTGACAAAATGCTGGATAGATAATTATGTAATAGATTAAGGTACACTGTGTGGAAGACTATGAACTCCAGCAATGGCAGAAAGAATCAGATTAGATTATGACAAGGTTCATGAGAGAATGCTGCTTTAGTGAGAAGTCTGGAAGCATAGTTAATGGGAGAAGCAGTTTTTATGTGCTTTGATCTAACATTAAAACAAGAAGTTCCACAATATTCAGTAAATAATATTATAAAGAGAAAACAAATCACAGATTTTACAAGAAAAGACAGATTTTTTTTAATTCTGATAAATCTCTTACAAAACAGGAATTTGGAGAGAGGTGATATAACATCATACTTCAAAAAGTAAAGATATATCGTAATAAATAATTTTTCTGATGCACCTATATTTCTGATTCAGTCCCGCTACTCGAATGTTTTGTGAGCAAACATCTTCCTAAAGATCATGTTGCTCTTTGGGACATACAGTCACATGTTACCATGGCAACCTCATCCCTAAATCAGTAAACTGCACATGACTGACGTACAATTGTTACTACAACAAGCTTTGTTGGGTCACATGGCTGCGAAGCGGCGTGCATCTCCAAGAGGAGTTTACCTAAATCGAATGATTTCATGAGAGCATCCCAGGTCTAAAGTTTTCTTTAAGAAAATCTTAGTAAGGATGACAGATATCATTCTTAGCTCAAAACAAGGAGCCAGACACGCAGGAGGACGAATGAACACGGACTGCAAAACATCAAAAGGATGACAAAGGACCAGAGCTCCACCATCTGATCCCCTACAACTCAGTCACCAATTACAGCAAGATAATTAGCAGTCCTCAAAGGCCCAACAAGCTGCAGGCCTGAAGCCCAGACAGGTCTGCAGCCTGTTGTGGATGTCTCACTTGACCAAAAGCTTATGGAAGTTGTTTTCTGAAACTGTATGAAGTCTGCGACCAAGCAGACCCCCCCCTTCATGCAGCGAGTGCTTCTGCAGCATCTATTTCTCACACAACCCGTCTGTTGGCTATGATGGATGCGTCATATTTCACTATCATGCTGCCATGACACCTGTAACTCTGTAGTAAACAAAACGCTGCTGTCAGTGATGCAACCAAAACAAATGCGTCCTGCTCAGCCTCTCCTTCCTGGATACCTAAAGCAGACCTCCGTTACCTGCTCCTGATCTACATCACTCTACCAGTGAGGGCATCAAGCTGACATCTGGAACAACAGCAACCTTCTCCTCACAAACATTTGGGAATGCATGAAGTGATTCATAACCGCTCTCTTCTTGAGGCAGAACATGATCTTCAGCTCATTAATAATTGACCATGTTCTACTGGGGGAACGTTCAATTATCGATTGGGTAAAGCGTCAGCGTAAGCTGCCGTGCAGCTTCTCCTCCACTGTCAACAACATGAAGGCCCGAAAGGAGGACTCCTCTGATCACAGCTGCAGCATTGCTGTGAAACCTTACTAAATGAATCATTTCAAAAGTTTTCATCCTTGAAAGGAGCTCAAACAGTTATAACATGGAGGATCCTCTCAATACAGTTATAGAACGAGCTGAGCCGCTGAAAGAAGACTCAAATGGACCCAAGATCCTAGACGCCAATCACTGTCACAGCATTACAAACAGAAAATAATTGCAGTAAAACTTTGTTCAATCAGTAAAAACTGTCTATACCACCTCTGCTGAACATAAAAGATGAAACAATTACAGCGAAGTTTTCATACTCTAAATCAGAAGGAAGCGGAATGATCTGGTCCCAGAAGCAGAAGGATGATCTCAAACCAGCAGCACAAAGTTCTATCTGAGACCAACCTCCAACCGCCTGTCATACTGCAATGAGTAGCCTGTTGGCTGTCTACTTACAAACAGAAGAGAGTTTTGTATGTAATCAGACAGTTACTTCCCATGATTCAATTAAATCTCGCACATTTTCTCAACACAATATTTTTGTCCAATTGCTCTTAGTTTGAGCAAGTTCAACCATCAAACTGTTTTCACCTATCAAGTGTAGAGGCTCAAACATTTATGTCATCAGTCTAACCAAACATGCGTAACTCCAAACTGTCCTTACGGGTGGATAAAAAAATGGAAAAATGGTCAAACCTGTATAGAACATGCAGATGACCGACATGACATATATCAAGCCGTAGACTGCTCATTAAATCCATAAAGAGAAAATGTTCATGTACATTTTTTGAGAAAATTTAGCAACGAGAGTGTAGTTTGTTTGGACATCCTACAGGCACTTATGTATCACATGCGCACCCCAATGTGTTCTGCATTTGTGCACAGTCAGTACTCACACCTTAATAACTAGTGTGGCGTAACAACACCATAGTACATTATCACTTGTACGTCATGAAAGTGTGTAACTTCCATTAGGATACTTTACGACACACATATGACAATGATGTGTTCTATTTTCATGACGACCTTTGAAGTGGCCATGTGAGCTTCAAGAACTCTGCTCCTCCTTGTAATGATCCCACCTTTGATATTTCTTTTGATTGTTTCTTTATTGTTTTATGTAAAGCTCTTTGTACATGAAATGTGCTATGCAAATAAACTTGCCTTACCTGGTTTCACTAAAAATCCTCACCAGGGTGCACTAATCATTATGTAAATATTCCAAAAGAAGCCACAAGGAAATGTTTCATTTGCCTACCAGACAAATTATAAAATGTTCCAAAGAAATTGAATCCTAACACAGATGCTTGCTTTTCTCCAGTGGAGCAGTGAAATACTACATAAAACCACAGAGGTGGTTACCATGAAAATGGCGCCATGGCTACAAAGATCCAGATCCAGCGATTGCGTGTGGAGCAACGGTGGCCTGAAACACTGTAAGGAGAAGTGAGGGACGGATTCACTGACACGTCTATGTCAACATGTGGTGAACATAATAACTACTTTCAAGACAGCAAATACGGGAAGTGATGTCAAACTGCTTATAAGTGTGAAGTCGTATTACAAAAGCAGATTAAAACTTTTTATTAATGTTCATCTTTGTTTACATTTCTGCAACTTTAATTTGGCAGAAAAGAACAAGACAGGCTCAGCTGTGTCGATGAGCTCTGCTCCATCTCCTGCACGTTGTGTCAGAAGATGTTTCTCTGTGAGGTTAAAAGCTCCTCAGCTGGAAGACTTGGACGTGTCACACTGACTAACGTTGAAGAACGGCCGTGATCTCCTCTGTCAGATCTGAAAAACTTCACCGACATTGGCTGCAGACCTATCTGTCAAAAGAAATTACTTTTTTATTTTTTTAAGATTAAAATAAATTTGATCAAGTCACAAAAAGATTTTTAAAAATGTATTTTTGAAATAAAGTTTTGCAGTGTTCCGCAGACAGAACATGTCTGCCAGATTGGGAACTAAAAATGCTCCTCAACAAACTTCATGATATTCAAACACAATCAGGGAGCAAAACCTGAAACACATTGAGGACCCCCCCATTCCAATCTCTCACTGCAACACTGAAAGTTGGGGACTTGAAGAACCTTTGGACTTCATTACAAATATATTTATTGTATAAATTGGACTTCCCAAAACACACAGACAAAAGAAATGTTTAAAAAAAACTGAGTGAAATATTTTCTTTCTCCTCAGAAATGCTAACTCTAAGACTTTATATTTTATGAGGAATGTGTGTGTAAATTAAAGACAATAAATAAACTCCTTCCTTCTGCATCTTCACCAAATAAATCCCTTCTTTACCAGAAATAAAGTCTAAGCATAATGGCCCCAGGTCACTCGCAATTAAAGCAGAGATCAGAAGGCTGAATAAAGCATGAGCTGTTCAGGTATCATGTTATATGGGGGGCCCAAGAGACACAAAAGGAGCTTCTGAGCCCCACATCGAATCCAGGGAGGAGCGAAACCAGCACAAACCTGAAAAGCAACTCCCACGTTCAGAGAGGCTCCCGGTGCACCCTTCCCTAATCCTCAGAAGAAACCACCAGGAAAAGATGAGAAGATAAATGTTTAGCACCAATTCAAAGCTAAAGACTGAAGAGCGGCTCTTCTTTTCTGTTATAAAAAACTGCCATGAATTTGTCAACTCTGCACAAACTGAAAGGATGAGTGACAAAACGCCTGTTAACAACCTACAGGAACGAGGTGACTGAACACTTCCTTTAATGCACACAAATGGAGACAATAAAATGAATGCAAATCACACTCTGTTCAATTGGAGAGGGGGGATTCTTTTGCTTTGTCAAACGCATAAAAGCTTCATAATAACCCAAACAATCACACCAACAGTGTATAAAAAAGGGGGGTATCCCCACAGCACCGGGTTAGCATGGTTAAAAACATGCAGTCCAGTTTGGGTCCTTGTGCACCCATCTGAGTGATCTGGCTGTCCTGAAAGACTCAACATGCTACAATAAAGACTGGTTTAAATACAGTTTAGGTTTGCTGCCATTGCAGAACTCTGTACCAGTTTGTCAGCAAAAGCTGGGACTTCTCTGTTGCTGAAGACATGAGTTCAGCCCAACAGTTCCAGAGAAACTATTTTAGGTCACTTGTGTGGAAACGAGGTCAGCTGCACATCTGAGATCTTGGCTTTAAAAGTCATCCTCTGACTGAATCCTCTCACAGTGTCTCTGCTGGATCTGCTCCCAGGCAGAGAAGAATGTGGAGCTGAGTCAAGATCCAACATGCAAGGCCTCAGTAAACAGGGCATCAGTGGGAAATGTAGCAACCAGATCAATTCAGACTTTCAAGGCCTTGGTTTTATTCAACTACTCCTTCTTTTTAGGACTTTCAATCAAAACGCAATTCTGCTCAGAGAACATTCTGATATTATATGAACAGTGGTAATATGTAAATGTATTAATGCATTCAATTATTCTGATCTTTTAGCAGCAAAATATTTATTGTTATTCAATCCAATAACGTTCATTATTAATCTATTTCTTCACAAAAAATAAAGTCATTTGGATGTTAAAGGGTTTTCACATAACTAGTGATTAAAAATGAACAAAAGTAAAACTTTTCAAACAAAAAACTGAATTCTTAATACGAACAAATTAGCACTTCTCTGCTATAAAAACGCAAATAAATTACATTAAAGTAGAAATAATCACTAGATTTCTTTTAAACCAGCCATAGTTAAAATAGCTGAACTGAATCTGTTCCTATTTGGAGATGTTTATTTTGAAAGTCTAAATGTAGTCAAACTGATGTGATGGAACCAGAATCTGGAGGGTAACTGAGAACGACCCCCCCCATCCAAAGAATAAAAATTATGAGGCATTTGAAACCCCTGAACCGTGGAAGTGACTTGAAGCATGTGTAGAAGAAATATTGTTATGGATTCAAAAACATGTGTCATGTGGGGACATGGACGGGTACATCAGTCCAATCCGACATGGAGAAGAGATCAGAGCTCCAGCTCTCGCACTACCTCAGAGGATGATGGACCAGAAACTGATCATCAACATGGAAGCAGACGTCCATCGCTCTGCTCTCCATCATCCCTGATCCCGTTTGCCCACGAGGTCCTCATGGAGGGTGAAGTTCATGTCTCCAACTAAACTGCTTCCCAAAGAGGAGGACTGGGCCTTCTGGACCTCTAGTCCAACTGCTGACACATTCACGTGTGGGGGGAGTGTTCAGTGGCCAATAGCCAATGCTCCTCCCCTCATTCTTGGAGATGACCAAAAGTTACTTTAACAACCTTGTAGAAACAGAAGCCTCCATTTGTCAGAATATTAGAAATACTGGTGCTGAATTACTTCTGAATGTGAAGCTGCCTGATCAGATGACCTACTCACTGTGACCTGCTTTTAAATAAAGCTTTAAAATTTTGAAATGCAGCAGATTCCATTCTGAAGAGACTCACTCAGGCCAGCGACCCGGCATAAACGCTCATTAATGTTTAGTAATGATGAGCCTCCTGTTGTTGCAGGATAATTTCATCAGACACAGAGAAAACAACAACTCAATTCAATTTCCTTCATGCTCATTACGAGCAGCAGGATGTGGAGCATCAGCACCATAGGTCTCTCAGTAACCATCATCATCATCATAGCAGCAGAGATGTAGAACTCATGTTTTTACAACAAACTCAGCAACTTTCAAAAGAAAACAGAAGGTCACAGACGCATCTTTTGTCTGCCTCTTTCATTTCATCTAAAAATAATTTCAAACCCTAACAAACACATTAAGAAGGGCACCTCCAAACGCCAAAAGAAACAAAACCTTGAGAAACAAAGCATTTACATTTAGAAATCTAAATTACTACAGTACTTTTGTATTTCTAAAGGATCATGTCATGTAAAAATCAATTTACTGTCAAAAGTCTTACAATAAAGAGCAATTTATTTGTCAAAATGCATTTTAATTTAAAGTTAATCTAAAGTTATGAAAGAATTACTTTCAGACAAACAAAAAGGTACAAGAAAGATAGTCTTCAAGTTGAGTCATTTCTGCACCAAAAGTAAAAACTGACCTGAAGACATCAGCAGGATCTTCATTAAATATAAAGTAAGAACAAACAATTTTCTGGATTTTGCAAACATAGGACAGTTCTGTTCTACAAGTTTCTAAGCAAGATGATAAAACAAAGTTCAATGAAATGTAAAGTTATTTTATAGCATGAAAAACAATATAGCAATTAAACACTGGATTTTATGTAAAAATTGAAATATTATAGAATAAACCCATAAAAATCAGCACGCGGCGGGACATGCCATAAATGATAAACAACATTATGCAGTCAAACATTTAAACAGTAAACTCTTGAACTTAAATGGTAACGTCTAAAATGCCCCTTAACTTTCCCCTTAAGACGCAAACAAAGCAGCAGTTTCAGCAGATCGCTGTTTACCGTGACAGACCCCCCCGCTGTCACATAAACAAAGCTGTGACCTCGCGGAGCCACAATAAACTCCAGCTTCCAAAAGTCCGTCATGTGGCTCGCGCCGTCAATCACGCGCCTCTTTTCACGAGGAAAGTAATCTGAGTACCGGTGTTTACGTGGTCCGGGGGGGACGGTGCTCCCGGCAGCCGGAAGGTCTCACGGAGATACCATTACCTCATCCAGGGGCCCATTATCACACCTGACAAAAATGCTGCGCGTTCGGACGATGAGTCACGGCCAGTCCAGGGGGAGCGCGAGCTCGGAGCTCGCGGAGCTTTCGACACGAGCCGTGACTTCGAACTTTACCGCACTTGTGACAGCGATATTACACGGTAGGGCGGTGTGTAACAACGTGTCGTGACACTTTGCGTGCGCTCTGAGGTCAGCCGTTTACCTTCGAAAGTTAACCAGGTACCTGAAAGTTAACCAGGTGATTCGAGGACGGGGGAAAACGTCGAACGGGCTCCGTCTCCGCCCGTTTTCTCCGGTTCTTCCCGATAACAAAGGAGACCAGGGACGGTGTGAACATTTCTGTTTGTTCACCGCGTCATTAGAGAGATTACAGACCGAGCTAAGAGCCACAGAACCGGGCTAACACCGCCGCATCAGCCGGGCTAGCGCTGCTTTAGCCCGTTTTGCTAGCCCGTCTTTCCCGCTCACCTGTGATCACCTCCGCGACCCAGACGTGGCCCCGTTAAAGCCGCCGACAGTGAACGTCGAGCCGTGCTTTTCCGGATAATTCAAATTCCACAAAACCGTCTCCGAGACCCTCCGGGCCAACCGCCGCCGCTGAATGGCTGCAGCGCGAGGACTCAACCAAACCTCGCCCTTGGCAACGGACCGCCCCCGCGCGCGCTCATTGGCCGGCGCGTGCGGGTCCACGGTGATCGATAGCCGCTGGGTCAAATTCAGGGGGGTTAGCGATAAATACCAACAGTAGCACAAACAGAAAACAACAACATTAAGAGTACACAAATCTGCTATTGAAATGTTTCAGACATTTGAAATCCTGAATTCAAAAGCAATGAATATGGAATTATTTCGGTGCAATAACTACTTTTTATTCTGCTGGCCAACAAAATCCAATTTCAAAAATGTAAAAACTACACGGACAAGTTAAAAACGAAAACATTCAAAAACATTTTTCAAACATTTTACATAAACATAGTAAATTAAAACATTTTCTATTAAAAGGAATGATGAAACCCATTAAAAAGATGAAGCACATCATTTCATGCTTTTTCCCTTTTTATTGGGACAGTTTTGAATCGTTTTGTCTTTCATTTGCTCTACGAATCAGTGTTTCTAGTTTTGTCTGTAAATGACGCATAACTCTTTCCCTTTTGGTCTAAACCTGGAGTTAGAAGACCTGCGATGGTCAGAAAGTTGCATTTTGGGACACGGGACATGTCCCTCAGGTGAGCGTGTGGATTGGGATTTTCAGAAAGAACAGAACACTACAAAGACAGCACACCTGAATGAGCCAGCAGGAGCGTGATCAATGTGCAGGTCAGGTAAAGGGTCTTGGGGCCAATGGCAAACACCCCTCGGCCCCTCACACACACACATACACTCAACATACATGTTTACATTGTACATGCAGACAACAACTATAACAATGTAAAAGGTGTTGTCCTTCTTTGCCCTCTCTAGTCTATTAAAGATAATAATTTACTTTACATAAACCATGAAAGCACAACTATTCAACATGTTTCACTCTGACTGATATGCAAATACCCTTCAATGCTGTCATTCTTTGAACAGAACTCAGTTTCCCCCCCAGTTCATGCAGAGCTAATGTATGACCCTTCATCGTGATGATAATTTGACCATCAGCCCCCCACGCTGGCCTACGCCTCTCCACCCCCACAGCGACACACTGGCCTCTTTAGCTGGCCAGAAGTTTATCAGCATTCCTTTCATAGCTCAAATGGGTACAAAGCTGCAGAGCAGCATATTTTCTCGTATCAGAGAGCAAACACACACACAGAACTTTAGCCAGCAAAGCCGTACAGCCGGTGATGATGATGGTTTCTTTTTTTGTCTTTGTGATGCATCAGCGACACTCTGACGGCTGAACTCTGACACCACCTCTATGCCTTTGAAAGCCAACCTCCTTAATCATGTCTGCTATCTTTTTATGCACATAACAGGCCTGGCAGGACCTGAGGCTGCATTCTGATGAAACATTGAAATATCCTGCCTCCCCGTGGTCAACAGGAGGAACATCAGCAACAAGCTCCTGAACATTCAAAGGGGAAAGGGCTTCTTTCCTCACACATTTTTTCAGGTGTTACTCAAATAAATGTTGCCTCATAAAAATATGTCCCTCCAGGAAGCATTTGTGGCTGTTTTTGGAATTAAACCCATCAGTAATAAAGTTTTGATGTTCAAATTGTAACCGAGAACAGGATTCCTTAACTTAAATGGAAGTAAAAATATAACCCACAGTGATAATACGTTTAGCTTTAAAAGGTTAATGGTGAATATTTTATATATTTGAAATGTGTGAATATATATATATTCACCCATTCACCCATCCTCACACATTTACACACGTTCACTCTGGAGCCAAACACTGGCAGCCACCTATAACCACCAGGAGCAATATGTGGTTCAACCCTTCATTTTTAAAGTCCCACTCCGATCCTCTTCTGATCCATTCTCAAAGAGTTCCCAGCGGTCTGTTATGATGGTTGTGCTGTTTTAGCAGAAATCCAAAAACCTGTGTTGTTTTCTAGAACATAGTTTCTGCAGAGCGGCAGGAGTTCTTTAGAAATTCACCTCTGAGTTGTGAGCAGGACTGTTGGCACAGGGCAACCCTGCCCCCCTTTCCTCGCTTCCCAATTGAGAGCTCTCTGTTTACACTCTTTCCTGCTAGCATCCAGCCTCTCACATCTCTAATCTAACATTAGCGGGGCAACAAAAAGGGTGAGCAGTATCAGAGCTGTCCAGCCATACAGTTCTGATCCAGATTCCAGCTCAGACGAGGAAAACTGAGACATTCATGGATCTGTTTGCCTGCAGGTGGACGCATCAGAATGGGGCGGAGCTGGGAGCTTGTGGCCCCGCCCAGCATATTTTTTAAGTCAAAAATACAAATTTTTTATTGGAATTTTTCATCTGCTCCTAATTCACAACGGTTTGTATCAAGAAATACTGAGAAATACAATTTTTATACATGTCCTCCATCACCACAAAAATGCCACAAGAACGTGTTAAAAACACCCTAAAACCCCATTTTCACCAGAGCGGGTCTTTAAAATCTGGACAAGTGATGGTTTTCTCAGTTCCACTGATCCTTCTGATGGAATCACAGGTTCAGCTGAACACTGCAGGAACATTCCTACTTCTGCTTTTTGGATCTGTGGGACTCAGAGATGAGTTTGATGCTGCAGAGAAGTTTTTAGCATTCTGCCAGCATCAATATTTCTACATCTGAGTCCAGGAATCATGTGGAAATCTGTCTCAACCAGGAATATTTAAACTCACGTCAGGAAAAAGAAAAAAACGTGTTACAAAAAGCTTTCTAATCATCCCTGTTTTGCCTTTTTTTTCTTTTTAGACATTTCAGTCTAGAAAGAAATTGTACAATTTTCCTTGTTCCTAACTTGTTTAAACATATATTATGGTTCAGATTATTTTATCCTAATTTTGATTTCAAATAAACAAATGAAATAGAACTTCTGATGATCTAGTTGTTTTGTTTTTCAGAGCCCTTAACTGGTTTTGGGTGTTCGATGACCCACTTTGGGACCTGGAAAAACAAGTCGATGGCTCTCTCAGGAGCTCATAATTCCGACTGAAGCTGAATTTCTTTGCCTTTAATAAAAACTGTTTGACCTGGAAGTTCTGATGCCAGTTTTCCTAAATGAAAGGGTATCTCCCTGTACAGACATGACGTATGAAGTTAACAAGTGCGCCAACTGTGATGTCTCAACCGGAGTCTACTTTCACCAGAGAAACCATTTTTTATGTTTGAGAACAGACACCGTTTGCAAAGTCAATAGATCACTTAGACCTGATGGATTGTTCCTGGCAGGCTGGAGAGGTTCACATAACCCCATTAGTCATCTCTGAGGCTCTAAGATCTTAAACCACGTAGAGAAATGTGGACTAAATCCAAACTGCGATACAGTGGAGAGAAGAAAACCTCATTAATCCTCGGTGAAAGCCTTTTTGGCGTCAGCAGAGAGCAGATGCGTTCTGCTGCACCTCCACACGAACTTGTGCGAACTCTGAGGTTTGCAGAAAGATAAACCTGCAGAGGAACATCAGAGAAACCAGAAAGTTTCTCTGAAAGAAATCCATACAGAATGAAGTTGGTCAATAGGTGCTTTTAAACGAAAACAAAAATCCATAATGAATGCCAGTTCAATAAGGAGAAACATCAGGAATAACAATAAAGATTTATTTGTGTTCCAGAAAAATATGCACAAATTAAGTCCATAATCTCTGGCGGTCTGGCTCTGAGCCGGTGACGTCTGTGGTTGGGATGAACTGGAAGCACAGAGGCTGGAGGTATTAGAACAAAGCATCGGTCCAGGTGGGGAACAGGTGGAGGAGAACCAACAACATCATCAGCATCAGGTTTATAAATGAAATCAACAACAACATTTATATTGACAACAACCTCATTTAGGACACAAACGATACATGTGGAGGAACAGGTTAAGGATAAGTCAGAAAAAAGATAGTAAAACTACATTTACATACAACTAAAGAACACAGAACACATGTTTACATGATTATGTTACACCAAACACACAGCTTACAGCATGTTCTCTCTTTGGTCCTCCTCTTCTCTTTGGTTCTCCTCCTGTCTTTGGTTCTGCTGTCTTTGGTTCTCCTGTCTTTGGTTCTTCTCCTGTCTTTCGTTCTCCTTCTCTCTTTGGTTCTCCTCTCTTTGATTCTCCTCTTCTCTTTGGTTCTCCTCCTCTCTTTGGTTCTCCTCCTGTCTTTGGTTCTGCTGTCTTTGGTTCTCCTGTCTTTGGTTCTTCTCCTGTCTTTCGTTCTCCTTCTCTCTTTGGTTCTCCTCTCTTTGATTCTCCTCTTCTCTTTGGTTCTCCTCTCTTTGATTCTCCTCTTCTCTTTGGTTCTCCTCCTCTCTTTGGTTCTCCTCTTCTCTTTGGTTCTCCTCCTCTCAACAATGACAACAATGATGATAAACCTCCAGCACTGGTTCCAGCGCCCTCACTAACTTCTGTAATAATCCTCCAGCTTTCTCAACCCTCTTTTTTTCCTTCTTTTTGTGCTCACCTCCCATCTCTAACATCCCTCTATCTTCTTTTCTATTTTTCTTTTTCATCTGGTCCAGAAAAAGTAACAAACAAAAAAAGTAACAAACATAATCAATCTAAATAACGTTTAGCCTCAAATAGAAAGGGGGTTTATACAAATATATACCTTCTGTGTCAGTTGATTCATAACTCCATGTTGTAACAATAAAATCTGTCCAACACAAGAGGCCTTCAGCTCTCACCTGTTGGACAGGAAAAGTTAAAAAAAAAAAAAGAAAAGAAAAAGATTGTTCTTCAACATCTTCCAGTCCACCTCAGATTGTTCATGACAATCCAGGCCTGAGCCCAGATGCCCCGCCCCCAAACAGCAGGTAGCTGTATGCCCTGTTTTTATTGGTTTGCATCCACCAGCAAATGAAAAAGAAGCGTTGTTGAGCTTGCAGAAAACAGGTTAAAAGAGCTATTCAAGTGTAGATATTTTCCTCACTGGGTTGTCTTAAAAGCTCAAGGATGTGGACAGTTTTGTTGACGGTCACTTCCAGGAGTTTCAGAACAGATTTGGTGCTGGGAGGAAAACTCAGGGAACCAGACACGTCCGCTGGACTTTACCGCTCTGAACACGTTTTTTAACAAACTAAATCTATGAACACGGAAAATACAAGATCGCAATTTGTAAAATATTTTTTGCAAAATAAATAAATAAACAACATTTAAAAAATGATATTGAACATTTCCTGCAAACCGTCAAGCACAGTGGTGGAAGACTCATGATGTGAAATTGTTGAAGTTTCTCTGATATATTTTACCTCATTTATCAAATAACTGTTTTGTTATAAATGTGTTTCTGTTAATTACATAAATAAACAAACAGCAGTTTTTCATTTCACCACTTTTTATTCTTTAAACAGCATATTGATGACTCCACACAAAAAACAAGTCATGACCTGGTTCAAATATTCACAAAAACTTTATAGAGACAGAAAGAAAACATTCTTTGGGTCAGACCATGCAAATGAATGAAATAAGGTTCTGACAGTACTGTGTTCTGGAAAAGCGTTAAAAAGCTCAAACCTCTGGTCTGCGCTGTGACACTGGTCTGTGTGAGCCGCGTGCAGCCCAACACATCTGCTACGGAGCGCGCTCAATCTGCAGGAAGTCCGCCAAGACTAAAGCAGAAACAGAAAGGAAAAAGAAATGTGCAATATATGCCGAAGAACTGCAGTATCCTTGGGGGATGAAGCACTGTACATGGGGGGCCTCGGAGCAACGCTAATGTCACAGAGATGCGACAACCAGCAGCTACAATTTCACGAAAGTTGGCGTGCAGATGGAGATTCCAGAGTCCCTCCAATCTGCTCGTCCTCCTTTCTCCTGTTTGGATCAGGTGACAACCTGAGGCTCCCAAACTTGGCTGGCCACCAGGGGGCGGCACTGGGCGATGATCACGGGTCCCGTGGGAGTCTGGCTGTCCAGGCAGAGGCCGCTGACCATGTGCAGCAGAGCTGTGCCTTTTGGTTTCCACTTCTGTAAAGGAAGGATATTTATGACTGAGAATGATTCATCTCTGAGCAGAAACTGCAGGTTTTGCACACAGAAGATTCCTTTTAGAGATGAGGAACAATCTGAGTCCGACTTGGATTAGAATGATCACATAGATGTCTGGCTTGCTAAGGTCACAGGGGAAAAACATGGTTTGGCCAGCAGCAATCAGCGCCCCCCCCCCATCAGAGAAAAAGAAAGGAAAAAAGCTGACAATAAAAATGTGAACATTACGTAGATCTTCATAACATGCGGGAGGTTCTTCAGAGCAAACACCATGAATGTAGACGTCTAATCTGTTCCTTTAGTAAAACTACGTTCACATAAATAAAAAGCCTTCTGGTCCTTCAGAGAAGAACTGAAACACTGTAGAATAAATGTTTCATCTCAGATATTTCAATCAGTCCAGGAATCATCAGTGACACACTCAGAACAACACCTTCCAACCACGAGGATCTCGGGGTTCCTCCCCGGTGGACTGGATCATTCCATCCTCTATTTTAAAGATCAAACTGGTGACTGGAGCTGAAGCTTCCAGATGTTTCAGTGAAGATCTGAAACCAGTCTGATGAGAGAAGAGCGAGGTTGGTTCCCAAACAACCATCAGCAGACCACCAGCTGGAGCTGGAGCGTTCCTGTTTTTAGCTGATGGTTTAAGTGGATAAGGACTGAACTAAAGACAAGTGCTGAGCGTTAAGCTGGGAGGTGAGTGAAGGGTTAATCGGAAAATCCCAGGGAAAGTGCCTCCGCCTCTGTCTGCTGGAGCAGACGTGTTTGTGCCGCCAGCTGCACGGATGGACACCAACACTGCTCCGGTTTCATAGTTTAAGTAAATCTACAAAAAATGTCTAAATGACCCCCCCCTCAACCTCCTGCAGGAGGGAAACCAAGTCCAAATTTTATAGAATCAGAACTTCAAAGTCCGGATGGAGGACGAGGATCGAAGGATGTTTGACGATGGGGGGGTCACCTCTATGACAGGTAGATGAGAATCCAGTACATTTGTTGATGCTGGCAGGGGAACAGGGAGGCTCACCTGAAACCCTCTGCTGTGTGTGCACAGATGCGTGCACGTGTAAGTCAGTGCACATAATGCTTCCATCAGAAATATGTTTACTTGTTTTTATGATCAACACACCTGTTTACTGAGCTGGGCTTGTTGAGCTGCAGGAAAAAGTTCTGTTTATTTAAAAAAGATTTCTTGTTTTGATTTTTTTATAAATAAATGCGTCTAAAATGAGCCTCTATTCATGGACAGCGTGCTCCTGGCGAGCTCTCTCCTGAAAAGAAGCGGTTTGAGAGCAGGATCCAGCTCTGAGGAACGGTTAGAGTTTGTTCCTTGCTCTGCAGACTGACATCAGATGTCGGCCAGGAAGCAGCTGGTTTCACCAACAGAGCCTGAAGCGCGTCCAGCTCTGACCCACAGATCAAGAAAGCATTAAACAGCATGAAGCCGCGTCTTAGGAAGTTCTGGAACAAGGAGGAGCATCTGGTCAAAGTTAAAGCAAGGTTTAGTTCCGGAATTCAAAACAGACAAGAACTAAACTCGGAATGAAAGAAACTGGGAATCCATCTACAAACTCAGAGCTGAAGATGGTGAAGAGAGAGGAGAAAATGCAGTTTAATCTGCTGTGGAGATGGTCAGGCGTTTTCTGGATTGACGGGTAAAACGGCTCTCCACAGGCAGATGGAGGCCGGAGGCTTTCTTGCTCTCACCTGTCGGGGTTCTTTTGCATTACAGAGCTCCATCTTGACCTTTGACCCTGCAGAGAAGGTGGAGATGGCGAGACAGAGGTCCTGCTGCCGGATCAGGGGCTCCACCAGCTCCCATTTCTGCAAAGACCCAGAGGCGGGAAACTTTTCAAAACAGACATTTCTCCTTCGGCTGTGATCAAAGGGTTTATGCTCCTCCCCCTTTGACTGGATCTTTGCATCTTTTTCAGAAATGAACTAAACCTTTACGTGTATGTCTCATTCTTGGATCCAAACTGCTTCTTTTTCATTGGCTAACCGCATTAGCAGCTGCTTTAGCATTTTAGCATCAGTTAGCAAAGGTCTGCTATCTGGCTGTGGTGCAGAGAAAGAGCGGTCGACCTCTAATGGAAATATTGAAAGTTGATTCCCGCCTGTGTGTCGAAGTGTCCTCAGGCAAAACACGGAATCCCACATTGCTCCTGGTGGTTATATGGTTGGCGCCAGTGTTCAGCAGAGCCGCCGTCAGTGTGTGCATGTGTGAATGGGACTGTGACTGGAAACCGTTTTGGGCCTTCAAGGAAGCTAGGAAGCTCCATACAAGCATACACCATTTACCGTTTATGTTTGATAAAGAATTCCCAGAACAGTTTACAATGGAGATTGGTCTGAGTCATTCATGCTATGGCCAGCGTTCTGGCCAATCAGGAGTGAACTTTTCGGAAGGTCACATCCTTACCACTTAAAAGCAGGCTTCACAAAATCTGTCAGACGTTTGGAACTTTGGGGGCCAGCTGTCAAGAAAATCAGCCAATCAAACTGACCTGCGATGACGGCCTGCTGACTCCGATGCTTCTGCACTCTGTCAGGAAGAGTCCATCGGTTCTACGGTTCTCCAAACAGAGACCAGCTTGTCTCAGGACGCTGGACACAGCAGCCTGCTCTGGAACCCTGAGGGTGGGGGCAAAAAAAAAACCAAAAAACGGCCTTACAATGAAATATTAGAACAGAGAAATGTGACCCCCTCCCTTTATGGATATGGCATGAACACATAAATATAACAAAACCAAAGAAAAACAACTTTTTCAAATCTTTTCACACTTCTACTTTGTTTGCTAATCATTTATATATTAATAGCATTCTATCCCACGGTCGGGTAAACACTGGATTCTGATTGGCTGCAGGGTTTCCATTAAAAGTAATAATGGACACCTATTACAGAAGTTCTGGTCACAGAGCCTAAATGCTCTATATTATTTTGCCGAACCAAATGGCAGTTAGTAACCAGAGCAACAGAAACTCCGAACAGGTTTATAGATGATTTAATTATTATTAATGAAATTAACTGTTTGTTGATCCACATTTAAGGAGTTAATGGTGCAAATGTCTTCAATCAAAGCGTTCCAGAAAACTGCGCGTGGACTTTGATTCCTTGAAACAAACTTTAGTTTCATCATCTGGACAGAAACAAGCAGTGACCTTTTCTTCTGAAATGATGCGTTGACCATTTAACATGATGTTATATAAACCACATTCCTGCGCTTGTTAGTCCTCACACAGCAGCTGCAGCAGAGCAAGACAGTCGCCGTTACCATGAAAACGTATCACACTGCGCCGATCAAATAGTCGGCTTTGATGCTTAAAATATTTAAGATAACAAGCTCAAAGTACTAATAATTGGTTAAACATTTATTCTTTTGTAAGTGACCGTGGTGTAAGCCGAATAGCGTCCTTTGAGGTGCCCACGATATGAAATTAATGGAGGGGTGGTCCATTTTTTCTCATCACGGATACCTCAAAGGACATTATCGTTTACACATTTCTTCTGGTGGAATGAATAAAATCTTCTCTTTCCACAAAACTAACTTCACCCTGTAAAGCCGGAACCATTAAATAAATGACAGACAATTCTAATTCTTTATAAGTCCCTCTAAACAAACAAGCGGGAAAAAAATAAAAATTTTTACATGTAAATGTAAAAAAAATGAAATAAAATATTTAAATAAAACAAATACAATACATTTGTATTTCCATTCCATTGCTCTTGCGGAGGGCTGACAGACTCATGTATCAAATATGATACATTCGGCTTTAAAGGGTTAAAGATGACCTCCTGACAGAATAAACCTGATGAATGAGCTTGACCTCTGCAGAAACAACATCCAGCAGAACTTCTGCTCACCTGAGCTCAGGATAAACGTTCTCCATGTACCAGCGGAAAGGTTTGCAGTTCAGTTTCCGCCGCAGGGACAGACGCTCAGTAATGCTGCAAGAATCAGAAGAATCAGAAAAACGCTAAAGAGATGTGAAGGCAGGACAAACATCCATGACAAAAAAACCTCCTCAGAATCAGCTTTTGCCTCCCAGTGAACCTCCTCTGATCCTCCCTATCAAATCTCCTTTCAAGTCTGAAAGCTCTTTTGCTGAAGAGCATTTGATCAGGATAAATGTGGCGTCTGCTGTGGTCAGTCTCCTGACTGGGCTTGTTTGTCTTGTGGTTGGTTGAACTTTGCGCTGGCCTGTTCTGCACCCAGTCTCCACAGCTGTTGACCGTTACTATCTTCTGATCATAGATTCAAAGTTTATTTCTTCAGCTGTCATTAAAGCCCGATTTCAGCAGGACTGTTGGGTTTGGCTTTTATGTGTCATTGAAGAACTTCTCCAGGAGATTTAAACCCTGAAACTTGTGATTTGCTCAGATTGGTTACCTTGGCAACCATGCAAAGATTATGTTCTATTTTAACAGATAGAAAGCACAAGAATACATGTCATCTAACTGAGGAAAAACAACCTGATTTTATGCTCTTATGTCAATGTAGATAAGGAAATTTTACAAAGTAGTTGCCATGGAAACAGGAAAATGTACTCTTCAGACAGAAGAGGAAATTTGAACTTATTTGTCAGAAAGACGCAACAGTAAAGAAAATGTAATAAGTGGTTGCTATGTCCTAATCAAACGATCATTTGAGTCATGTGATCCATGGTAACCAAATCAATGTTGTTTCTGTGATGCAAGAAAGAAAGCTCCGCCCACGACTGTCTTCTTTTCAGGTACAACTGTTCACAACTTGCTCAGGTGCAGCGTCTCCACCCATCTTAGTGGGACACATTAGAAAGAGATGAGACCACGGGGAGGCGGACCAACCTGCCAAAGGCCTTGCCCTGAGCCGACGGCCGAGCAGAGTAGTAGAACTGCTTGTATTCATCCATCCACACCTCTGCAGCCCGCCGCGTGTTCCTGCACAGACACAACATGCACTCTGTGATGACAGGGCTGCCGACCCCCCCTGCGGCAGCTCCACGGCATCACCTCTATTTGTAGAGCTGAGACAGGCTGGTTTCACAAAAATCCCTCTGAACAGCAGACGGAGGTTAGATCACACAGCCGGCCTTTCAATGGAGACAAGTGCAAAATCTCAGTTTGAGGCAGCGAGAGCCTTCCAAACGCTTTTTCACCACAGCCTGGTTCCGCATCAGCGGTTCGGAGGGCTGATGCCGTCACCTGAGGTGGAGCTTCATCTTTTCTTTGGTGGTGGGGGGTGAGGGTCATGGGGACAGACTCACTTAATGTAGGTGAGGGCGTTTCCCTCGGGGAAGTCGTATGGGTGTCGCTTCCTGAACACATGACCCACGCGGCTGCAAGGAAGAATCTCCAGACTTCCTCCACACATCCAGACCCGGAATGACAGCTCTGGGGGGGGGCAGAGGAGACAGCAGCTATCAGACCAGTCTTGATCTCTAAACTCAGCCTGAAATGTTTACTTGAAGGTCACCAGCTACTTCTGCAAAGGCCTGGATGCTGAAGCAGTGTAAACAGGAAGGAGTTTATAAAAACGGATTTCTTCTGTTAGCAGCAGAATAATAACAACAATCCAACTCCGCCCACTTCAACAAAGTTCTGAAACAGAAAACGGTCCACTTTGAAGCTGCATTGTGTCCACCAATCGTACGTCAGTCAGAAAACCACGCCCCCTATGATACGCAACCTGCCCCCAGAACTGTCATCAATGATGAGCTTCAGAAACCAGAATGCAAGTAGATCCAATTTCAGACTCATAAACAACAGAGAACGGCTCCCTTCTGAAACCAGCCCCCAGTGGCTGTCACAGGAACTGCAGCATTTGCTTGTGGTTCACATCAAACTTGAGAGAGGAAAGTGGGGTTTCAGCTTCCAGAGAGTAATGAAGACCAGTGGAAGAATGGGGTGTGTGTGTGTGTGTGCGTGTGTGTGCATGTGTGTGCATGTGTGTGTGTGTGTGCGTGTGTGTGTGTGTGTCAGACCTGCACATTTGAAATGTGGGCGTGGCCAGAAAGCACATGTTCATCTCATTATCAACTGGGGAGTGTTTCTATCAACACCACAGTCCACAGAGCGAGCGCTTTAAGATAATCTAAGATACTCTGGATTTGACTGTTTGCTTCATAACAGACGTAAAACATTCCTTCTTTAACGTTGTTGTTGAGTCACTTTGTGAGCTAACCGCTGTGAAGGCCGCCATTCCTCCTGCAGTATAAATGTAGGTCACAGTCATTATCTGTCATTGATTTTTCCTCTTTTCACCAAAGTTACATTTTTTCTGGTTAAACTTTGTCTTTTTGGCTTTTTGACACAAAATGTAACTTTTCAAAACATGACAGGTTTAAAAATACAGAAACATTCAAATAAATGAAACTAGTTTTATGTTTTTCTTTTACCATTTTTTATACTTTTTATTTAAAATATTTTTTTTCTTAAGTGTTCATTTTTTTAAGTCAATAAAGTTTTGAATTTTTTTCTTCACAAAAATGTTCACAATCACGAGGATTTTTTAAAATCTCTTACCAAAGTTCTCCCCCCCCCAGATGTCCATGTGGGTGTCGTATTGGCCCAGGTGGTTGAACCAGCTCTTGTCCATGACGAAGATGCCGCCGGCGATGACGGGAGTCCTGGGGATGCAGACACATGTTCTGACTCCCCCGAAATAAGCAGCTTTCAGCTCATGCATGGGGTGGACTGACCTTATGGGCAAAGTGGGGTCGCTCCTCGCCATTTTCTGCTCAATGGGAATCTGCTCCCATTTAAAGTGGAGACTCCAGTCAAATCCTGCCATCAAAAAGAAACCGTTCACTTTGTCTGAGCCACAAAGACTGGCAGAAGATCTCGCCATAATCTAAAAGGTCGACAGAAACACTTTTTCTGGGATTTGGACCCTTTTTTCATTCATTTCTCCTAAATCCTGAGGATGAGCAGCCTCAGCCCTGACCTCCTCTCAGGTCCGCTGAAGCAGCCAGGTAGGCGAAGTTATCCAGACTGATGACGTCGATGATGGGGCTGACCACGCGAGTGTGGTCCTGCATGAGAAAAGCACAAGAGAAAACTCTCAGACAGGATTTGATGTAGAGAATTCTTTCTTTTGTTTTAATACCTGAATTTCGGCTTAACTTTAAATAAAAAGAAGTCTCAAACTCCAAGTCAGTAATCCAAAACCCAAACAGTACCAACTACATTTCTATTTCCAAAGCTTTATCAGTGGTCTTTTAAGTAGGATTAGGATTATTTTGAGCCAAAACCGAAAAACCTGTGTCGTTTTTCAAGACGTATTTTCAGCAGAGGCCTTTTTCCATGACTTCAACCCTCTCCAGTCAGTCTGGAGGCAGTCAGCGCTCAGGAGTCTGCTCAGTGTGCAAACACTGCCAGTGGGCGGAGCCAAGAAAGTGATTCCCTCAAAACATGGTGCAAGTCAGAACTGCTTCAAAATGCAACGCAACCAGCTGCATGAACCATACACTGCAAAGAGCAGTTTTACACCGGAGGAGCTGGAAGCTGAGCAAACACGAGAAAACATCTGAGCAACCGTGAGGAAGACGGCTCTGGAGGACACCCCTATGGTGGGCTCAATAGTTACAGTGCTGGAAATGGTGATGAATATGTGGAATATCATCAAATAAAGATGTAAATGAAGAAATAAACTGTTGAATTAACATCCAAAATGAAGGAGAGGAAGAACTGCTGGTTACAAAAACATCTTTATGTTGTTTAGTCAGAGAAAAAGGAGTAAAATAGAAAAAAAATAAAGAAACTGCTCATCCTGTTGCATTTACAGTCTGTCAGAAATAACTGCAGCAGTGCACGGTTTCATGGCTGCTAGCACAACTTCCAGCAGCGATGACTTAGATGGCGTTCCAAAAAGAAAATGAACTAATTTGGCATTTGTGAACCATTTGGGTGCCGGGGTTTGGTTCGTACCATTTATACCAAATCTGCATTAGAACCTCTCACCTCTTTAACCCGCTGGATCATCGGCTGCAGCCAGTCGGTGTTCACCTCACAGTGGCTGTCCAAGAAGGTCAGGATGGGGGCGGAGGCCGAGTTCGCTCCCTTGACACGTGATCGGATCAAACCTGAAAGATGTCAGAAAGCTCGGAGTGAAGCGTCTCCTGAAGCAACAGCTTCAGGTGTGAAGTTGACCTGAAGATCTGTCCAGATCTGATCAGAGATCTGATCAGAGATCTGATCAGATCTGGACAGATCTTCCTGCTCACTTTCTACCTTCATGAGGGCAGAAATCTGCTGACATGCAGCTTTGATGCCTCCGTCCTGCTGTCAGGTGAGAACTTCCTTCAAGGACAGACGGATGCAGAGGAGCAGAGACTTCGCTAACACTAAACCACTATCTGTGTTTTCATTGGACGGATTGAAAAGGAAAATGGTAGATTTGGCCTTTAAAGATGACCCGTATAAGGACTTTTTAAAATGTACCTAGTTTATCCCAAAAGGTTTTATTAACATGCCTACTACATTTTAAGCACATAGCTTTTCAACCTAATTTGGTATAATCTGACATAAATCCATGGATTAATATTTGTTTGAGCAGTTTATTTTGTCTGTGTCAGACTAATCCACATTCTGAAAATTGCTTATGTGCAGGTGAGAGTAAAATCAACTTTAGAAGTAATAATAGACATAAATCTGTTACTTACATTCATTTAAAAACATGTATAGGAAGTTGCATTATTTTTCAGCCTTTTTTCAGAAATTGACAAAGTTTTTAAAGCAAAACAGTTTTTTGGTTTTAAACAAACAGAACATGAATAACATGAAAAAGGAGGAGGAACAGAAAGATGGAAAACCTCTCATTTAGCCGATATGCTCCTAAAGGGAGTAAAAGCAATCGTTCTGTGGGGTTTGAAGGACTCTGTCCAAAATGGTAAGCTATACTTTTCAGAGTAAGATGGGGGGTGGGGGGGTGGATGAGAACGCCACGCAGTGAGGTGGAAATGAAGCCTGAACTGGGATGGGTGGTCTGACCAGAGTTGGCTCCGCCCACTTGGAGTACAGTGAGAGTTTTAGCTCCACCCATCTGCCAATCAAAAGCAAACATGAGGTCTGCTAAAGTCAAAGCAGAGAGGAAGTGGGAGTGGCCTCAAATCACTACCTTGTGGGACGCCTGTGCTTGGAATGGTGCGGAAGGACACCACCACCTCTCCCAGCACGGTGGGGAGGGAAAGGACAGACTTTCTGAGAAGCGATAGAGCAGATGGAGGAGTTATTCTCAGATACAAAGGATGACGATCCAGAGCTGATCCAGAGCTTATCTAGAGCTGATCTAGAGCTCATCCAGAGCTGATCTAGAGCTCATCCAGAGCTGATCTAGAGCTCATCCAGAGCTGATCCAGAGCTGATCTAGAGCTGATCCAGAGCTGATCCAGAGCTGATCCAGAGCTTATCCAGAGCTGATCTAGAGCTCATCCAGAGCTGATCTAGAGCTGATCTAGAGCTCATCCAGAGCTGATCTAGAGCTGATCAAGAGCTGATCCAGAGCTGATCTAGAGCTCATCCAGAGCTGATCCAGAGCTGATCTACAGCCGATCCAGAGCTGATCCAGAGCTGATCTAGAGCTGATCCAGAGCTGATCTAGAGCTGATCCAGAGCCGATCCAGAGCTGATCTAGAGCCGATCCAGAGCTGATCCAGAGCTGATCCAGAGCTGATCTAGAGCTGATCCAGAGCTGATCTAGAGCCGATCCAGAGCTGATCCAGAGCTGATCCAGAGCTGATCCAGAGCTGATCCAGAGCTGATCTAGAGCTGATCCAGAGCTGATCTAGAGCTGATCCAGAGCTGATCCAGAGCTGGTCCTGAAGGATGCAGACAGTATGACTACTGCTCTGATGTCAGACTCTTCCGGGGAGCAGCTTTGTTCTACTACCTTTATCCTAGCAAACATGAACGGATCTGTTTTCCCCAAACATTGAGCAGAATTCCAGAAATCATGGAAAAAGGTTCCTGGTTTAGGGGTGGGGGTCTGGTTTGTGACTTCGTTCTGTTCAGTAACACATCATCTGTACCATCCCGCCCCGGCCACTCACCTTCTCTCCGGCCGGTCCGCAGGCAGCGCACCTTTGGGATCTGGGCCAGCAGCTGGCAGTCTTCAGCTGGGGGGGGGGAAACAGAGAAAAACACGTCATGTTTTGACTCACAGACGCAACGCTTTGGAAACGCATGAGAATTCAGAGATCCCTGCCGCACCTGCACATTACCTGGATCCATTTTTTTAGGCAAAAGAATCGGCTGTAAATGCGTTAGAGAAGAACTGACGGAGGAGCCCAGGAGGACTGCAGTGTCACTACATTTTATTCATGATCAACTGCTGTTTGGATGACAGAAACAGGTCGAGGACAGAAACTGTATGTAAACAACAGAAGTCCAGGTCCACAAAAGCAAACAGCAGCGTTTCATCTCGAACACCATCAGGAATTCTTTTGTGTGATTGCTGATGCTCCTCATTGATGATTCCGTTGTTTCTCGTTGAACATCATGTGTGTTTTCTTCTTCTGACATCTAATTATGCTGTAATTTCCAGCCAGAAATCAGATACTGGAACAATGATCTGTCTGTGCTGCATCTCAAAGACAAGCTGTCAATCAAGAACAAAGACTCAAACAGATGATTTTTTTCCCAAATCCTTTTCCATAAACAAATGCAATAAGCAGCTCAGAGGTTTCCGGTCCTCTGCTGCTGCAGGCATCCCTGCAGACATGTAAACATGGGTTCCATGTGGCTTTGAGAGGATTGACATCAGCGTGATTTGACTACAGCTCATTAAGAGCCCCCCCCCACACACACACTTATTACTGCATGAAGCTTCTTTTAATCCTCAGAGAGCCGCTGGTCAAAGTGCCATTTATTAGAACATGGCTGTTTCAATATTTACAGCTATGGATACGCAGTATGAGCCTGATCAGCATCACTTCAGAGAAGTCTATTGCACATCGATGTTTAGATGTCTGAGCCCACTAGGACGTTTCACAGAGAAAATCGGCTGTTTTCTCAATTTGTTCAAATCAAACATTCCTAACCCTAAAACCTAACCCCTAACCCTTAATCCCTGACCCTAACCCCTGACCCTAACCCCTGACCCTTAACTCTCTTCTCTAAACAAACCTGGAATCACATTTTCTCGCCTGGACTTTCTCCTAGCGCCTCGCCCTTGATTGAGGACAACGTCCGTGTGATTAAGGCGAACCTTAACAGGATTACAGTCAGCCGGGACAATCCCCCCACACACACACACACCCTCGTCCACGTCTGTCTGCCTCCCGCCGACCGCCACACTGCGTCAGCTCCAGCAGGTGAAGCAGAATCACCTGTTTCTGGAACACTTCCTGTGTACGCGTTCACGAGAGCAAAGGATTCATTACTAAAATGATCTGATGGTCAACTTGGGAAAGGAAGGAATGATGCCTTCTCTCCTCTTCAAAGGGGTTTCCCATGCCTCACTGTAGGGGCTCTGTTTGTTTGCTCACCATTCCCATCAAAGGATGTTAATTAAGGCGTGGTCATGAGCGAGGCGTGGTCATGAGCGAGGCGTGGTCAGGAGCGAGGCGTGGTCATGAGCGAGGCGTGGTCAGGAGCGAGGCGTGGTCACGAGCGAGGCGTGGTCATTAGGGAGGCGTGGTCATGAGCGGGGCGTGGTCATGAGCGGGGCGTGGTCATGAGCGGGGCCTGGTCATGAGCGAGGCGTGGTCACGAGTGAGGCGTGGTCATTAGTGAGGCGTGGTCATTAGTGAGGCGTGGTCATTAGTGAGGCGTGGTCATTAGAGAGGCGTGGTCATGAGCGAGGCGTGGTCATTAGTGAGGCGTGATCATGAGCGAGGCGTGGTCATTAGTGAGGCGTGGTCATTAGTGAGGCGTAGTCATGAGCGAGGCGTGGTCATGAGCGAGGCGTGGTCATTAGTGAGGCGTGGTCATTAGTGAGGCGTGGTCATTAGTGAGGCGTGGTCATTAGTGAGGCGTAGTCATGAGCGAGGCGTGGTCATGAGCGAGGCGTGGTCATTAGTGAGGCGTGGTCATTAGTGAGGCGTGGTCATGAGCGAGGCGTGGTCATGAGCGAGGCGTGGTCATGAGCGAGGCGTGGTCATGAGCGAGGCGTGGTCATGAGCGAGGCGTGGTCATGAGCGAGGCGTGGTCATGAGCGAGGCGTGGTCATGAGCGAGGCGTGGTCATGAGCGAGGCGTGGTCATGAGCGAGGCGTGGTCATTAGGGAGGCGTGGTCATGAGTGAGGCGTGGTCATGAGCGAGGCGTGGTCAGGAGCGAGGCGTGGTCACGAGCGAGGCGTGGTCATTAGGGAGGCGTGGTCATGAGCGAGGCGTGGTCATGAGTGAGGCGTGGTCATGAGCGAGGCGTGGTCATTAGGGAGGCGTGGTCATGAGTGAGGCGTGGTCATTAGGGAGGCGTGGTCATTAGGGAGGCGTGGTCATTAGTGAGGCGTGGTCATGAGTGAGGCGTGGTCATTAGTGAGGCGTGGTCATGAGTGAGGCGTGGTCATGAGCGAGGCGTGGTCATGAGCGAGGCGTGGTCATGAGTGAGGCGTGGTCATGAGCGAGGCGTGGTCATTAGGGAGGCGTGGTCATGAGTGAGGCGTGGTCATTAGGGAGGCGTGGTCATTAGGGAGGCGTGGTCATTAGTGAGGCGTGGTCATGAGCGAGGCGTGGTCATTAGTGAGGCGTGGTCATGAGTGAGGCGTGGTCATGAGCGAGGCGTGGTCATTAGTGAGGCGTGGTCACGAGCGAGGCGTGGTCATTAGGGAGGCGTGGTCATGAGTGAGGCGTGGTCATGAGCGAGGCGTGGTAATAATAATAATAATCAATTTTATTTATAACGCACTTTCCACTTGATATCAAGTCTCAAAGTGCTACAAGAATTACAACAGTAAAATATTAAAAACATTTAAAACATTTAAAACTATAAGGCACGAAAACATACAGTAAAACAAGCAAAGTTTAAAAAGGAAAGGCTTTGATAAAAAGGTGAGTTTTAAGTCCTTTTTTAAAAGAATCCACCGGCAGTGGAGCCCTGAGGTGGTCTGGGAGGGAGTTCCACAGGCGGGGAGCAGCAGCCACAAAGGCCCTGTCTCCCATTGTTTTTAGCCGCGTCCTGGGTGGGATTAGACGGTGCTGTTGGCCTGACCGGGTCCTGGTTGAGTTGTTAGGTGTAAGTAGTTCAGTGAGGTAAGTGGGGGCCTCACCGTGCAGACAGTGATGGGTGTGGAGGAGAACCTTATATTCAATACGGAGGTGAATGGGAAGCCAGTGCAGGCTGTGAAGGATGGGGGTGATGTGCTCATATTTCCGCACCCTCTTCAGTACCCTGGCTGCACTGTTCTGTACATATTGAAGCTTTTGCATGCTCCTACCAGAGATCCCGATGAGAAGCGCGTTACAGTAATCCAACCTGGAGGAGACAAAGGCATGGACGAGCTTCTCCGCGGCCGAGAGGGAGAGAGATGGACGGAGTTTAGAGATGTTACGGAGGTGAAAGAAGGAAGTTTTGCATATGTGGGTGACATGATTGTCAAAGGTGAGGTGGGGGTCAAACTTGACCCCGAGGTTGATAACAGAGGGAGAGAGGGGAATGTTCTGGCCAAAGAGGGAAATTGAGTTAATGGGGGAGGAGCAAAGTTGTTGAGGGGTACCAGTTGGAATAGATTCGGTTTTTGAGCCATTTAACTGAAGAAAATTTTGACTCATCCATGCCTTTATGTCCTCCAGGCAGGAGCTGAGGCGATTGAGAGTGGCAGAGGGGGGCCCAGAGGGAGTGACTTTGAGGTAGAGCTGTGTGTCGTCAGCATAGCAATGGAAATTAATGCCATGCATGCTGACGACTCGTCCAAGGGGGAGCATGTAGATAGTAAATAGGGTAGGACCAAGCACGGAGCCCTGGGGGACCCCACAAGTGACTGTGTGGGGTTTGGATTTGGCGTCCCCCAGGACCACGCACTCGGTCCGATCGGTGAGGTAGGAATGAAACCAGTGAAGGACGGTACCCGAGAGTCCAATGTGGTGTTGAAGACGGTGAAGAAGGATGTTGTGGTCGATAGTGTCAAATGCAGCAGAGAGGTCGAGAAGAATAAGGAGGGCTGTGGAACCTGAGTCAGAGGCCATCAGCAAGTCACTGGTGACTCTCATCAGAGCTGTCTCGGTGCTGTGGGATGGGCGAAAACCAGATTGAAATTTCTCATAGAGCTTATTTGATTTTAGATGATCATGGAGCTGAGAGGAAACAATTTTTTCAAGAATTTTGGATATGAAGGGGAGATTGGAGATTGGGCGGTAATTTGATAAGATTTCAGGGTCGAGGGTGGGTTTTTTAAGAGCTGGTTTGATAAGAGCTGTTTTAAGGGACGGTGGAATGGTGCCGGTTTGGAGAGAAAGATTGATGATTTTGGTTATAAGGGGGGCGATGACTTTGTTGTGGGTTTTGAGCAGAGGGGAGGGGAGGGGGTCCAAAGATGATGTGGATGATTTAGAGTTCTGGATAGTCTTTTCGACCTCCTGCTGCACTGTGGGGGAAAAGTTAGAGAAATGCTGCATGTTAGATGGTGATGGGGTTTCTTTTATAGAGCTGTGTGTCAGGGAGGAACGAATATTGTCAATTTTGGAGGTGAAATAATCAAGGAACCGGTTGCAGTTTGCCACTGAGGAGGTTTGGTGTGAAAAAATCTGTGGTCTTAGAAGATGCTTGATGGTTGAGAATAGTTTTTTTGAGTTACCCGAGTTGTTATTGATGATTGAGGAATAGTGTTCTGACCTGGCTGAGGAGAGAGCTTTAGCGTAAGAGCGTTGGTGTTCCCGGTAGGCCAACTTATGCACACTTATGCGTGGTCATGAGTGAGGCGTGGTCATGAGCGAGGCGTGGTCCTATTCTCCAACCACTGAAAGTGAAGGACATCTGCTGACGCCGGTCACATCGCCTTCCATTTCCATCGTCTGTGTTTTTCTTGTTATTTGAGGATGTCGATGTGATGCCTTCACTGAACAGCTGTCTGCTTAAAGTTAGTTACTGAGTTCATGTGAAACAGCGGACAGAGTTTTTGTTTCATTTTTCCATTTTTCCATTTTCTTCTTCAGTCTTCCTCTGACCCACACACAGAGACTTCCTGTTAGTTTGACCGCAGCTGCTCCGGACTTCATAAACCAGAATTTTCTCTAAGCTGAATCCGGATCAGCACCTGAAGTAACAAACCACAAATATTCACCTGAATCCTAAAGAACTTACGGTCTGAGCTGAAGTCGTCAATCAGGAGGACTTCTTGGATCAGGGATGGAGGACTTCTCATCAGGACACTGAAAGGAGAGATCAGATGAAAGCCTGTCTGTCTGAAGGGGGGGGGCTTTCACAGCCATTACCTTTTGATGGTGCGAAGGAGGGTGGAGCGAGCTTCGTTATGAAAGGTGATGATGATGGTGGTGGAGGGCAGGTCTGCATCATAACTCAGAGTGGCACACCTGTGTGGAAACAGGAGTCAGAGCGTTCCTGCATTCTGTAGTGACAGGTGAACACGTTCAAAAGAGCTGCTGAGAGCAGCAGGAATGGTCATCAACTGGGCGCTGTTGCTGTAGTGACATAGAAATCTGTTGTTGCTCGGCAACAACCACACAGATTCCTGACCCTCTTCATCTTCTGGATTCTGCAGCTGATGTCCGGGTCAGAGGACGTGAAGCTGCAGCATAGTAAACAAGCCAGGATGTTGTTTCAGACACTAGTTTTGGTTCCTGCTGCAGAACAAGGAAACATCTGACAAACAAGTGATCCACCGAGGCGGGAAGATACAGCATCTTCCTCTGCCGATGAAGCAAAGGACTATTGCAGTAAAACCACAAGACAGAAGATTGATTGACTGGACAGAAAGAAGAACCAGACAACAAGTCTTATCAAACTGATTGACGATATTAATTCAAAAACTGATTAGACAACAAAGTAAATGTATATATATATATATATATATATAGCGTATACATATGCACTTATACATGAACATACATTACATTACACACATAAACCACACTGAATTCATGAAATATAACAAATGTTCAAATGAATGAATGCTCATGTTTCATAAGAACATTCATTCAGAATTAGCAGCTATATGTGCTAAGAAAAGTAAAAACATAAAAGCTAATGGTATGGTAAGCATGGCAAACAAAGACAGAGATACAAACAAGCGCTGCACACAAAGGGATTTCTGGAGGAAAGCGTCCGATTGATGGAAAAGCTTTAAAAACCTACAACTTTAAAAATGTGGTTTTCTGTGGAGAAAATTGGAAGGTAAACTGGATTCTTGCTTTTTAAGTTAAAAGCCCCCCCACACACCTGTAGTGTCGGGTGTCCCGGATGGCGCGCTCCCCGCCCAGCCGGTCGCTCTCCTGCAGGTTGAAGGCGTGCTCCCTGTACGGGTCATCTCCCGCCTTCAGCTGCTTGGCGGACAGGTAGGCCTTCTCATCGAAGCCCCCCAGCAGCTGGCTCTGCTCGGGTCGGGGGGGCTGGCTCACCTGTCAGTGCAGATGTGCATCAGGTCAGAATAATCAACGATGATCGATGGTTCTAAGACCCCCCCTCCGACAAACAGGTGAATATTCTCTTGTGAGGTCAGTGTCGCTGCTAACAAGGCAGAACTGAGGGAACAGCATCTGAGTCAATACCTGCTGTCAGATGAATGGATTTTACCTGCAAGCAGCTGAAACAGGCTGTCAGTGCAGGTGAGTCGGGTCAGCATCACACACACACACACACACACACACACACACACACACCCCAGACGTGCACCAGCATAACGAGCAGACAGTGGCGGCTGAGGCTTCCTCCTTACAGGTCACAGGATTAACAGAAAGAACCTGAAGCGGATGATCTCACTTCCAGACTCCAAAGTCGAGTTAAATCCTTTCAACGCGACGGTTGTTTACAGGTGTTTCTTTTTGGTTATTGAATCTACGGACGCCACCGGGGGGAATGGGGGGGTCACCCGCCTGACTGCAGGCCAAAGCTTCAACCTTAGATCATCACACGCTGCTCTACACTCTGAGGTTTCATCCGGAGGTGGAAGATTGCTGCTGCGCTTCAGGAAACAGCTGAACCCTTTTTCTGCAAAACAGCCCTAACCATCACCCTTCCACCACTCTGCCTCACAGCTGAATTCTTAATCAAAACAAATCTTTGTCCAAAGACACGAGAACTTCTTTGAAATTCCTAACATTCAGGGGTTTTCCTGTCATCTGTTAGAGCCGCAGACGCAGCTTTGGGATTTCTGAAGGACATTTTCCGCTTTGTAAGTATTAAGACGTCTCCTTCAGGTCTGGAAGCCTTTTTTGTGTTTTTATCGGTTTCTGAGGCTTCATTTGCTTCATTTGGTTCATGGCTGTCTGCTAAAGGAGATGCATGTCTGGGTGGATCAGGGCTGAAAGAACAGAAGAAGGTGGAGCAAAAGGGAAAACAGGTGGATGACGGCAGACAAGGAGAACAAAGGCAACCATGCCCTCCTGTGCTCGCCGCTGTGCTGGCAGCCATCAGGCGTCAGGTCAGATTACGAGCAAACGGCAGCCAGTAGCTGTGAGCGTCAATAACTCACTGAATTACGGAAGATTCTGACGGATCAAAGATGAACCAACAGAAACCAGTCGGGAACCAACGTCCCAAAAGTGTCTCCTCCTTTTCCCGTCCTCTGATCTCCACTTGCACCTCGCTCCCCCAGCTCAGGTTCCTCCTTTTAGAAGGGTGGGGAGGGTGCCATAGTTTTAACTGAAGCGGATAATGTTTTAATGAACTGCTGCTCCTGGGGAGAAACATCCTGACATGTTGGAGCACAACCTCCGCTGCAGATGGAGCAGCTTCCTGAACTCCTCTCCTCTACTGCAGATCCAAGGAGGGTCTGAGGAGGAGAATGAGGAGAATGAGGAGGCTCCTCTGATGCATTTACAACCAAACCTTTTCATAATGAAATTCTTTTCCAGACCAAGGCGCTCTTCTGCTCACTTATGTCCTCACACTTTATGCAACAAAACTGCTTCAGCCGCTTTACAGGTCTTTACATGCTGCAAACCTGCGGCTACACTGAAGAACTTTGGCTGTCCTGTTCACAGCCTGCACAATGGTGTTGTGGTTAGATGGATGGACGGACACATGGATGGACGGACGGATGGATGGATGGACGGACGGATGGATGGATGGACGGACAGATGGATGGATGGACGGATGGATGGATGGATGGATGGATGGATGGATGGATGGACGGACGGATGGATGGATGGATGGATGGATGGATGGATGGATGGACGGATGGATGGATGGACGGACAGACAGATGGACGGACGGATGGATGGATGGACGGATGGATGGATGGACGGATGGATGGACGGACAGACAGACAGATGGATGGACGGACGGACGGATGGATGGATGGACGGATGGATGGATGGATGGACGGATGGATGGATGGACGGATGGACGGACAGATGGATGGATGGACGGATGGATGGATGGACAGACGGACGGACAGATGGATGGACGGACGGACAGACGGATGGATGGATGGACGGAGGGACGGATGGAAGGCTGTCCGGTCCTGCGTTCGCACTAAGCGGATGTCTGCTGCAGTCTTGTTGTTCCTCGTGGATCTTTTGGACACAAACCTTCAGTCATCAGCGTCAGTAACATTCATATTTTATATCAATCGTATTTCCAGGTTGTTGTCATAGAACGTCTTCTCATTATCTTAAAGAAATCCAAGTCAATTTCTAGATGAACTTTCACCCTGACAGGGTTTGATCTGCAGGTGAGGATCAGGTTTCTGGAACATGGAGGTTTTTTCTCTAAAATGATTGGATGAATTCCATAGCAGTTCATCTGATGAAGCAGCTGCAGGTCTTCCTCCTGCTCTTCCTCTCTGCTTTTCTGCTCCTTCCCTCCTAAAATCATCTGTTTCCTCCTGCACGTTAAACGTCTGCGCACAGTTCGACGTCTGCGCGTGACGCACGCGACTTACCCAAAGCCTCTTAGGGTAGTTGAGGTCCCGCGGGGGTGGGGGGACAAAGCTCAGGCTGCAGACGGATCCGCGGGGCTCACGCGGCGTGCGCGTCAAACGTCCTCCCGCCGTGACAGAAGCCCATCACCATCTTAACTTTCGCGTACACGCACGTCAACACGCAGCAACATGCAGTGCCCCCCCCACCCCGTTCACTCACTATCAGAGGGATGGTTCCGTCGTTCGGGTGGATCTCCAGGCGTCCCGGAGCGGCCCCCGGCTTGTGCGCGTGGCCCCGTCCGTGAGACTGCCACGCCGCGGCGGGCGTCGACGGCGGCTTGTTGTCCTGCCACAGGTAATAAAACGTCCCCAGGATCCACGCGACCGTCAGGATCGCGATGGCGTTGGCGCGAATCCTGCGCATGCTGAGCCCATACGGAGGACGGGGCCGTCCGCGGCAGAACGGCCAGCCTCAGCCGCCGGGGATGCGCTCGAGCCGCTGGGATTTACGCGCCGCTCGAGCCGCGGTCCTAGCGCCGGGTCACACTGCCCCCCCGCTCTCACGCGCACTGATGTCAGTCCGATGGAGGGGGCGTCTCTGCATCCAGGCGAACGGAGGGGGAGGAGCTTGGAGATGAACTCCCATCTCCTCCTCATCATTCTCCGTGCGCCTCGTGCGTCACTCAAACATGCTGCGCGAAGCCTTTCCCTTTAACCCCCCCCTGCAGGAGGAGAGAAGCTCTCTCCATTTTCTGAGGACAAAACAGCAGATTAAAGCCTGTAATCTCAGACTTCTGCTCTCCTGTAATCTTCAATATTTCAGAGAGTAAATCCAGATTTGGATTCAGATCCTTTCTGGTTCATGGATGGAAGTCTTTACATCATTGACTCATCAGAGGAAGATTCACAGTTTTCCTCATAGAAACCAGAATCCATTCACTTCAGAGAGAATGTGAGAAGGTGAGATCAGATCCTCCATCCCTCGAGGTTCCTGTGAACATCATGAACATTCAACCACAGAAGCTGCTGTTGGTTCAAAAGCTTCCCTGGAATTTGCAGCTTGGATTCAGTGAATCTGTTTTTTTCTGGCCTCAAACTTCCCCCAATCGTCCAAACGCTGCTGGGATGGAGGCGCTGTTGTCTCTGCTGGAGAATTTCAACACCAACAGCTTCCAGCTCACACAGAGAACATGGAGCTCATGGTCAAAAGATCTGCACAGAAGTTCCAAGTGAAGATCAGAACTCCAAGAAGACTTGAAGGATGTCTGCATCTGACAGGAGAGTTTAGAAAAAGCAAACAAACTCACCTCCTGCCTGAGTCCTCCAGCAGGACGAGGATCTCCTTCCTCATGAACAGAAGCCTCATCCAGAGCTGCAGCAGAAAGCAACTTGCAGCCGGACATGCGCAAGCAATTCATGTGAATGACCAGGAACATCAGCTGGACTCTGAGGTCGTCTGTCAGGTGTTTCTGTTTGGTCACTGAATCAAATCTCTTGGATGTTTTTTAATTGAATTTGATGGATTTCTTCGTTGCGTTTAGACAAAAAGTTTCTAGGTTTTTTGATCATTTGTTTAAGATAAATCACATTTTTAAGGTGTGTTTGGTCTGAAAATGTTACTTTCAAGTCAATGCTATTTCTAAAGCCCAACATCACAGCCACAGCCGTCTCATTGGACTGATATCAGTATATGGCAAGAAACAAAAAAATCAAACATGAAAAAGGAAACAATAGCTGGTTGTTAAACAGAATAAGCTGAACAAACATCTCTGCCCTTAAACCCTCTTAAGTGAGGAAAAACTCATAAAAAAACACTATCTTTTTTTTTTTTTTGGGGGGGGGGGGGGGGGTAAGAGACCTCAGGGGTTCCCACATGAAGGAGAGATCCTCAACCCTGGATGGACAGGTGATGTGCTAGAACTATTAAAGAAAAGTCAG
The DNA here is from genome assembly GCA_014656515.1 of Oryzias celebensis. Lineage (NCBI taxonomy): Eukaryota > Metazoa > Chordata > Actinopteri > Beloniformes > Adrianichthyidae > Oryzias > Oryzias celebensis. The sequence continues at coordinate 51,306,556 of BNCR01000005.1, forward strand.
ATTAATTAATTCTGTAACTACATGGTTGAATAACAGGTATATGACTAATAAACAAACACGTCAAGATAACAGCTAAATATTTAAATAAACAACGACAGGTTTGAGCAGTGTAGCAGATGGACTTCATCCAGTAGGAGTTGTGGAAACAACTGGGTTTGCTGGAAGAGCCAAAGGCGAAGTCACGGCCAAAGACAGGAGCACAGACGATCCACCTGGAATCAGAAATCTCTCCAGCTCCCCTGCAGGGGGTGGGAAAGAGGGACAACATGTGAATCGCACTGCACCAAACAGAGGCATGATAAACCAAATAAAATAATGCAATGGCAGATGGCAAGTGATGTAATGAAGATGCAGGGAGGGGTACTAGGGGGTGGAAGAAGGATACAGACCCTGGTGTGTGGGGGTGGGGGTTGGGGGGTGGTAGTAGTAGGAGCGAGCAGAGTCAGTGTGGTAAACTACATTACAGCAGGTGAGGTAGAGCAGCAGTAAGTTAAATAATCTCTGATGACTAGCTAGTCTGCAATAATTCTGTCCAAAGAGGAATGTTTTGAATGTAGAAACTGTGTCAGTCTCTCTTACATGAGCTGGAAGTTTATTCCATAAAACAGGAGCTTGGTGGAGAAAGGCTCTACCTCCAACTGTGCTTTTAGAGATTCTAGGAACCACAAGCAGTCCTGCATTTATTGAGTGAAGTGTTCTTGTAGCTGCCGTCAAAAGCAACACTGATATATTTTGTTTCTGAAGATATTTTAGTTAAAAAGAAAAGGTTTGTTTTATAATCATTTAAGATAAATAAGGAATATTTTACAGTTAATAAATGATGATGCAGTTGGTGTTAATCAGTTAAAGATATTGTTAAATAGGCGGAACTTATTTTTTGTTCCGTTTGTAATTTGTTGCCAGGGGTGATGTTAACGAGCTACTACACCTGAAGTGAGTCCCACGAGGTCCTGCAGCAGTTGTGTCTGTTATGCTTAGCTGTGATTATTTAGTTCACGTTTTCCTCTTGAGTAAAGGTGGCCAATGAGGTATGTTTTCATTTGTTTATTTATTTCTGTTTTTTGTTGTCCGAAATTGTGCGAGGTTACGTGAAAAGTTGAAATGTGTAAGTCTAATGAAGTGTTTCATTTGTATTTTGTGAACTTTATCTGTGTTTACTTTATCATTCTCTGTGAGAAAACTTTGGAACATGGGTTTAATTTAAGTTTCTGTATTTATTTCTTAGTTCTGACGGCACTGTTGAGGCATGAAAAGAAGCGTGTTAAGACACGTGGAAGAACCTTTCTGTCCAATAAATGTCTGTTAAAAATAAGAACAACTTGGGCCTTTCCTCGAACTCGAGAGGAGCAACAGTTCTGTTTGGTTGGTAAGGCTCTATGAGATCTTTAATATAGGATGGGGCCAAACCATTCAAGGAGGATGTTGAACTTGATTCTAGATTCTTTCATTTACTTTACTTTCATCTTGCAGCAAGTATTTCTTTAAAACCCATAACGTTTTCTGATGCCAACAAAGTCTCTGTTTTTTCCTTCGTGAAAGAATCCTTTGGAAAAACGTTCCTGCAGGATTCAGCTTTGATGAAACACTGGTTCCGCTCTGTCCAACATGAACGGCCGTCTGAAATTTACAGCGTTTGCATGACAAACAGTACAGGATAGGCTCCAGCAACCCCAGAGCGGATCTGCAAAATGGACAGTAAGTTTACAAGCAGGGGTAATTAAAAATAACTTTAAAAGACTTACGTTCTATGAAGGAAATACATTTTGTTGTGTTGGGACTAAATACAGCAAAACAGTGATGATTTTTTTCAGCTCATTTGATGTGTGATCTGCTGTCACAAGTGTCACAGTGATTCCCCGCAGCAGCAGCGGCGGCAGCGGCAGCAGCAGCAGCAGAAGGAGCCCTGACACATTCAGGCGCTGCAGGATAAAGGGCCGCTGTTGTCAGGAGGAGGTGCTGCTGCTGGCAGCTTCTGATGGGGGAACTGCAAACTCTGTCTGATTGCATTTTTCTCCTCTGTGGGCGGCGAGGCCTTCAGAGGCTCTGAAACGTCAAGCTCTAGAACGCACAAATGTCAGAGGCTCCTTAAAGTCAGAGACGTTCCTAGAGTTCCTGACGGATTGATATCAACCAACACATCTGTGTACATTTTATAGAACATGGATATAGAAAGCAGATTCATCAGGCTGACCCCAGAGTCAGTTTCTCGTAGATTTTCAGAATAAAAGCTTCTTTCCTTCTGATCAAGATAAACTTCCTTCAGTAGATCCAGTAATAAACTTTTCCTGTTTTCGGTCATCGCCTCAGCTCCCACATTTATAGTTGATCTTACTAAGATTCTGTCAGCCGAAAACTCCTGAGTTTATCTGACGTTCTCCGTTTCCAGATCCGACTGGTTTCTTCTCAGATTTCATCAGAGATGATGTCTCGCCGACCGTCTCCAGAGAGGAGGATTTAAGCTGTCAGACGGCAGCCAAAGCCCCGCATGATATTTCAGCTGATGTTCAGAGTTTATGAGGACTTTTTAATCCTGTGGAGGTTCAGGCTGAAGCTGCTGTTAACTCTTCATGACCCATCCTACAGGGACGCAGAGACTGGACCTTTCATTGCATCGAGTTTGCATTTTTCTGTCCAAGCAAGTGAGCTGTGATCAGAGGTCAGTGACAGCAGCTCCCTGTGAAGGTGCTCATGCAGGAGGTCAGGCGTGTGTTTGGTTCCACAGGAAGGAGCTCCTGAACTCACAGCACCATGTGGATGTAAAGAAAACCTCTCTGCTGGTCTACAGAAAGAGCGGAGGACACATGAGGGTTTCACGAGGTCCTGTTATTGACAAAATCCTTTTTACGGTGAGTTTAAAAGTGTTTCAGGGACAGTCGAAAGTTACAGGGTGAAGATTTTTCCAGCTGATCTGCAGGAAATCAAACCTTCTGAGACGCTCCACACATCCCCTCAGGCTGCACAGGAACCAGAACTCAGTTTCCTTTTCAGGACAAAGACGTTCTGTGGAGAACAGTTTTTTATTAACATGTGGAGCCAGAAGAACAAACAGATCAAAGTTTGTTTGCAGTCAGAGCCTGAAAAGAGGCTGATCCTGCAGAAACAGAACAGGTTTGGTCCGGTTTGTGAGGGAGGGGGTGGGGTGGGGGTTAGGATTTCATCAGACCGCCTCACACTGAGATCCTCATGGAGATGTTGGGACATCTTTGTTTTGGTTTTCTGAAGGAGCTCAGGAGTTTTGCTCAAATCAATCCCATCATTTTGACATAACAGAATCAGTTCAGTTTGGAGAAGGAAACTCTCCGTGTCCCAGAAAACTGGGCCGCACCTGCAGGTCAAACCATTTCAGGGGTCAAAGGTTATCTAAGGGTGAGTCAGTGAGCAGAAAAAAGAGGAACTTTCTGGAATAGCTCCAAACATCTGGATTGAAAGACATGGAGGTGGGAGTGTGATGGTGTGGGGCTGAATGTCCTCCATCAGAAAAAAGAGCAAAACTCAGCATCAGGTCCACCTCTGAATGGATCAGCATGAAGGTTCTGGAGAGTTCTGGTCAAAGTCTGGACTGAGATCTGCCTGAGGTTTGGTTTGATGACCTGAAGGTGAAAACTCCCAGCAGCCCCGGCTCCAGGAGCAGCTCCTTCTCCACACGAATCAGGACACTTTGTAAAACCGTCTTTTTAAAAACTTTTTATTCAATTAAAAGCATAGTTTTCTGCTTAGATTTGTTTCCTATTTAATTCGGTTAAGAATGACAAAAATCAGGAAGTAAAAAGTGTCAGCAGCACCTCTAGTCTGCAGGGATTCACTCAGCACAGAACCCAGAACGGATCCAAAACTCCTAAAGCTGTTGAGGTTTTAAGAAGCCGTTTGGAAGGACTTCTTTAGGTTTTCTTTGAAGCTTTAGTTCTTTTTTAGTTCATACATTTGTCCTTTAACAAAACAACCAGATTTATAGTTTTTAAAATAAAAGGAGAGTTTGAATGACGTTTCAGTCACACATGGAGTCTGTGGTTCCACAAACAAGGAAGCAAAAAGACGTCACAGATGAACAGTTTGAAACAGGACTTTGAGTCATCATGTCTTCCCTGAGCTCCGAGAATCCTTCAGTTCTCCAGGGAAATGAAGCCGATGAGAAAGTCGACCCAGAACCATCAACAATCACAAAATTCAGATGCAAACGTGAACTCAGGAGTCCACGTCAGGTCGTTCCAGCCCTTAAAGTTCTCCTGAGTTCCCTGCACTCGGACTGTAAAGAGAACATTGTTGTATTTCTGTCTGTGCGTCACTTTTAGCAGAACCAAGATGTGAGAACCTGCTTTAGGAACCCTTGTCTGGACGGCGCTTCTCTCAGGATCAGTTATGTCTGTCACTACAGTCAGTGTTCCACATGACAGAACAGAGCAGAACCATCTATCAGAACCAAACCTCACACTCGGCTGACTTTTCCATCAAGTGTGTCATCACAGTTTAAAGTTTAGACATGAAGATGATTGTGCAGAAATAATAAAGATTATTCCTTTTCATTTTATTCTAGCAGAGAATTCTGGAATTTCTCTCCGAACTTGAACGCATCACCTGTCCTCAGGTGCATCCGGCTGCATCTTCAAACCTGCAGAAGCTTCTGCCTGCAGGAACAGCAGCTGTTTGTTTGTGGAGAAGACGTGAGGAGCTCCAGGATCTGGACGTTGCTGAGCCGGAGAGCACACAGAGCTGATGTTTGCACTCTCACGCCGCAGAGCTTTCCTCAAAAACAGGAAGCGTGTGGATTTTCAGAGTAAAATGAGAAGCTGCTGATCTGTCTGCAGCTGCACAGCCTCAGTCAGAGGAAGGAAGTAATAAGCTTCCTTCAAAGTCTCCAGACTTTAGCCTTTAGGAAGAACCTGAGGAGCTTCAGGACTCACAGGAAACTCAGATGTTTGTCAAACCCGCTCAGTTGAAAAAGATGCTGTTGGTTGGTTCCCACATCTTCTGTTCAGCCCACATGGAGGATCAGGTTCTCCATCAAACCATCATCTCACACATTTGTATTTGAGTCTGAAGAAAACTGAAAAAGAACGTAACGTTTCAAACCTCACTGTGGCTGAAAGGTCACGTGACCTTAGTTTCCCTGATTCAATACATCTGCAAAGAAAATACTTTAGATATGTTTTAGGATTTGACCACGTGACCCTTTCTCCATGCAGCATCGTTTTACACTAAGGAGTGAGCCGCCTGCTGTTCGTCATGTCACTCTGTACAGGTTTGTACAGATGCCTGCCAGGAACAACTGACTCTGCTGAAAAGTAAAATATTCACAAAATGCAATTCTGACCTGGAATAAAATTAATAAACAAAAATACAATGAAAAACACAGAAAATGATAAAAGAAAAAAATAAACAAAAGAACAAGTGATTTTTTTAGGCTTCCAGTCCATGTTTTGGTTCAGGTTGCAGTTCTCGGGGCTGTAAGAACTCTGCCACCTGCTGACAAAAACCTGGAACTACAACAACAGCTTAACGAGTTTGAGTCCAGATGTTCCAGAAAGTTCCTCTCATGTCGGAGCAGAACATCCGTCCAGAAGATTAGTGGATCGTCCAGATGTTCCTCTGGGTTCTTGTTCCTCAGCAGTCGTTCTCCTTCAACTCTCCCATGGATCTGTTTGTCCAGAAATCTTTCTGTTGACCGGAGTCCAGTGACCTCTGACCTGCTTTTCTTCTTCTGCTTCTTTCATGATCTCCTGGATGAGTCCTCCTCGTGTTCTTTGACTCTTTTTGGTTCCTGTGAGGGTTCTCTTCTGTTGACAGTTCCCTCCATGAACAGATGACGGATCTCTGAGATTCTTTAAAGCAGATCCAAACGTTTTTTTTTTTGGAGGGGTGGTTAGAAGATGTTTTTTTTCTTTAGGACTACTGGAACCATGTTGAAACAACAAAGACGTGATTTTAAAATCTTTACTTCCAGGTGAAGATCTTCGTTCTGCGTCATCCTCTAAAGGACTTTTTTTGCAACACAAAAATAATGATTAAAACTGAGAACCAGGTTTGAATCTGATGTCAAAGTGTGAAGGTCTACGGATCTAAGATTCACCCGAAAGATCTAAGTAAAGGCCTTCTTAAACAAATCCTGGTTTGTGCGTGTGTGAGGGGGCTCAGAGAGTGAAGAAGCAGAAGTTGGTGACAGACTTTCAGGTATCAAACCTTTATTCCTCACAGCAGGGAGCGGTGAACATAAATACTGCTATTTACAGGCAGGCGTGTATTTACAGCATTTACAGAGAGACGCTCACCCAAAGGTTCCACTTCAGGAACCACAGCAGCTCAGAGCAGATGTGAGCGGTCGGAGGTTTGGACGGCCGTGGCGCTCAGGGCCCGCTGCTGCCCTCGGACAGGATCCGGCTCGGCTCGGTGAACTTGGCCGTGGCGATGTAGAAGAGGGTGGGACCTGGAACCAGAGCCAGCAGTGGCAGGGCCACCTCCAGCTTGTCCAGCAGGGAGATGGAGATGATGGCGTAGGCGTGCAGCAGCCAGTGGCTGAACAGAACCACCAGACGCTTCTTCTTGGCCACCAGAGTTTTAAAGGACTGAGAGGAAGAAGCAGAAGAAACAGAACATCAAACGAAAACCTCAGCTTAATGAAAGCTGATGAGGAACTTCATCATTCAAAGAAACCTCTGCTGATCATCAGTTTGTCTCAGTGAAGTTCTGCAGAACATACAGACCATCACCTCCAGGCACTCAGGGGACTTTCTGTGGTTTTCAGATCTGTGATTGACCCCCCCGGAAATGGGAAAGTTTGTGTGACCAAACAAACCTTTCAGTTATTGGAAGCCACACCCACTGCTTGAGCAAAGGTCACGCTGCCATCACAGCAATAAATAATTCCTTAAAAAATAACCCTAAACTCCACCCAGAATGATCACCTGCTTCTCCCGGGGTCCAAATGCAGAGGATGTTCTGAAGTCATTGCAGACGAGCTAACTTGTAACCCGCCCCTCTCGTGAGTTGCTCCACGCATTTTTGGTTTCAAAGCAGCTTGAAGCAGGAAGTTAACGCTCAGCCTGTTGCGTCATAAATTTCAAAGCCTGCGAGTTAAACACGATGGATCTCACAGGACGCCGTTTACCTGGATTTTAGAGAGCGACATGTAGACAGCCAGCGTGACCAGCGACAGCACCAGGATGATGTATGGAAAGGCGTAATCTGAAACACACCAGACGACCATGAAGAGCAGTTGCGAGGGAACACACAAATAAGACGTGGAGACTCACACAGCAGCCCGCCGCCGACAGCCTGCAGCACCGCCAGGATCGGGAAGAAGTACAACGCCGCATAAATGCTCCGGAAACGGTCCGACTTCCCCAAGCCACACGCAATCTTCTTCACCAGCAGAGGGCGCAGCAGCATCATCATCACCAGGCAGAAGGCGTAGTAGATCAACACAATAGTGTAGCTGTCACAGAGACACAAACCACGCCCTCAGAAGTTACACGCGAACATGTGAGTTACATGTGATTTACATGTGAGCGCGCTGGTGGGGGCTGGACTCACAGCGGGTACACGGCCTCCTGCGTGCAGTGCAGCGTGTGCACGTAGTCTGGGCTTGGGTTGTACAGCATGGTGTACCAGTCCGACAGCATTTGGACCCGACAGGACCGGATGCTCAGAAGACCCACCGGCTCTGTGAGCAGCAAAGTGACCAGAGCGGAGACGCTGCACTCCAGCGACGCCGTCACGTGCTGCAGCAGAGCACTGGAGCTGCACGTGCACACACACAAAGACATGAATCTATTACTGAACCCAAAAAGCGCCGCCTGCAGACTGAAAGGACGTTGGAGTTCTGAACCTCTTCTTTCCAGAGTATCGTTCTATGAAGAACCAGTGCAGCACCAGCGGCAGCATGGCCATGAAGCCCAGGTACAGCCAATCGTAGAGCTCGGGGGATTCGTCGCAGCGCTCACACACCTTCTCGTGATTGGCCCGTTCTCCTCGAGGACAGACCTGCCCAAAGCAAGTCTCGTAATGAAACCCCGCCTGCAGCCAGACCCCCTGACGGCTCTCTGTAAAGAAAAGCTTGTTTGAAAGAGGAGCGTTGTACTCACTCCACACTCTCCCTCCACAGATCCGTTCACCAGGAGCCGACCACAGTACAGACCCGGACACCGGGAAGTCATGGAAACGTCTGGAACAAACACGGACTGTTACACAGAGGGGAAACCCCTCCTGGTGCTTTTCTAAACCAGCAGCCAGTTCAAATGAAACAGCATCTCAGCATTACAACCGGAGTCCTGCAGGGGGCAGTGTTGGCCTGTAACCAGATTCCATGTAATCATGACGCCGATGCTTTTATTTTATTCTCACAGATTATGACCCAGATGTATTTTCAACAAAAGATCATTTCAATCTTTAGTTGTAACATTACTGAAAGACAAAAGCAAGTTAAGAATTTGGTTTTTAGTGTGTGTGTGTGTGTGATGGGGCTGTTGGGGGATTTGAGTGAGTTTTATCCTTTTTGTTGGAGGTCTTTGCTTTTGGAGCACAGATGTCAAACATGTTTGAAACGCAGCCAAACAAACAGAAATGTAAAATGTTTAAATTCCTGCGTAAAAAGCCAGTTCAAGAAAAACACAAGGAGGAAAACATCATATCAGCTGATGAGAGTTTGTGTTTACAGTTTAATGTTTCTGAGGGACTGATTCATGTAGCAGAAATAGAAAAAGCCTTTTTGTGTTCAGAAAACGTTTCAACCTCATTGGAGAAAATACAAATAAAACAGAAATGATTCAACAAAAACATGTCCTCCATTAAGCAATTTCTCGCTTTAAAAACGTTTTTAAGGAAAAAGAATCTTCCTTAAAAACGTCTCTGAGCAAAGACTAACTGATCTCTTGTGAAATCTCCAACAAACATAGTTCAATAAAGTTATCATAATATGTAAATGCAACTCTTTAACCTTACAATATCAATGTTTAAGAAATGTCATTAAAAACTGCGTCTTAAATCGACGCGGGAAGATTTTTGCTGCAGTTTGACGAGAAGCTAACAGCTAAGTAGCTAACAGCTAAGGAGCTAACTATCGTATAAAAAACACGGAAGCGATGTCTTAGTTTCACCTCAGGACATTTATCTACAAGTAATTTATAAACAGGGGTACAATCTTATGAGGACTCACCCATTATGAGAACGACATCTAACAAATATATAAATATAAAAAAGGATTTATGTCAATCCTCAGTGCGGAATTGTTGTTTTCTTTCTTCTTCTATGGTGATCAGACTAACAACAGCAACAACAGCGCCACCTCCTGCTCCGGCGGAAAATTGCAAGCATTTGAAAAATAGAATTCAGGACGGTTTTCAAAGCATTTTTAAAAAATAAGATACACACCTGACCACCAGAGAAAAATGTTGTCCATTAATTAAAAAATAAATAAATCTATAAATACAAATCCCAGAGCCCCTTCACATTTGGTATCCCTGAATTTCAGCTTCTTTTTTTCCTGCAGTGAATCAGGTCAAAGTCTCAAGAACTCTATGGATCACAGGTAATCTCACACCACCTGCAGGTTTACACATCACTGAAGGCACGTTTTGTGTGTTATTCAGGAATTTTTGATCTTCTTTTTTCTCAGGCTGTTGGAATGTAAGAAAGTGGTTTCAGTCGTTGATAACAGTCAGCAGCTCTGGTTGTTTGACCCACAAAGTTGGGGAAAAATCAATATAGTTTCTGTCTCTGTGGTGCTGAAGTCCTGTCAAATAAAAGCTCCAAAGTTCAGCTAAATGAGTCAACCTGAACTCAAACAACATGAAGCACAGCCTCAGGACTGCACTCCTGCAGAGAACCTGCTGCTCTCTGCAGATGCTGCAGATGGGTTTCCTTCAGCTGCGGGATCGGCTTCATTATCCTGTGTTTACATCAGATAACATCCCACGTCTGTCGTGTCCTTCACGTGTTTGTAGGGCGTCACTGACCGTGGCTCCAAAAGACGATTATCAGCGTGAAAAAAGCGTTACCTGGTGGGTGGAGCCTGTCAACAAAAGCAGAGCTGCTCTCAGCTGTAAACATCTCTCTCTTCGTCCTGAGGAATTCTATTCTCCTTTTCTGACATTTGCATCAGCTCAGCTCAGCAGAGTTTTACTGTACAGATTCTTCAACAGCTTTGCAGTTTGACAGAAACCTGAAACCCTCAGATTCATCTCCTCTCATTGATATTTAAGAAATATTTGAGGGTTGACTGAACCATAATGGTTCCTGCCTTTCATTTAGGAGGTTTTCATTTTTGTCATTTGGCTGATATCATGTATTTGTTCATTTTAATTTAGAGCTGAGGTTGTCATTCACTCTTCTAGTTGCTGTCTCTACTATTTGATCATTTTAAAACCTCTTTAGTTTTAATAAACTTTGGTGTTTCCTGCAGTTCATTAGCATTTTCTCGATTCTTTTTTGTAGTTTTTGTCTGGGAGGTTCTCATGTAAAAACATTTAGTTCCATTACAAGTCCTTAGTGAGTTTGATTTGATTCATGAAGAAGAAAAAAATGTCCCTCTCACTCTTGCATGATAAAAGCTGCATTTTTTTCATGTTTTCTGTTGTTTTTCTGTCCGAATTCTCACCTCTTTACATGTGTTTGCTTTATTTCTGTGGAAGTCTGTCTGCATTCAGACGGAATCGAACTGCACCAGAGTTCACTTGCACATACACAAACCTCTTGCTCGTCAGAGTTCAGGTGAGCTCTCCCATCTGTCAAATAAAGAGGACTATCGCAGAAAAATCAGAGCAGGACGAACAACAAGACCAACTTCATGTGTCTTCATTCATCCGTCTTTGCTCTAGATGTTACTGTAGTCAAGGTTATTATTTGAATGACTTTAAATGTAATCATTGAGCTGATTCTCTTGTCTTTTTGTTGTTTTATCTTCACTGTTTGTGTCTCTGTGATTCCTTTAACTCCTTTATTTTTCGCCTTTTGCCAGACCACAGTTGAAAATAAGATTGTTTTTCTTAATCTGTCTTCCCTGGATAAAAAAAAGTTAAATAAAAGGAAAGAGAAATCTTTATCTGCTTCTTTGGCAAGCATCTTTATTGAATCAAAGTGCACCAGCGTGCTGGAATGTCACCGTGCTTCATAACACACCTGAGCACACAAGCATGTGGTAAAAACAAAACATAGACACAATTTCCACACATTTGACCCACAAAATCTACAAACACACAGAATCCAGAGAAGTAAGAAAAAGAGTCATAAACGAGTAAAGTTTAATCAGTTCAACCAAGTCATTAAAACATCTCATTCATGCATTTTTTTAAATGATTGAACCTAAATTGTATTAAAGAAAACAAAGTATTTGAATAATAACAGAAAAGGACAGCATGACTCCTTCAGTTACACAGGAAGACAAACTTTTTAAATCTTCACTGCAGTTCATTCAGAAAATGATTTCTGTGCAGCAAATATCAAAAATATCAACATTCTGAGCTCTGAAGCCATAAAAAAAAATCCAACAATATTTGGATATTATTAAGTCACTAAACCTGTAGGGATCAGATGCATGTTTTAAAACTGCGCCGCAGCTCCAACGCATGCAGCAAATGATAAGAACAAAACTTCCATTCAGTTTTGCTCAACTGCATCCTTACATCAGAGGTCTGACTGAGGCATGTTGACTTGCTGTGGTTCCTGGTCGTTTTTAGACAAATCATCTTGACTTTTATTTGAATTGCTTTGTCCTGCTGTTTATTGGCCTTTCTAATAACTGATCTGCATCTTTGAACTGGTTGCATATTTTATTACGATGCTCCATTATTACAGTAAATGTGAGATATTTGGGAAAACATCTGGACTTGAATCTTTATTGTCGACTCAAACATCTGTCCAGAAGTCCAAGTTGCTTCATTCTTCTTCTGTTCTCTTGTTCTGACGGAACGCCTCCTGAAAGGAGAACACTGAAGGAATGCAGACACAAACCTGAAAAGAGACTCCATCACTGCAATTAAGCTCAGATGAAGAGCAGCGCCTCGTCACGGATGTAATGAGGGCTCCACCCAGCTCCACCCTTCCTCAGCATGAAGCGTGCCCAGATTTGTTCCACCCGAGTAATCCCACACACCAGAATGAAAGGGTTGTGTGGATTCACGATGGAAAGGATGAAGGGTTAAAGATCATTTCATCTCCTAAAAATGCAGAAACTAAGCGTGAACAAAACCTCCCTTTCCCTCACAACATAAACTCCTTTCAGAGGAGTTACACAGTTAAAAAGGTTTGTCTGAAGTTCTTGATGGATGTGACAGAAGGAGAATTTCAGGTTTTACTTTCTTTTTTATTCCAGTTATTCTGTTCATTTGTTTTCTGTGAAACATCAAATCAAAAACTCGGAAGCTGTGATGTTCACAGATTTACTGACCTGTCGCGCAAACACGCACACACACACACACACACGCACACACACATACACACACACACGCGCACACACACACACACACACACGCACACACACAAACACACACACACGCACGCACTCACACACACAGGTTGCAGTAGGTGAGGTCCGTGTGTGACAGCAGGAATGCAGTTTTGTGTGTTTTCAGCTCCAAACTGGGTGCTGCTGCTCACTGACTCACAGGTGACAGGTGGGCGGGGTCGAGGGGCGGGGCCTGTGGGGTTGGCTGCAGAAGGACTGGATGTGTCAGCCTCAGAGTGTTGCAGGTTTCTGTGGAACTGGCCGGACGGCGTGAATCAGTTCCCCTGTTGGACTAATCCATAGAAGCGGTTTGACCTTTTCCGGTTCATTTCTGGACTCCAGGCGTCAGTACTTTCCTCTTTCTGACTCTTCTGTGACCCCCCCACCTATGTTGGACCGCAGCGACCCTGGAATGAATAATCCCATTTAATAATCCCACATCTGGAAAATGGTGTCTCCCTGTGTGACATAAGAGTGCATCAGAGAGGTAAGAGACCATGGATCCGCCATCAGAGCCGGTTTTCTCCAACTCCATCCGGATCCAGTTTCAGAAACATCTGACTCAGGTCAACATTCAGGTTTATTGATTGTAAAAATGTTCATCGTGATAAAAACTCAGTAGACGTTCAAGCTTCATGTCATTCCGGTTTAGTTTCTCAGCGACGTTTCATCAGGTTGGATTTCCTCAAACTCTCCTCTAATAAGGAAACAGTTTGAAGGAGTTTTTTAAATCTGTTTTTCCTCTAAGAGCAAAGATATCAGTTTAGTTTAGTTTAACAACCAGCTATTGTTTTTTCACTAAAAAAACAGGTACGTCACCAATATAATCCAGAAAAGTCGATACTGAAAAACGTTTGTTGTTCTTTAAACTTATCAACAGATTGACAACACAAAACATCCTCATGGCCCCGCCCATCTGTCTTTGTTACCACATTTTGCCGAATCAAAGGTCATCAAGAATTCAAAAAAGGGTCAGTTGCAACCATTGACTGTACATGAGAACTGGACTGAGAGGCCCCTCCCCATGGCGTTCCAAACAGGAAGTACCTGCTGGCTCCAAGAATCCAAAATAAACAGAAATAAACAGCTGTTACTCAGTCATTCTATTGGTCAGAAGAAGCATTCTTCATCTGATTCTTTTTTAACATGTTCATGATAATCCTCACTTTTTGCAGGACATTTTTCTGTAGTTCCAGTTTTTCAATTTACCAACTGACCAATCAGATGTCTGAATAAAAGTTGGTGGAGCCTGCAAGCCCAAGTGGTAGAGGTGTGGCCTCCCAACAAGCTCACTTCTGATTGGTGAGAGCATTTACCACAGAAACATTGACTCAGACCGACTCGGAGCAATCACAGCTTACGGATTTTGTCTGGCTTCAACATGGATGAGTGGATGTTTTTAGCTAGTAGAGAGAGCTTTTTCTAGTGCTGTCAATCAATCCAAAAAAAGAATCGTTTTGCGTTAAATTTATACGACAGTAGGCAGCTTTTGAAAATGTTTCTTTCATTTCTTTTGACTAAAATGTTTTAATTTATAAAGTGTTAACTCAGAAATGTCATTTGTGTGCACAAACCCATCAACACAAACGTGTTTCTGCACTTTCGATGGTCCGGGTGAATACTCTAATCTGATTGGCTGCTGTGTATTCACCCGAACAAAAGAAGTTCTGCCCAAATGTTCTATATCACTGTGCAGGCTTCTTTAAAACAAATGTTTTTCTTCATCTTCTGGACAAAAACAAGCCTTAATAGATAAACGTTCCCCCTGATCTGATGCTTTACTGAACTTATCGTGACGATCAGCACAAATATTGCCTTCCTTTGCCGCTGCAGTCGAGGTCTGCTGACCCAACGAAGCATTCTGGTGTTACCGTGACAACGGGCTGCACCACCAATCAAATAGTCTGCTTTTTGTTCAAAGCGACCTAAACCCCAAAAGTAACAAGAAAAAAGTACTAAAAATTGACTGAATATTTATTTCTTTTGTACGTGATCATGGTATAAGTGGGATAGTGCCCAACAAAGTGTGTATTTTCAGAGATTAACGTGCGCCTGCTGAACCCGGACCCTAACACACAACGCACGGCTGACATGGAATTGATCTCCATATATAAAAAATAAGGTGTTTTTTTTATCATTATTTGCGTGCGTTTCTGCGATAACAGCCCTAGTTATCATGTTTTCCAGACGGTCAAATGTTGGGGAGAAAGAGAAGTTTTCCCTGAACTTGGGTTATAAGCTAAACAGTAAAGGTGCTGCAGTTTCTGCAGCTGCAGGTCAATGCAGAACCTCAGTTTACTGCTGATCCACAAACATTGATTGGAGGTGAAACCCACATGTTTCTCTGGTTTGGATTCTTCTGGAGCTCCCTGAACTGGACTCTCTTTCATCCTCGCACTGGTCTGGATGTTTCCATCCTCTCCGCTGAATAGTCATCAATCATTGTTGCATCTTAGAATCAAAGTTAACATTTCTGGAAAAACATCCTAGCTAAAACCACCGCAGAGCGTGAGTGTTCTCCAGATGGTTCAGGGGTTCCTGTCCAGAAGGACCAGATGCTTTTCTTCGCAGAGATCAGAGTTGGTTTTGGACAATAGCGCCCCAGATGAGCGGCTGATGCAAACGTGGGTCTTCCAGGCGGTTCTGTGTTTGGGGAGAGCCGTCTGTGACTGAACGGCTGTGGGTGTCAGAACTTTCTTTAGGGCATAATCATAGTTGTCTGCTCCTCTTGGCCTTCCCTGTCCATAATTACTGGATGCAGGTTGGAATCTTGCTGCACCAGCAGCAGCAGCAGCAGCGGCAGCAGCAGCTGCATTTGCACTGGCAGGTGATGCGACTGTGTTGGTGTTTCACTGCCGCGTCTTCAAGCAGATCAAAGCACAGCGACGCTCAGGGAGCAGATCAATCCCTCTGATCAGCTTCTGGCCAGGTTGTGTTGGGACGTTGTAACAGACACTGAAACACACAAACAGCAGCAGAGATGATTCCAGGATGATCAAAGGTCAAAAGTTGTCTCTTCGATTTCCAGCTTGTTTTATGAGAAGACCTTTGTTTTGGGACTTGACCTTTAAGGTGGACATTGTGATCTAATCTGATCTGAACTCATCCCAGACGCAGCTGTTTGATCCTCATTGGAATCTTCTGTTCCGTTTGGAGTTTGACTTGGACTCGCCCTTCTGATCGCGGATGTTAGTGGAGATGCTGAAGCTTTTGGGTTAACTAGAGTTAGTGAAGTCCTCCTCCTGACCTGTTTACGAAACAGCATCTGTCACTTGATGATGTTGATGTTTGCTTGAATCTATCTTTCAGTAAATCTTGGAGCCGTCGTTCCAGGGCTTTTACCTGAATCTACCTGTGTTTCTTTTGGCTCAGTCAACTTCCTGGCGTCAACACCATGGCGTCCTCTGAAAAGCAACCTTGGGGGCGGAGCTTGGCCGCATTCTTCCCATGCTGCTACAAAGAATCCAACCAACCAGAAATCCGCGTGGTGCATGAAAACCCAAAGCAGCAGCAGCCCACGCAGCCACTCCCTCCCCCCCAAGAACTGGACTCCATGTTTGCAGAGCTGGTGGTGCGTTCAGGAACTCAAGTTCATATTAGCTGTCTTAGCTTGTCTTATCGTCCCGTTTTCTCCTTCCAGGATGAGCTTGATTTGTCGGAGGAGCACCAGCAGGCCATGTTCGCTCTGCCACAAGACAAGAAATGGCAGATTTACTGCAGTAAGAAGGAGGTAATGAAGAGGAGAACGTCTGCTGGTCCACCTGCTGGTCTTCAGCATCTTTTTTTTTGTTTTAGAAATGGACACAATCACAGGCTTTGCTCCTGAATCTGTCCAAGACACCTTGTGTTGTTGTACCAGCCCCTATCTACAGGGGGCGCTATCTGAAAACTGCCTGACATTTGACAAATTGGGATGATTGATGACTCTCTTCTGACCTATTTCTATAATTTTGTGGGATTTTTCAGGAGGCAGAGGAGCAGAAAGGAGCAATGAGCTGGCCAGAATTTTACATCGATCAGATCCGAGTCATGGCTGCAGTAAGTCATGTTTTCATTAAATCTACAGTAGTTTGCAAAAGTATTCGCAGCCCCTTCAACTTCGTCACATTTCCTCACATTATGACCACAAACATAAATATATCTTATTGGAATTTGATGTGAAAGACCAACACAAAATGACACACACTTGTGAAGTGGAAAGACAATTACACGAGAATTCCGTTTTTTTAACAATTAAAAAACTGTACGTTCAGTGTGCAAAAGTATTCAGCCCCCTGAGTCAATACTTTGTGGAACCTCCTTTTGCTTTAATTCCAGCTGCAAGTCTTTTGGGCTTTGTCTCTCCCAGCTTTGTACATCTACAGCCTGAAATCTTTGTCTGAGTGAAGTTAGTTGGGATTTTCTGAATGTTTTGGTGACAAAGTTTAAACAGAATTAATGAAAGAGTTTCAAAAATGTCACAAAATGTTGTGAAAGTTCTTCTCTTTTCATCATGTCTGCTTGAATGCTTAGCTTTTCCTGTTCCAGAGTCAGAGTCCGGTTTTCATTTCTACTTCCAAACTGCAGGTTCAAGAACTTGTAGTTTTGAAGTAGCTGCTGCAGGAAAGACAAACCTCAGACAAAAACATGGATAAACCTGCTGTGGTGGAACGTCTCACAGAGAAGTTGGTTTCAGTTTCTCTGCTTCCTCTGCAGAGGAAGATGCTGGTGCCGCTGGAGAACGGCCAAAATGACGGCAGGCAGACCATTGCAGACGGTCTGAAGACAGCTCTGCGGACTCAGCCGATACGGTGAGTCTCTGCTCTCAGCTACCTGTAACACACATGACCCTGAAGCATCATCCACCTGCTACAACCGACCTGCAGGTTTGTGACCCGATTCCTGGAGTTGGACGGCCTGTCTTGTATCCTGAACTTCCTCAAGTCCATGGACTACGAGACAGCCGAGTCTCAGGTCCACACGTCCGTGATCGGCTGCTTCAAAGCTCTGATGAACAACTCTCAGGGCAGGACTCACGTCCTGGAACACTCGGAGAGCATCAACATCATCACACAAAGTCTGTCTGCAGAAAACATCAAAACCAAGGTTAGAAGCAGCGGCGGCGGCGTCTGCAGGGCTGTTTAGGGACCGAGAAGGAGCTCTGCAGGATCCGATGAATGGTATCCAGGGGGTAAAACCATTAGAGGGGTTAAAAACAGATAATGAAACCACAGAGTCACAGACACAGGCATACCAACAACTGAAAGCATCCAGCACAGGTTCTGTGATCAGCCAATGAGCTTCAAGCTCTGCAACCCAAACCACACCCACCCATAGAGGAGCCCCGGAGCCATCTCAACCACGCACGTGTAGAAAGATCTGATGACCTTTAGGTTTGCTGTGCATGTGAAAGAAAAAACAAATCTTTTAGTTATTCTTAGAAGAGTCTAGAGAAGGAACAGGTCAGTAGGCGGGGCTTATACTCTTTACAAGCTAAAGTCCGCCCCCAGTGCCAAGAAATAAATGAAGCAGAAGATTTTTAATGAAGACAACAGCTCACAAACGGCTTTTAGCTTCATAGCCTGAACTCTAATTCTTTTGTGTTTTTGTGACATTTTTCCTGAAGGTTTTCTTGGATTTCTCTTTAGGTGTTTGCAGTCTTTATGGCTCAAATGTTTGACTCTCACAAAACAGAGACTTCTTTCAAACTAAATACTTATTAAAGCTGATACACTCCTCGAAGCAAACGTATTCCACCGGTTCAGGCTTCTGCAGCGTGGCTTCACAAAATAACATAAAAAACGTACGTTGTCACGGTAACTAGTCACTGATCCAGCAGCAACCTTGAACTGTGCGGCGAAGGAAAGCGATATCTGTGCTGATCGTCACAACAGGTTCAGTAGAACATCAGAGAACGCTCACCTCTTACCGCTTGTTTTTGTCCAGAAGATGAAGGGAATGTTTGTGTTAAAGAAGCCTGCACATATAGAACATTGTGACCAGAACTTCTTTTTTAGCAGTGAATCCACACCCAGCAGCCAATCAGATTAGAGTATTCACCCGGAGCATTTAAAGTGCAGAAACACAGTGTTTCTTATGGCTGTAAATCAGCATCTTTGTTTTCTTAGAGTAATCCTGCAGGCATGAATGTCTTTACAGTTCTGCTTATCTGTCAGTGTGTTTGTGCGCACATTCCACTCTATTTCAGACAGTTCAAATGAAGCGAAACATTTTCTCTGTCTTTGTTCATAAGCTGCATACTGTTGTATAAAATTTAACTTGTAAAACATTGCGATTATTCTAATTCATTTTTTTAATCGATTGACAGCACACAACTTCCTCCAAGTTGGTTTTTACAGTTTCTTTGCAAAGGTTTTCTTTAGAATAACTAAAATCACTTGAAGCTCGTGTGAACCGTTGTTCCCTTCCTGTCCACAGGTGGCAGTCCTGGAGATCCTGGGGGCCGTTTGTTTGGTTCCAGGAGGCCACAAGAAAATTTTGGAGGCCATGGTCCACTACCAGAAGTTTGCTGCTGAGAGAACACGCTTCCAGGTTCTGATTCTGTTCATTCTTCTGGCAGCAGCTTCTCTTCGTCCTTTTTTTCATAAGTTCCATATAAGATAAAGATACTTTATTGATCCCAGCTTGGGAAATTTGTAGGGAAATATATTTGAGCGAAAACAAAACATCTGGACCGAGATCATCATTCTGTCCCAGAGGTTCCAATTCTGTCCATCGTGGTCTCGATTCTGTTCCGCAGCAGTCCCGATTTCATCCTGATTCTGTCCTGCAGATATATCCTGCATCCATCCTGCAGTGATCCTGATTCCTTCCTGATTCTGTCCTGCAGCAGTCCCGATTCAGTTCTGCAGTGATCCTGATTCCGTCTTGTAGCGGTCCAACCTCATACTCATACCTTACTAAAAGTAGCGCACACCTAGTACCTGAAAATAAACGTTAGATGTAGTGAATGACACCCCCCCCAATCAAAATACAATAACATAAAAAATGATGACATCACAGAGGGAGAAAATCCACTAACAAAACCAAAACCCCCCTGTAGGGGAAGTCCAAAGGAAGTTTTATGGGATGACCCTTGACCCATGGCTTGGCAACCATTTTGTGCTAAAAGTGAAATTTGTAGATTTTCACATTTTTGCACAATCTGTGAAAATCATGTTTGAGGGATTTTCATGAAAATTTCACACTCGTCTTCCAGCTTAAGTCTATGGCCACAACCTAAAGTTTATTGACCTTTGACCTCGGGAAGAGGCCAACATCTTTAATTGAAAAAAAAATTACCTTTATTTCTAACTACAAAGCTAAACTCTTCTTCGGCATTTTGGTGTATCACCTCCAGACTCTCCAAGTGTTACTGGGAAGCTACTTGGGAAAAATGATGGAATTACCATCAGCACCACAGCTAGCAGCTCAAATCTGTGTGGACCAAAATCAGAAGCTTGTCTTAGGATTTTAATGAAGCATCGATGTGTTTATATCGTTGTGCCTCCTGGTTATTTTTTCAAAGTAAAACAGGAAATAACTTCATTTATTTGTTGATGTGTCCACAGTAAACACAGAACATACATGTGCTGCTGCGGACATTAATGTGCTTCCCTTCTGTTCAGAACCTGCTGTCAGACTTGGACCGATCCACCGGCCGGTACAGAGATGAAGTTGGTCTGAAGACGGCCATCATGTCCTTCATCAACGCAGTGCTCAGCCAGGGAGCCGGAGAGGTGACCATTACATAAAGCACCTCCTTTGCTGTGAAAGCGTTTTAAAAGGAGTTTTTGTTCAATTAAAACTCCATTTCTGTTATGGCTGGGATTTGACTTTCAGAACAGTCTAGAATTCCGGATCCATTTACGCTACGAGTTCCTGATGCTGGGCATCCAGCCGGTCATTGACAAACTGCGTTCCCATGAAAACGACACGCTTGACAGGTATGTGACGTTCTCAAAAACGTTCATGTCTGTCAGTAGACTAACCCCTGACCTCCAGCTGACTGAAGCCTCCGCTGCTCCTCAGGCATTTGGACTTTTTTGAGATGTTGAGGAATGAAGACGAGCTTTGGATGTCCAAACGCTTAAATGTTGTGAGTGCTTTTACTTTGAATACATTTTCACTTTTCTTATTAAATGGAAACAGTTACAAAGTTGGAGAAATCACAGGATCCACAATGATTGTTTTTTAAAGGAAGTAAACGTAAAAGACCGGACAGCAGACGGATGACCTTTTGAAAATATTCTTAAGTTGAACTTTCACAGTCATTTTGTTGTTGTAATTTAGCCAAACGTTTCTTATGTACAGCATGAAGACAGATTCCGCTGGACAGAGAACATGAAGAACTAATTGCATGAGTGATAACTATTTCTATTGAAATTTGAGGCTTGTTCTCATAAGAAAAACTTGAGCTTTTTCTGTTCAAACACACTGACTTTCTTTTTTTTTTAAATAAAAGGAAAGGTCTGTTAAAAGCAGATCCACCCGTGTGAGAAGGTGGTGGGAGTGTAATAATGTGGGAATCAGCTTGAGTTTCCACACAGGGTTGCAGGACAGTTAAAGTGTTTTTGCACCTGAAATATGTTTAGAATGAAGAAGAAACCTGTTGAGATTCTGAGGTGTTTGCTTTCAGGGCCACATCGACACTAAAAGTGGAAGCCAGATGTTCGAGCTGATCAAAAAGCGCCTGAGCCACACTGAGGCTTACCCCCACCTGCTGTCCACCCTGCAGCACTGCCTCCTGATGCCCTGTAAGACCACACCTCACCGCGCCGCCAGCGCGCTCTGAAGGCCGGCTTTCACCTTGTCTCCTTTCTGACTGCAGACCAGCAGAGCAGGACGATGCTGCAGCGCTGGGTGCTGTTGGACAGGATGGTCCAGCAGCTGGTTCTGCAGAGCAACAAAGGTGAAGATCCAGACGTCGCTCCACTGGAGGACTTTAATGTTAAAAGTATTGTCCACAAGTAAGTCCCAGAAAAGCTCTGAGAAGTTCTTAAAGTGCCTATGCCATGGAAAATCAACTTTTTGGAGCTTTTTAGTGTATTAATTCACATCTCTGAATGTTCCTCTAACACCCTGCTCTCTGAGCACCAGCCCCTCCCAAGCCACATAAACAAGCGGTTCCTCACATTGTGATGTCACAAAGTAGAGAACATCCCCTTCACTGCCAGCTCCGCCCCCAGGCCAACACTCACACCCACTTTCTTCACGAAACGCTTTCATTTTAAATGCATCATACACACATCCATCTTAGCAAAAGTTCGGGTGGTTGTTTTCGTGGGAGAAACACAGACACAACGCAGAGGCCGGCTCTAGGTTGATGTCATGAAATGGGCAGCACCCAAGAGGAGTGAACCAGAAACACAGACTGATCAGAAGTTCTCCATCCAGGTCTTCTGCTGACAGCGTTCTGTCTGTGTGTTTACAGGCTGGTCAAGGAGAATGAAGTCAAACAATGGCAAGAAGAAGCTGCAGAAATGAAAAAATGTAAAAACACACAGAGACCACTTTCCACTTCAAAGTCCTGACGGATGCTGATGACGGTTCTTCAGATGCACACAGTTCAGAAGCTTAGAGAAGACGACTCACGCAGTCTTCAGATGTCTGACCTCTTCTTCCCTTCAGGCAATCAGAACCTCCAGCAGAGCTTGGAAAAGAAGAAGAGAGAGTGTGAAGCCAAGACGAAGGAGAAAGAAGAACTGATGGAGCTGCTGAGCAAGATGAAAGAAAAACTCGAGCGAGAAACCAAGGAGCACAAGCAGGCCAAACAACAAGTGGAGGAGCTGTTAGCTCGGATGAAGCAGCTCGGTTCTGTATGTACCAAAGACCGATGGGCTTGGTTTTTCCTCCACTGGATCTTCACCGGGTTTTCTCTGCTTTCTCTGCAGACCCCCACAGTTCCAGGAGGGCCTCCCCTGAACTCCGGGACCTCTGTCCGTCCTGATCCCATGTCCTCCATTCCTCCTCCTGTTTCTTCTGTCCCTCCTCCTCCTCCACCACCAGGAGGCCCACCAGCATTTGGCATGGCTCCATTTGCACCTCCTCCTCCTCCTCCTCCTCCAGGAGGTCCTCCAGTATTGGAACAAAGAAAGAACATTCCTCGTCCATCAAACCCACTGAAAAGTTTCAACTGGAGCAAACTGCCTGAGGTTCGTCCACCTTCTGTCTGCAGGTTTCCTCAGAGATGTTCTGCTGGAGTTCCTGCTGTTCCTCGATTGTTTCTTCTTGATTCCACCAATGATTTCAGTCCACTAAACTGTGTCCACTTGCTTAACAAATGAGGGGTTCCGGTTGGACATGTTTGACGGTTTTTGATCAATTGTTCTGGTTTTCCATCCAGTCAGTCAACAGGCTGAAAGGAGCTCAGGTTTTCACAGACAAACTCTGGTTGGTCCTTTGCTTGATGAAAAGCAGCAACCTGTCTGTGGTCCAGGCAGCTGTGAGAAGAGAAGGTCAAAGGTCAGCAGAAGATACACGACCTTTCTAAACGTCTGTTGGTCTTTCCAGAACAAGATAGAGGGAACCATCTGGAAAAAGATTGACGAACAAAACGTGTTCAAAGTTCTGGATCTGGAAGAATTGGAGAAGACCTTCTCAGCTTACCAAAGACCAGCGGTAACTTGACGCACACGACACAGATGCTTTTATCCAACAGTGTTTGATGGACGGAGACATTTTACCCACAGAAAGAAACCGAAGAGGAGCATACTTCTGTGAAGAAGGTCAAGGAGCTGTCTGTGATTGATGGGCGGCGAGCGCAGAACTGTAACATCCTGCTGTCCCGGTCAGTGCTCACCTGGAGCTCCCGTGAAGTTCTGCAGCTGCTCTCTTTCTGTCTTCAAAGCTGTACGATCTTCATCACAGGCTGAAGCTGAGCAATGCTGAGATCTGCCAGGCCCTCACCACCATGAACGAGCAGGAGGACTTACCCACAGACATGCTGGAGCAGGTGTCCATGCGCTGCAAGTCTCTGCAACACAACCAGTGTCTTCTCCAAGAGCTGTTAACCATCTCACTGTTGTGTTTGTGCAGCTTTTAAAGTTTGTTCCTGAGAAGAGCGACATTGAGCTGCTGGAGGAGCACAAGCACGAGCTGGACCGCATGGCCAGAGCCGACCGCTTCATGTTGGAGATGAGCAGGTTTGCAGCCTGAAAACCACAGACCAACACTGTCTTTATGGAGGCAGCGGCTGCCAACAGTCTGGACCGACCACCTTTGCTTCTCTCCATCAGTTTCGACCACTACCAGCAGAGGCTGCAGACGCTCCTCTTTAAGAAGAAGTTTCCCGACAGACTGGCAGACGTCAAACCCAGAATCAAAGGTCAGTCACACGTCCACAGAATGACGTTTCCCTGCATATCTGAAGCTTCATCTTCTGTTCTCGCTCAGCTCTCAGCCTGGCGTCGCAGGAGGTGGTCCAGAGCAGGAGGCTCCGTCAGCTCCTGGAGGTCATTCTGGCCTTTGGGAACTACATGAATAAAGGACAACGCGGGAACGCGCTGGGGTTCAAAGTCTCCAGTCTTAACAAGATCGCAGACACCAAGTCCAGCACTGACAAGTACGCTGAGGTCCAGTAACCCCTCGAGGTGGGGTCATGTGCTGCGGTCCGTGGCCCGCCCTCAGAACCACTACAGCACCAAAAAAACAGCTTTTCCAGAAGTTTTTCTGGGAATGAGGTTCAGTTTTATGGTTCCCAACTAACAGCCAATCAGGAATAAGCACCTCACAAATACATTCAGCCATAATCTATAACCAAACTCCTCTGGAGGAACGTCATCCTTTCAGCTGATAAATAGTCCAGGAAGACATGAAGGAACAATGTTACAGAATTATAAAGCAGGTTTTTTTAACTTACGATGAAACTTTAAGGTTTCGTCAAGATTTCTCTTCTACACTCAACCGATTCAGGACCAAAAAGGAGGCGTGGTCTTTTTTTTGGCTCCTCCCACCTTCCAAACGCATGTTTCACAAGTCGACTGGTGACTGCAAACAGTCCCTGAGGTGTGTCTCTGATGGACTGCTGAAGGGTCCAGGGTGAACCTGCCTCTGTTCTGAGTCTGGGATAGGCTCCAGCATCCTGTGATCCTGCACAGGACACAGCAGAGATGGAACATTTTAAAATGTTCATGAAGACGCTGAACTGTGTCTTTAACCCTGTAAACCCTCTACATCATAGAACTGACCAAAATGTACATTTTCCTTTGGAGAGAAGATGGTTTTTAAAAATCGTTTGATGGCATTTTAATTCTGAATCGTTGGGTAATGTTTTTCCGTTTAGGCTCCAACAATCTTAGTTTGAGATGTAAAAATATTGACATGATTGTTGATTTAAGGCACACATTTTAACATGGTGTCACTGCATTATCAACTCACTTTTCACTAAAATACAGCAAGTGGTTATTAAAAACAATAACAATAGAAGAGTCATTCTCACCATAAAGTTTAGAAAATTAGAACTTTTCCCACCAAAAGTGTTCTGGAGATTTCATGGAAGCAGCCATATTGAAATGAGCAGGAAAAACCCTTCTGCTGCCCCTGGAGGAACGAGGATGAACTACAAGGTGGAAAATATGAAGCAATTTCTGTCCGACGGGTTTTTATGGAAAGCTTGGATCATGCTACTGGGATAGGACTCTCAGAAATGCAGGCATATGACAGGAATGTTCTAAAGGGTTCAAAGCAGATGATTCATTTCTTGCAGTTCCTTCTGGAGCCTTTTTACAGTGTTTGCAGGGTCAGAAAAAAGATTTGAGAAAGGTTTTAGGAGGACGTTGGGTAACAGCTTTGTTTCTGCAGAAATGTCACCCTGCTGCACTACATGGTCTCTGTGCTGGAGAAGAAGTTCCCCGCCGTGGCAGCGTTCAGGGAGGAGCTGAGCAATGTTCCGGAAGCCTCCAAAATCAAGTAAAGATCCCAGATTTCATGAATTTCCTGCTGCGTGTGAGCATTTTTCAACCGCAGGAAGTAGATCTGCCATCAGGTAAAGATCCCCGTGTGTGTCTGCAGCCTGGTGGAGCTGGAGAGGGACATCAGCAGTCTGAGGTCTGGTCTGAAGAGCATTGAGGCGGTGAGTGACCCGCCGGACCGTCCTTCCAGTCCAGGTGTGGTTCCGTCATGTCTGACAGTGTTCACGTCTGCAGGAGCTGCAGTACCAGCGATCCTCTCAGCGTGCAGCAGATACCTTTGTCCCCGTGGTCAGTCAGTTCTTCACTGTGGCGTCCTTCAGCTTCTCTGATGTGGAGGAGTCTCTGCAGGAGGCCAAAGACCTGGTGAGGGTCGATGTGTGACGTGGAGAAGCCTCCAGCTTCATTTCTTCTGTCTTTGTTGAAACGTTTTCTTTTCTGAGCTGTATGTGAGAAAAAAAATCCCTTTCTATGGATAATTTGGTTTCAACCTAAACTTGATTTGATCAGAAGCTCCTTCAGGTTTGGCAGCTCTGAGCTGTGGTTGGAGGAAAGCTGAGAAGATCTTCAGGTTCTAACGTCCTGCTTCTCCTCTGCTGCAGTTTCTGAAGGCACTGCAGCACTTTGGAGAAGATTCATCCACTCTGAAAGCAGACGAGTTCTTCGGCACCTTCAGCGCTTTCCTCACAGCTTTCGCTGAGGCCCAGCAGGATAACGAGGACAGGGCCCGGCGCCAGGAGGAGGAGGAGAGGCGGGCGCTCATGGAGGCTCAGGTCAGGATTTGTCTGCAGTGCTGGTGGGCTCAAAGGAAATAAAAGATCCTGAGGAGGAGATGAGCTGAAGCTCTTTCTCTTCTGTTTATTGTTCTTCATTAGTGCTGCAAGTGTGTTGGAATAATTGTTTTCTACACGTTTAACTATTGATGATCGCTGATGATGAGTTCAAAGGTCGACTCCAGACCTGAACTGACTGTGTCTCCCTGCAGAAGAGGGAGGAGCGAGCACAGAGGATGAAGAAGGCCAAAGCAAACGATGAAGAGGAGGGCGAGTTTGATGACCTGGTGTCGGCTCTGCGCTCTGGAGAAGTCTTCAACATGTCCAAACTGAACCGCCGCAAGCTGCAGAAATCCAACGCCAGCCAGGGGAAACCAGTGACCAGAGTGGACCAAAACAGGGCCAAAGTCTGACAGAACAGGACTAAAACCAAACAAAAGTCTGACAGAACTGGACTGGATCAAAACCAAGGGACATGGACACAGAACTTGTTCTGTCACTAGAGAAAGAACACAAATCCATCTTCTAAACTCGCTCTTTTCCCATTCGAGGTGATGCTGGAGCCTATCCTAGTGACTGAAGGCGGGGTTCACCCTGGACAATTCTCCAGTCAAACACAGGACCACATGGAGACAAACAAGAACACAAATGGAAAGTTTATAAATCAAAAAGCAACATTTAGACGTTATAGTCCCAACTCTTTCCTGTCTTGACAGATTTTACCCAGAATGCATCAGGCCAACCAGCCAAAGGCAGAGAGGACAAACGTCCTCCAAGTTTCTGACTTGATTTGATTTTAGGATTCATCTGAAAGACAAACATCAGAGTAAACAAATAGGAAACGTCTTGTCACTAAAACACATTGTACATTTGAAAACTTTGTATAAAGTCTTTGAGCTGCTGCAACTTTATTTAAACGTATTTATATAGTTTTGGTGTGAAATGTGAACCAGATTCACTTTAACAATAAAATTTGGTTCAAAAAGAAAACAATGTGGAGTTGAGGCTTTTGGGGATTTTTTTATGTAAGCAGATGGTTAATGAGAAGCATTTCAACATACACACCAGTGTTCTCATTTGAACAAAGAAAACTTCTAAAATCCTCATTTTAGTGGCTTTACATTTGAAAGGGAAAGTTAGATCTGGAGTGTCTTTTAAATACAAATGCTGCATTTGGTTGATGAGTTATTAATAAATCAGAGATTTCTATGTTTTATCAGTTTTTTATTTTAAAAAGCGGTTTCATTGCAAATGTCTGTTCAGGAAAAATAAGTAACTGTGGAACAGAGTCAAAACTGTCCGAGCAGATTCTCACACTTGATCCTTTAAATCTGACGACCAATCAGAACGCTGCATCATCTCAGATAGGATCTGAACGTCTTCACCTGCGTTTCCATTTCCTGCGTTGCGATCATGTTGCTCTAAAACTAAACCTGCACATCTCAGAAAAATCCTTTTTTTTTTTAGAGTTCAGATTTGAAAGAAAAGCACTAAAGCTACAGTGTTTGAGCCTGTGCTGCACGCTGCTGCACAGCAGCCCAAAAGCTTCCGTTTCTTCTGGGTGGAGACGTGGAAACACTCGTAGTGTCTATCTCCCACTTCTGCAGTGAGGAAGCAGATCAGACTGAACGACACGGACGGTGCAACTGAATAATAAACTGGTTTCACGCGTTTCAGAAGCCCTGCTGTAGTTTTCCACATCTGGATCCTTACGTTTCTGCGGTGAAAAGCTCCGCCTCTGCGGTGAAAAGCTCCGCCTCCTTCCATCTGCTCCTGAAGTCATAAAACATAAGAGACAACAGGAGGAACAGGAAGGACCATCCGGTAAAACACGGTCAGTAAAGACCGGCTGATGGTAAAAACGTTTGAACAGAAGGACAGCCGGTCGGTTCAAGTCTGGATCCAGATCCTGGTAGCCTGAAGGTGAAGCCCAGGCTGACCTGGACGGGTCAGAACCAAGCGTCCAGAACGTAGGGGATGAAGAGCGAACAAGCGGCAGGGCTAACCTGAGGACAGATCTGCTTCAGGACAGGAAGTGAAGAAGACTTCGAAGGCTCTTCTCTTTGAGTTGGTCCAGGGTCTGACTGACGGTTCAGCCACAGCTTCAGGTGAGGTCATCACAGGAACACAGACGGCGCCACATCCACCTCAAGGTGCTCAGGTTCTGCAGAAACTCCTTCTCCGTCTGTCAGCTGGTAGATCCTGACGTCTGGAGGAGGAACCCTGGGATTGAACGGCGCTCTCGAGGGAAGATGGTGGAACAGGCCTGGTGATGATGTCAGCCAGAATGGGTTCTGCTCTAGCTGTGGTGCTGGTTCTGACTCTGGATCAGGCTCAGCTGGCTCCTCAGGTTCTGGCAGCGGGCCGACAGGCTGCTGTTGTCCTCCAGCAGCTTGCTGTGCTCCTGGAATAGACGGGATGTCATCTGCTGCTCCTTCTGCTCCTCCTCCAGGTCACACACGAGCTCCTGCCTGAAAGGAAAGTACGGACGACCATCAGCAGGTCAGGAGACACCGGGACAAAGTTCTGCATCTGCCTGCTGGTCCAAACCCAGCAGAACCTCCCTGAGGCGCTGGCGGTGTGGAAACCATCCCCAGACAGACGGGAAGACTCACTTTTTGCGCTGCAGGTCAGCGATCTCAGCCTGCACCCTCAGGTACTCGTGCGCCATCCTGATGTGCTGCTCGAACACGGCCACCGACTCCTGGGAGTTCGGACACGGAGCCAGAGGCTGAGGAGCAAACGCACAGCGTCAGGCGGGAGGAGCCCAGAGCTCGGTTAACTGAAGTCCTTAGCAGGAAAAAACTTTTTTCATCTCTGTGTGAGAGAACTCAGACTCTTAGGATCTGATTTCAGCTTCTGTTCTTCAAGATGTGAGAACATCTGGATGATCCACTAAACCTCTGGAATATTGAGACAAGAGGAACTTTGAGAGGAATTAAATATTTAGAGAATATCCTTTTTCATAAACTCCGCTTAATGTTTATTCCTTTCTAAAGTCGGTTTACATGTTTGGTTTTTGATGTTTCCTTTTGGACATTTTTCTTTGAAAACAGTTTGTATGAAAACGTGACAGAAATAAAGTGGATTCAATCAGAACGGAGACAAAGTCAACAACGGGAACATCTTTATCAGACTGATTGCATTTGTGTGGCAGAAACACAGGTGTGTTCTCACCTGCAGCTGGTGATCCAGCTTCTGGTAGGCCGTGGGGATGTCTAAGCCGTTGGTGGACAAAGACACTGATGAAAACAAACAGCAGCAATAAAAACGCAGTCTGACCAGAGGCCGGCTGCGCCCCCTGCTGGTCCACAACAGGAGGAGCAGCACGAGCAAAGGTTTGACAGCTGCTACTAATTTCCTGATGTGAAGTTCTGACTGACTGACAGCAGCTTGAAGGACGAAAGCTTCACTTCACAGCAGGATTATCTAAAACAGGAGAATAACGCACTGATGAATATCTCTGTATATTTACAGTGTAACAGGAGGAACCTGCAACGTCCCACCGGTCCTGAATGCCACACAGAAGGAGTGCATGGTTGCGGACTGAACTTTCCCTCAGCTTTAGATCAGATTTCCCATGATGCTCCTCACCTGTAGGACTCTGCAGGGTCATCCTCAGCTCTGATTGGGTGGAGGTGGTGACAGAGCTGCTGGAGTGGGCGGGGCTTTCTGTGCTGGGCATCCTGGACAGGCCTGCGTGCAGCGTGGACGTCTGCAGGTCGGAACAGAAGGTCAGGGCGTTGAACCGGTGCCTGCAGGCGGCTGCCTCTCCTAAGGTACCTTTGAGGGTTTGAAGTGCAGCGGGAATCTGGAGTCCACGCTCTTCAGAGTCTCCTCCCTGCTGGGCGGGTCCCTGAGCTCCATGTCGTCACTGCGGTTGGTGCCGAGGCTGCAGACAGAGAAGGAGCCGGTGCTCGGGGCAGAAGAGCTCCCTCTGCTGGACGGGGCGGGGAGAGGAAGGCTGAGGGGTTCATCAGAACCTGGAAAGTACTGAATCATGGACCCGCATCATTACCATGATGATGATGATGATGATGATGATGATATACACGTTACTGAACCCAAAGGAAATTTTATGTGTGTTAGGGCAACACGTAAAGCACACGCTGCCATGTTGACGTGTTTGGCAAAGAACAAACAATGGAAAAAACGCCTGAATGAAGGATCAGGAACATCAGAGCTGCTGCTCCGATGTTCCTGATCCTCTTTGGTTCTGAGCGATTCTGGGAAAGCTGATGTTAGAGATCACTGCTGCAGGAGGAACCCTGGTTCCTACCAGAAGGAACCACATCCCTGTGGCTTTCGTTAGGTCAGAACGGGTTAGAAACCCTTCCAGGCTGTTCTTATACAAAATAATCTGGATTATTGGACAGAACTGGATTAGAACCTTCATAAATAATGACGCTCAGATGTTTTGGCACCTGGAGTTTCATAAAAACTGAATTGAATTCTCTTCTCGCCTCTGAACTGAAACAAAGATTGAAAATATCAAATAGAAACTGGAGGTTTTTACAAACGTCTCCCTTCAGGGACCATCGGAAACGGATCGTCTGAAGCTTCTCAGACAGACTTTCACCTGTCGGGTCACAGATTCCTCTAGAAGGAGGAACACTGGCGTTTCTGTGGAGCTCCAGGGGGAGGAGGTACCTTCATGAGGTGGCTCATGGTGTCCCGGACCTCACTCATGGGGGGCCTCTGGCTGGGCTCTTTGTCCCAGCAGCGAGTCATCAGGGTCTCGATGGGTTCTGGAAGGTCTCGGATCAAAGGGGGGCGGGTCCCTGCATGACAGGAAAACCTCCGTCAGGAAGCTGAGCGGGACAAGAACCGCAGCCGCTCCAACAGCCTCACCTCTGTGCACCGCCCACATGATGCAGAAGGCGCCGCCGATCTCATCGAAGGGCTTCTTCCGGGTCATGACCTCCCACAGGATGATGCTCCAGCTGAACACGTCACACTTCTCGCTGTAGTTACTTCCTGAAGCAGAGAAGTTACAGACGAACAAAGGCTGAAGACGGAGGAGATGGCTTGGTTCTGGATTAAAGAAACGGCTGTGAAATAGACGGATTCTGAAGCTTCAGCTTCAGCAGAAGACCTGAAAGAGTCTGTTAGACTTCAGGAGATGAAGGAAAAGGCGACGTTTTCCTCTGTGAACCACAAACAGCAGTAGTTGGTGATGAAGACGAGGGACAGCAGTGGACAGATACAGTTCTTAGAAAACCCGAGCGGTGGGGGTCTGTGAGTTCTCCTCAAACGTCTGGGATGGCTTCTAAAGTCCAGCTCACCTTCAAACACCTCCGGGGCCATCCAGGCGGCGCTGCCCTTGTTGTTGGTCATGTAGGTCTGGATGTCACACGCCGTCCCGAAGTCACATATCTTCAGCACTGTTCCCTGAGCCACCAGCAGCAGGCTGCAACAAAGCGCATCAGATCTGTGACACGCTGACGGGTTCTCTGCAGTCTGCAGCATTCAGACTGAACTGAGGAGAACCGCTACGGCCCGCTGTGACCCACCAACACCAGACGAGTGAGACTATGTCAATGAAAGCTGAAATAACGGCTGACCGAGACTGAGAATGCAAATGAGCTGAACAGGTGAACAAACGAAACTGAGTCATGTGATCCAGCTGTGAATGTTCTCTGGATCCTCATCAATGTCACTGTTAACATCTTCAGATAAAAAAAGCTAAATCAGAGGTTAAACTGATGCTACTGTTAAAAGAAAACAATCAAGTCAATGATTAGAATCATCTACAGTGTCAATCACAGCTGAAACATGGAAAGTCGGAATAAACTTCCAGCTTGATCTCAGTTTGCGTTTTTAAGCCTCCATCGCCTTCGTGGTCGTCCAGGCGGCGGACAGCATCTGTGCATCTTCACTTTCACAAACACAGAAACAGCAGCAGAGCACCATAACAGCGGGAGAGGACACTTACTTTGGTGGTTTGAGGTCTCTGTGAATCAGGGCTTTGGGCTTCATGGCGTGAAGATAAGCGACGCCCTCGGCGCACTGCAGACACCAGCTCATGGCGTGCGCTGCTGTGTAGCGGGGCTGCGGCTCGGCGCTGTGCAGGACTGAAAGATAAGCCACAGCTGTATGGATGCGTTCAAACAGCCCGACGTCTCCAAGCTTAGACACTTACAGTTGTAGAGAGATCCACATTCTGCAAACTCCATGACCAGACAGACCTGAGGACGCAGACGGAGCTTCAACCACCATCACAAAAACATCTCACTACAACCACCGCAGTTAGCATGAAGGATCCTCCTCTGTTTGAGGTCAAAACCACATTAACCTCTAAGAGGATCAGGACCTTTATTTTGGTAGGATTGTCAGCTCAGCTTCCTGCTCTGGACATTTCCTTCCTCTGCTGTGAACATCACGACTTTCACTAAATCAGTAAAGAAACATTTCTCTGGACGTTCTTGGGCAGAAACGTTCCTGATGCTCCTCCAAAGCCGTGTGACGGTGAAAGCAGCTCAGTGGGAGGAGCTTCTTGGTAGTTGGTTCTCACCGGGTTGTTGCAGGAGCCGTACAGTTTCACGATGTTGGGATGACTGACCCGCGACAGCTGGCGGAGCTGCAAAGACACAGAAATGCCAGCTTTAATGGAAGGATCAGTCTATCATCAACAAAAAAACCAACGGAAGCGTGACGGTAAAAACAGGAAGCTCTTGGCGCTGCGGTTGGCGAGCCCCGGGACTCAGCTGGGCTTCATAAAAACAAGATTATCTGCTTTGGCCTCCGGAGAACTGATGTTCTCTGAAGGGAACTTCTGGTTTTGGACGGACTCCTCTGAAGTCCTTTACTAAGTCCTGATGAAATGAAAGGGAACGTCCTGATCTTTCCAGGGATTTCTCCAGCATTCCGGATGGAATACGGAGAAGTTTCGTTTCTTCTGAGACAAAATGGAGACAGCAGGAAACAAACGTTCATGAGCGGCTTCTCTGGAGGAGAGAGTTTGATCTACAGTGAGGCAAATGAGTATTTAAACCTGGTGATTTTGCAGGTTCTCCTTTTAGAGATCATGGAGTCTGAAACTTTCATCTCTACTGTGAGAGAAATCATCTAAAAAATCACATTGTAGGATTTTAAATCATGGATTTGTTTGCTGCTGCAGCAAATAAGTATTCAAACACCTGTCTGTCCGCTGGAATTCTGACCGACCGACAGTAAGTTCTGACCACTTACTGTCACCTGTTAGAGGTGATCAGCTGCATAAAGACACCTGTCCCCCCCATACAGCCAGTAAGACTGCAACTACTAACATGGCCAAGACCAAAGAGCTGTCCAAAGACACCAGAGACAAAGCTGTAGACCTCCACAAGGCTGGAAAGGGCAACGGGGCAAATGCCAAGGAGCTTGGTGAAAAAGATCCACTGTTGGAGCAATTCTTAGAAAAAGGAAGAAGCTAAACATGACTGTCAATCTCCCTCAGACTGGGGCTCCATGCAAGATGCTGGGGTCTCAATGATCTAAGAAAGGTGAGGATTCAGCCCAGAACTCCCCAGGAGGAGCTGGTCACTGACCTGAAAAGAGCTGGGACCACCGTTACCATGGTCCCTTTTCTGGGGTGGTTGAATACTTAACTGCAGCAGCAGCATAAATAAATACGATGTGATCCCCAGAGTTAGTTCAGATGACGTCTCTCACAGGGAACATGCAGATAAGATGAAGCTGTCAGACTCCTCCATGGGCTTCAATGCATCTGTCTGACGTTGAAATGAATCCAGAGTTTAAAAACGGATGCTTGTTGTTTATCAGAGACATCATTAGTCACGAATGACCACAGAAGAGTTCGTTTCAACAGATTCAACATCTGAGCTGATTTGACTGAAGCAGCAGCTAGAACTTCTTTAAAAAGCAGTTGATCGTAAACAACAAATCAGTCTTTGATAACTAAACGAGCTAAAGCATTTAAACAAGTGATTTGTTCTGAGAAAAAAAGAATAAAAGGTGAAAACTGTTGGTATTTCATCATTCCGCCCTTTGTGCCGACATGTTGGTCAGGCAGACGCTGCAGGTAAAACTGAAAAGTGAGTAAAGAAATCCTGCTGGTCAGAACCTGCTGGTCAGAACTGCTGGTCAGAACCTGCGGGTCAGAACCTGCGGGTCAGAACCTGCGGGTCAGAACTGCTGGTCAGAACCTGCAGGTCAGAACCTGCGGGTCAGAACCTGCTGGTCAGAACCTGCGGGTCAGAACCTGCGGGTCAGAACCTGCTGGTCAGAACCTGCGGGTCAGAACCTGCGGGTCAGAACCTGCAGGTCAGAACCTGCTTTAAGCCCTGCTGTGCACAGACGTGAACTGAAATGGATTCTACTGGAAATATTGATCTGTTGTCAACAAAAACGTTCTATGGAGAAGGCGCGGCGTGTGGGCGCGCGCGTGTTGTGGTGAAGTATGTGCGTGTGTGTGTGCGCGCGTGTTGTGGTGAAGTATGTGCGTGTGTGTGTGCGCGCGTGTTGGCTTCACGGACCTCCACCAGGAAGGCGCTCCTCTCGTTGTCGCTCTCGATGCTCTTGATGGCCACCACCTTTCCTTTCCACGCCGCCTTGAAGACCACCCCGAAGGTTCCTCTGCCCACGGCCTGCGGGCACAGCGGGACCGGGGTCACTGACCGACACAGGCCGCTCCCCGAACCGAGCCCTGAGTCTGGAGCACGCCGCCGGGGTGCTTCCCGCCCCGGGTCTCCGCTCCACGACCCCCTGGCCGGGCTCCACTTACCGCCTCCACCTGGATGTCCTCGTAGCGGATGTCCTCAAACACGCAGCCGGCTGCAGCCTCCGCCATCGCGGCGGAGCGGGAACCCTCCTCGGCGGGACTGGAAGCTGGCCCGCCTCCTGCTGTCGGGGAAAACGCCGAACCCCGCCTTCATCTGTTGCTGCGAAACCAGGAAGTAGATCCGACGACTGCGGCGGAGGCGCAGTTTCCGACGCTCACCGGAGCACCTGAACGTCTCAGCCAAAATGAAACAAAAAGTGGATTTAAATGTAATTCAATGAAAACACATTTGATATACATTATACAGAATTATAGTTACTTACAGATGATAGTTAATTACAAATATAAGAAATAGAAACATCAAAGAGATATGAATATAGAATAAAAACAAATAAACTGAAAACCAAACATTTTGAGAAAAGTACAGTCAGTAAAAAACAATGAAGACATCTGAACAGAGCCAGGGGTTGTTACAACCACTTAAACTATCCATAACTTACACATACATACATGTTTTTAGGCCTTTTAGTTAGCTGACTCACTCGTATTGTTTCCTATATTAACTATAAATTATAAAAGTTTAAAAGCTGGTCTTTTGGTTACCATAGTTACATTTGTGAATGTGATATCTTATCATTACGATCAACAAATTTATCATGAAATAAGTATCTTCTTTTAACTGCTTTCTTAAGAATCAAGAGGAAATGTTTCCCTGAAGATGACCAAAAAGTCCTTAACTGTCAGCAGATCCAGAAGAGGAGAGAACCTGACACACACGGTCTCAGGAAGAGGAACAATTACTGCATCAACGTCTCTTTAAATGTAGTCAAATACAGCAGAAACACAGACCTGTGTTATCTATGTCTGTCTGGAGTCCGTCTGTGTGGACCTTTCGTCTACGTGAAATCACTGTATTATATGTTGATGTATTTCAAGGCAGGTTTGAGGTACATACAATAATGACGTACAATTAATATGTAAACTGATGTTTCTGTAATAGATTACTTTTGTTGAGAGTTACTCCAACACTTTTCCTAATGTAACTGATGTCCTCCTCAGATGTTCAGCATGTGATGGAGCTGCAGTCCCGACCAACCCCACAGAGGAACTCCTGACATAAAAGAGGAAGAGGAGCCATCGACCATGAATGACCAGGATGAAGAGCAGGCTGGTGAAGGCGCAGAACATAAGGACGATGAAGAAAACCACACAGCTGCTCGTTTTCAGCACGGCTCCACAAAGACCAACCCGTTAGTGCTGATCTTCCAGAGAGCTGACATGCAGACTGGGACCTCCTGTAAAGGTGAGAGCAGCGGTGAACATGACGCTGGAGCTGAGGGCAGCCAGAAGGTGGGCGAGGGGGTGAAGCAGAAACAAGAAGAATGTTTGACTGTAAAACGTGAGAAAGATTCAGCTTTAAAGAAAGGTCCACTCAGGAGAAAAACTCTGTTATGATGAAAGTGGAAAACAAATGTTTCCTCGACCGAACCCGACTAGAGCGTCCACACAGGAGAACAGGGTTCTCCTGATGAAGTCTAAAGTCCACTCTAAAGTGAAAAATGACTCTAAAGTCCACTTTAGAGTCTGATCTGAGAACCCACTCGGGAGAAAACGGTGTAGTTGCTAGAAATGCACAGCGTTGTAGTGACCAGAGCGCACTGAGAACAGACATGAGGTTCCACACGAGAACCTCGTTTAGGAAGAACGTCAGACCTGAAGACTCAAGAGAGTCCACCCTCCAGCTGAGATGAATATGGACTCAGACTGAGGGGAAGGTCTGAGTCATTGACTGTATATGAGAACTGGACTGAGTGGCCCTATTTTCCTGGCATTCCAAACAGGAAGTACCTGCTGGCTCCAAGAAATCCTGTAGACTTCTATGGAGAAATAAATGGAGTTAATCCATTGGTCAGAATGACCATTCTTGCTCTTATACTTTTTTAAATTATTAATCCTCATTTTTTTCATATTTTCCTGTAGTTCAAGTTATAAACTGACCAATCAGAGGCCTCAATAAAAGTGGGTGGAGCTTGCTGGCCTCTGTCAAACATTTAGAGCGTTGGACAGATTCCGATTAGCCCGCTTTTGAGTGGTAGGGGTGTGGCCTTCTAACAAGGTCACATCTGAGTGGTGAGAGTGGTTGTCATAGAAACGTTAACTCAGGTCAATCACTGCTTAATGTCTGGTTCCAACATGGCGACGTCCGTGCTGTGAAAAAACTGCAACTAATTTGACTTTGTTTAGTTGGAGCCGGAAGTGAACCATTTTCTATGTGGGGGGAGGGGGTGACTGAACTGGATCAGTCCAGTTCTCTGATTCTAGGTGGTGCTAGGAGGTGTTCTGACGATGGTTAGACGTTTGCATCCTGCTTTGGAAGCTGGTTTTGGTCGTCAGGCGTCTCTGGGAACTGCTGCTCTTTTGTCTTTCTAACCCTTGATGGTGGGAGGAGACGACACCGACTTGGTTGAAGATGCTCTCCCCGTTTTCGAGACGGACCTTTCAGGAAAAGAATCCTTGTTTCTGTGGGGAGTTTAATGAAGCTCGGAAAACCTCATTCTTTCTTCCCAGAAAGTTTTTTTTTTTTTTGTGTGGATAAACTTGAGTCACCTGAAAGCCTCTGAAGTTTCAGTCCTGCAGAAACTCAGATGTTCAAAACTTCAGATGTTGGTTCAGACTCGGAACCCCCAAACCCCAAACCTCATGAGCTCAGCTCACGTTCTGGAATCAGGAGCCAGTCAGGAGAACGGATCCTCCTCCTGCCTCTGTTCTGTTTTTCTGCTTCGATGGTTCCTGCTTCCTGTTGTTTTGTATTTTTGATCCAGTATAGGGTGGAAAACCAACATGTAAACCAAATAAAAGACTTTAGTAGATTTGTTTTTATTGAAGCTTCACATTTACATTCTCCACTCTGAGCAGCAAAGCCTTAAATGTACAAAAAACAAAGACTTTGTCCAATCAAACGTCTAGATTTAACATTGAAACTCGCCAGTGACAAGAGTTCCTAGTTTTAGAACTTTGAAGATATAAGTTGTACATAATTAGACTCAAAAACTCCTTTAATCTATACATCAAGTCAGTGTTCAAAAACAACATTCCAGCTTAAGTGTTAGGATACACTGAGGCCAATTGATCGGAACGGAGGTTAAACGAAACCTGTTGGAGCGTTCCACCCAGAATGTTCCAGGTGTTCATCGTAGAGGACCGGTGGAACCGTGTCCCTCCTGAACCTTCTAGATCATTAGATCCAGGTCGTTTACAAACATGGACACGTGGCTTGAACAATGGAAGGTCATGAACCCGACGAAGGCTCAAAGTGTACGCCACTCCATCTGAACGTCAGGCACTGAAAGCGTGGAGTTTTCTTCAAAGCTACTGGCACGTGTGGTGACCGGGTCACTGGTGGAATTTCCTACTGGAATCTTTCGCGTGGTCCAGCAGGAGCTGGCACGGCGTGAACTGGTTCCCGTACACAGCTTCATACTGCCTCATCTTCTGCACCAGTTTGTCTGCTCCAAAGGTGTCCACAAAGCGGAAAGGACCTGGAAGAACACAAACCACCGCTGATCCGGGGCTGCAGAAATCTGACCCGATGCTTCTGGATGACCAAAGTTGCGGTTTTATTCCCAACCGCAGTCGTCTTGTGTTTAATCTGCCAGCGTCTGATACTAGTCACACTGGTATATTTCTGTTAACTGCGTCTGTTCCTGAGGTTTACCTTCCTATACGTTTGGTTCCTTTCAGACGAGCTCCGTTTCACACATCAGAGCATCCCCACATTCTTTAATACAAAATCCCAGAATTCCTCATTCTTCTAGTATTTAGGATTAGTATCTTCCTATTCCTTCTGGGGTCTAAGGCAAAACTGTATCCTTCATGTCCAACAACTGAGTTATGGCGGCTGTCACAACTCAAAACATTTATAGATAAACTACTGTAAGAATGTTTAATGCTGTAAAAATTACATTTAATGTTTTGTTTCAAAAATAACTTCACATCCAGCAGGATCGCCGTGGATGTGAAGTTTATGGAGGTTTTATTTCCTCCAGAGCAGCTTCATTCTTTGACTGTTACACTGATGACATCACAGCGTGCGCTTTGACCTTTTCTTTAAAATTCCTTCCTGAGCCGCCAAACTAACCTCCATGAAAGGGGGGGAACCCCAGCCCGAAGACGGCCCCGATGTCTCCCTCCAGGGGGCTGTTCAGGATGCCTTCTTGCAAACACAAGACCGCCTCGTTGACAAAGCGAGAAACCAGCCTGTACTGCACGTCAGAGTCTGAAGATCTGCAGACACGGGAGGAGAAACGTGCAGAAAACTTGATTTAGTCAGAAGGGGCAGATACTATTAGATGTTCCTTCTTCCCACATTCTGACTGAAACCAGGGTTTCAGGGAATCAAACAGGAAGTGAGGCGGATCTGGAGGCTGCAGCATTTCTCCTCTGGAGGAGTGTATTTCTGAGTTTGAATCCCAAATATCAGCTTCAGCTGAAGGACCAGTTGGGTTTCACAGGTATATGTTCATAACCTGCATTCAAGCTGTTCTGAAGGAGAACCTCATTTGTGGGTCATCTGGGAACTCACACATTAGGTTTTGGGATCATCCTGAACCTCTCCAGGATTTCTCCAATATCTGGGTTGACTTCTTTCACTTTGGTTCCTGGCTGGTAGATGTAGCAGCCTTTTCCTGATTTACGCCCTTCAGAGAAATGAAAATCCACCTCAGTCTGATTCTTCTCCAGCAGCTCTGAGACCTTCCACAGGACTCCAGTTACCTTTGAATCCCATGTCTACCATGGTCTTCAAAACCTCCACGTTTCCACCCCCAAAGCGGGAACCAAAGGCTTTTCCCAGGTCCTCGGCCACGTGGGCAGCAACATCGATGCCGACCTCGTCAGCCAGCGTGGCGGCTCCAACGGGGAACCCGAAGGTCGTGGTCAGTGCATCCAGCTTCTTAGGGTCAACCCCTTCCTGAAAGCATAGAAAGATGCACGTTTCGGACCTAGTTTGTTTTCCATCCTCCTCCGTTTCAAACAAATCATCGTTTACCTGCTAAGCAGATGACAGTCAGATAAACGTGTCCCTTAAAAACAGTTAAAAGTCTGAAACACTGAACAGCGGTTGAACATGGAACCAGACTGTTGAGAGCAGATCTACTGAAGATTTATCGATGTTTACACAGAACACTCATTTAAAAAGGGAAAAGATTCCAGCGACTGCCTGTAAATTCAGAATAAAACCTCAGCGCAGAAAACCTCCGTCTTCTGCAGGGTTTTGCAGTGAAATCTAATGTTTACTGGTATTAATAAATGAGGGGATTCCTCTGTAAAGTTTCTGAAAAACCTTCATGTGGCGCTGGAATGACCGCTTCTTGAATGATCTGACCGCTTCATGTAACTGAAAGGATTTTGTTCTGCGACTTTACCCTTCAGTCACATGCAGCTGTTTGGGAGCTGCAGGTTTTTAGGTTTGACCATTTTCACCCGCAGTGTAAGGGCCTTTGGGATGAAGACTTCAGCCCTTCAGCATTTGGGTTAAACTTTTAAAGTCTAAACACTTGAAGCCGTTTTTATGGGTCCATCTAGTGCGGTGACCCTGTTTGCACTAACCTGCAGCACCCGCACCGCTTCAGCCAGCATGGGGGCCAAACACCTGGTGGTGTAAAATCCAGGTCCATCCTGCAGTAATTCAGAGAAACGGTGAGAACTTCTGCCTGGAACCTCTCTGATGCTGCTTGTTGTGATGCGACGGCTCACCCCAACCACTATGATGACCTTTCCCTGCTTCAGGCCGACCGCCACGGCAGAGGCGGTCGTGTCCTTTGACGTCTTTTCAGTGGTGATGATCTCCAGAAGCTGCATCTTGTCCACTGGGGAGAAATAATGCATTCCCACCACCTGGGATGCAAAGGAAAGCGTCAGCGCTGTCCTTTCATGAAAGCCAGATTCAACTTTCATTCTTCTACCTTGTCTGGTCTTTTGCTGGCAGCTGCGATTTCCTTGATGGGGAGAGCGGAAGTGTTGCTGGCAAAAATGCAGTGTGGGGGCACGACCTGCAGGGAAGCGTTTGTTAAAAAAGATCTGGAGCTGATGGTTCCCGACCTGCTGCAGAGTCACTTACAGCCTCCACCTCCTTCAGGACGGCGTGCTTGATGCTGATGTCCTCAAAGACGGCTTCGATGACCATGTCGGCCTTTTCAAAGCCTCTGTAATCCAGCTGCCCTGTCAGGTTGGACAGCGTGGCGTCCCTCTCAAACGATGTGATGCTCCTCTTCTTAGTCTTGTCGTTGAGCCTTGTTCCAGATGAAAGTCAGTAAACGCGACACAGAGAGTCGGTTTGTAAAAGGTGGAGTCTGAATCTGCTCACCCTTTGTAGACCTGCTGCTCTCCTCTGGCCAGTCCAGCCACCGTGGTGTCTTTGAGGATGGTGTGCACACCTTTGTCTACAGTCACCTGAGCGATACCGGCTCCCATCAGACCTGCGCCCAGGATGGCCAGCGTCCTGAAACACACCTTTGATCAGGACCAAACCATCAGGTCTACGGGTGAACGGACGCACGCACACTTACTTCACTTCTCTTTCAGGAGTCCCAAAGCGGTTCTTCTTACACGCCACTTGTCCGTGGTACAATCCGATTAGCGCCGCAGACTCTGAGGTTTTGGCTAACTGACCGAAATTCTGTGGAAAACAAAGAATTTGTGACTTCCATGTTTTAAGCAAACAGCTGATGAAGGAGCACAAACTTTACCTGAGACTCAGCCAGGTATCCGGCGAT
This sequence comes from Oryzias celebensis, assembly GCA_014656515.1. Taxonomy (NCBI): domain Eukaryota; kingdom Metazoa; phylum Chordata; class Actinopteri; order Beloniformes; family Adrianichthyidae; genus Oryzias; species Oryzias celebensis. The sequence continues at coordinate 51,348,141 of BNCR01000005.1, forward strand.
CGGCCCTTGTTCCACTCCGATCTTCACACACTGAGACCCAAGAGATGCTGGCATTAGCATTCAACACTTAACATCACCGGCGTCCATGATGACCGGATTAAAACAACAGAACTGACATTTCTCCTTCAATTACCTTTCAGAATAATGGCTCATCCTTAATGGAATTTCTTGGTTTACTTTTTAAATCTCATTAGTTTGCTTCCACTGATAACCTTTTAAGGATCTACAATAGATCATGCTTGTTATACATTGTGCGCTTTCTTTTAAAATTGATTTTTGAAACTTTTTCTGATGGTTAGTAGATGTATTGTGTAAGACAGGAGTGTCCAAATCCAGGCCTCAAGGGCAGGTGTCCTACATGTTTCCAACCTACCTGCCATTGAAACTTTTTATTGGCCAAACACCCCTGATCCAGATAATCAGCAGCAGATACAGCAGGATTTCTGGAAAACCAGCAGCAGTCCAGCTCTTGAGGCCGGGATATGGACACCGCTGGTGTAGGACATCATATGGTTTAAACGTGTTCATCTTTTTGGGACCAAAACATTTTTGTGTCTCTGAATGCAACCGCTCACGCAGGGGAGCAGTCGCCCCTGGAGGGGCCCATGTCTGTCAGAGGGTTTGCACCACGGACTGTACATGAGAACTGGACCATCTGTCTGAGCTTTCATGGTTTCTTCAGTACCACTGAAAGCCTCAAAGTTTCAATCAACTTTATCCAATAAAAACACTCATTAGATTTAAAACATTTGCTTTGACTCTGTGTTTTGTTTCCTGTTGCTCCTCCTCCTCTGCTGTTACCTTCCTGTAGCATGTATGCTAGTGCTAACAGGTATTTCTCTGATAGAAATCAGAAAAATCTCAATGTTCTGTTGATTTGGATTGTGTGCCATTTTCCTCACCGACAGAGTCATTATTCAAAAAAATGGAGTCCATCTTAATTCTGGAGGCGGTTGGACTCACTTCAATGATCTTCAGTGGTGCAGGATACAGCCCTTTGCTCTGCTTCATCACTTTGCTGTGGACGGTTTTGTAAATTTGGTTTCTTACAAACTCGAAGCTCATCAAGTAGTCCTGGATTTCTGTGAAGACAAGCAGGTTTAACTCTGACTGACTGAAGAAAAGCCGGACCTCAGCCGGACCCCCGAGGACCTCAGCCGGACCCCCGAGGACCTCAGCCGGACCCCCGAGGACCTCAGCCGGACCCCCGAGGACCTCACCCGGACCCCCGAGGACCTCAGCCGGACCCCCACGGAACTCACCCGGACCCCCACGGACCTCAGCCGGACCCCACGGACCTCACCCGGACCCCCACGGACCTCACCCAGACCCCCACGGACCTCACCCAGACCCCCACGGACCTCACCCGGACCTCACCCGGACCTCACCCGGACCTCACCCGGACCTCACCCGGAACTCACCCGGAACTCACCCGGAGACCCACGGAACTCACCCGGACCCCCAGAACTCACCCGGACCCCCAGAACTCACCCGGACCCCCAGAACTCACCCGGACCCCCAGAACTCACCCGGACCCCCAGAACTCACTCTGCATCATGCTCTTTTCTTTGTGGAGAGGGATCTTCTTGTTCACAATCCCTTTGGCACATTCAACAGCCACTTCCTCCAGGTACTCTATTGTTCTTTCTTCTGGACTCTTCAATCCAGGTCCTGTTTTTGACCATTCACAGAATGAAAGTCCTCAAACAGCCAGTAATATCTGACAGCAGGTCTCTGAAAATTCTACTTACCCAGAGGGTCTACAAGCTGGTGGATGAGCCCCATCTTCTTGGCTTTATCTGCTCTGATGTTTCTTCCAGTCAGCATCATGTCAAAGGCGTTAGGAAGACCCACCTGCAGTTTAAAAAGCACAGATTTAAAAAACATAAAAAAGATCTTTATAGACACGAGTGAACTGAGAGAAAAGCTGCATCCATTCAATATATTTTAAGTATGGATTGATTCCATTAGTGTCTTTTTTGACTGAATAAATCTTCATCTCAGATTTAAAGGTAGATTTAGGACCTTCCTGACATTAAACAGGACATGCAGGATCGATCAATTAACAGAATGAAAGTCTTTAAAGTTCTGTTTCTGTGCGCTCTGGAGTTCACAGAAACATGTAGATTTTAGCTTCAGTCATTTCTCCTCGCTGATGTTATGACGGTAACTAAACCCTCCAGACAAAAATCCTCCGGATAAATGAACAGAGGATTCCTGATGTGAGCACCAACCATTTTGGGGAGTCTCTGTGTGCCTCCAGCTCCAGGTAGAAGGCCCAGCATGACTTCAGGAGTACCGAGAACTGTCTTCTTGCTTTTTGTTGCAATTCTATACTGGCAGGCGATGGCAAACTAAAACACCAACAAACAAAAGGTGGCGTTAAGAAGAGGATGAGTTCACCTCCAACGAGAAAACAGGAAGCTTTTACCTCCAATCCTCCTCCTAAACACGAACCGTTGATGGCAGCAACGACAGGTTTGGCAGATTTTTCAATCTTCTCAAACATCTTCTGGCCTTCCTGAGACAGTCTGGTTACCTCTTCTATGCTTCTACAGCTCTGGATCATACTGGGACACAACGTTTCACAGACTCGTCACCGGATTTACATCAAAACAAACTGTGTTTACTCAGAAAATCTGCAGGTCAACACAGCTTCTACTCAGAAAACAACATTTCCCCATAAAAAGGTTCATCGTTTTATCTGAGTTTGCCCATCAGTTAGACTGCAGTGACTCTTACTTAATATCAGCCCCAGCGATGAAACATCCTGGCTTAGAGGAGATCAAAACAGCACTTTTGACGGCGTCGTTGGCCCACACTTCCTCCATGACTTCTGTCAGGTCCTTTTGCATTTGTGTTGACAGCGTGTTAACCTGAAAACATCCGGCAGTTTGAGTCCCGGTGGCGAATTCAAAGATTTCAGACAAGTTTGCGTTCTCACCTTTGAGTTTGGATCGTTGATTCGTACCACAGCCACATCATCCTTGATCTCGTAGTTCACGTGGGTTCGAGCTGTGAAGAAAGCAGACAGGGAGGTCAAACACGGAAGAATGACGGGACCTGAACGCACCAGGAGGGGGGTTACCTAGCATGGCAGGAGCCAGGGAGAATGTGCGATAAGTGATGCCTGGAAGAAAAAAAACAAATGGAGTAGTAAATAGACGGGAAATAAAACCTACAAACTACAACTCATTAGATTTTGCTCTGGAGCGGTCCTGTAGGTTCAGCTGCAGTGGGAGGAAGCAGACTCTCCCTCATCTGGTTGGGTTTGCTTCCAGCAGAAAACTAAGTTCTGAAGTGGACCCATGCAGTTCCGCAAACTGCGCGATGGGGGCGCTGTGTTCACACACGAACTCTGACCGAAATCAAGAAAAGAGTTTATATGTGAACACACACACACCACAACAGATAAAGGTGAGCTATCACACCTGTCAGACAAAAACAATCAGAGGAAACCAGGTCTGGATCAGACCGGAACCAAACCCGAATCAGACCGGAACCAGATCTGCCGCAGAGAATCTGGCCTGAATTTGAATCATTCCCATAAAATGCAGTGAAAACTCCGTTGTCTCTTAAACTCAACATAACTCGAACTTCCTGTCAGGTTTCACAGAGGTGTCCTCGTGTGACAGCCGTGACCTCGCGGGCGCGCGCGCGTGCTATGTACTCTCCCCGACAATGACCCTTCACCTACATTCTCCCTACAGTCACAATGGCGATTGAATGACCCTCACATTCAAACATTTACATCAACACACGCCTTCAACTGTCATAAAATGGACCGGATCTGATCGACCCGCAGACAGAACCGGGACTGGACCGTCACGGTTCTTTCCAACCGCAGAACACGATTCCATTGATTCCGTAGCAGGAAGCTAATTAGCACAACTTGGAGCTTTGCGCTGCAGTTTCTCTCTAAAAACTGCACGGAATCTGTCTACGTTTGGAGGGAAATCCAAGAGATCTGTTTCATGACATTTTCTCTTTGAACGGTTTCAACACGGTCGTTTGAAAACAGCAGCCATGCGTACTTCTGTGAAGCTAATAAGCTAATTATGAGCACTGGAAGCTAAGCAGACCTCGTTGTCTCCAAAATAAATCTCCCGTCAGCTCCTCACCCCCGTTCAAACTCCACAGACGTTTGTTCTACCTGAAATAAGAACATATCTCCTCGCTGACAGCTTGGAGAGAACACCAAGGGCTCGGACACCAGCCATGTTGGGAGCGGAGGTCAGTGTGGAGCCGAAGACTACAAACTCACTCACTTCCGGGAATTGATTTTTACTTCTACAATTTCATTGGTCGCTGCCGGACAATGCGGGCATTTTATTGGCTACTTCTGAAGACCTAGTTTTTGATTGGAAGATGTGGATCACCAATTTCCTTTTTCTGCATTTTAATTTTACAGAATAAACGTACTTATTTTCACGAGTTTTTATACGTTTTTCACCACTTTTTAAAATATGACCTGTTATCATCTACACTTTAACGGTTTGGCATCATTATAGCAGGAAAATCCAAAAGTTCAAATCTTCACCAACTATGCAGACTTTTACTCATGAGCTTCTCCAATGACTTTTGTCAGCTCCTTTAGGCGTCCTCACAGCAAGTCATCTACCTCCATCCAACCATCCTCCCTCATGTCCTCCTCCATCCATAAACCTCCTCCCTGGTCTCCCTCATGACTTCTGCTCTTGGATCTCCAACCTCAGCATTCTTTGACCATCATCATCACTGTTCCTCCTCTCATTGTGTCCAAACCTTCTCCATCTGCTTCTCTGATTTTATCTCCAGAACATCAACCATGATCTGTTCCTCTGGTGGACAGGGACCTCAGCTCCCTGTAACATCACCAATCCTCTTGAGTTTCTCTTACTCACACACAGATATTCTCGGCTTCCTTCTTCTCCCTTCCAGACCAAACCTCCACCGCTCTAGATGTTTCTCCACCTGATCTCACAATGTAATCTGCAAACACCATGGCCCACAGAGATTCCTGCCTGTCTGTCAGTCTGTCCGTCACCATGGAAACAAGAAGGATTTCCAAGATGATCCTTGGTATAATCCCACCTGCACCTCTGTCACACCTACAGAACATCTCACCGCTGTCCACTACCTCTGTCCTGAACAACTGCAACTTTCCTCTTTGCAACTCCAGATTTCCTCATCCAAACCACAGCTCCTCTCACTGGATCCTGTCATAGAAAGTCTATATGAATGTCCAGACCTACAAAGAGACAACACAACTTCTTCTCTGTTCTTCTCCAGAGTCATCCTCACATTTCTAAATGTAGTAGGAAGTAAAAGCAACCAATTTTCACCAGATATTTAAATATGTCTGTGACTGTGGCGACCTATTCTCGAGAAACGACAGGATTAGGAACTTGGAAGCTACCACAAGAGGGCAGTCCACCTCCTTTTAGACAAATCTTTTTAAAACTCGTTCAAACCATAGACTGTATACAAACATTCATACTAATATATATATATATATATATATATATATATATATATATATATATATATATATATATATATTAGTAAATTAATATACAGTTAATGGTTCAAACTGAAGCAAACAAAATTCAAACATGATGGTTTAGAGGCAGAAACAAACTCAGACTCATTGTAGCTGAAATATAATAAGTTTCAATATATTTTTACCTGTTGTAAATAAAAAGTGATTACAGGACATAGTTTCTGCAGATTTGATACAATTAGTCACAACTTTTACAAAAATGTAGGCATTACGGTTGGTTGAAGACTGTTTTTTTAAAAATAGACTTCAGTTTGTTGAAATTCAATTTCAATTTTCAATGTATTTCTGGAATGCCCCTTGAGATGCACCATCTCGTTTTTGAGGGGGTCCAAATACAGAAAACATATAACAAATAGTGACAAAGTACCAGTGACAACAATACCAACTTGTTTGGTGAGTATATTCATATTAAACATACCGCCGTGATCACAGTGGTACTCCTAGGAAAAAAAAGAAAAGAAAAGAATAACACACTCAAAAATTAATAGAATGAAAAACATTGACGGGGAGTTTTAAGATAAACAAATAAAGATGACTTAAATAAACCAAAAGATGCTTTTTAACAAACCAAAAGGATCAGAACAAAAAATACAAACGTGTGGAAGCAGAGGGAAGCCACGGCGGCCTATCCCCTCTGCTTAGAGGGCTCACACAGGCTTAGATTGGATTATTCATATATTATATTACTATTTAACTGCTAAAACTACAGATTTTCTATTGTTGTTATTGTTATTACAATCCTCTACTTATGCCATATTACATGCACATGCAACTTACTTTGCTAGAACTGTTAAAGAAGAATCAGCTGACGAGTCAGAGGCGAGGTCCACGGCCAAAGAGAATTTAAAGTGATAAAATAGTTTTTTGAGAATGCACAACTATGCTATTTATAAAACAAGAACAAACCTGCGGACCAACAAGAACATTCTCTTGAAGACCAAAACATGGTTTTCTGTTGAGTGGGTCTTTAAACACGTTAGCAGATCTGATCTGGTTTGGTTTCAGTTGGATATCTTTTGTTATTTCCACTTTTGTTGTTTGTTTTTCTTAGAAATAGGATTTATTATGAAAAAAGATGAACTTTCACAGATGACTTTCTCGTCCCGTAACGAGGTGTGATCACTGCGCTGCTGGGATCATCAGCATCGTTTAGAGCCATTTAAAGGCATCGGGATGCTTTAAAATAAACAACATTTGGCTTATCGGTGGTTTGACATGAAACCAATTTATGGAAAACACCATCTAATCAATAATCAGATTTTTGACATCAAAATCAACACATCTTTTTGAAAAAAAAGAATTGTACATTTAAGAAATGTACGTTTTTTTAATCTAAAATTGTACTTTCAAAATAGTAGAAAGAAGAATCGACGAGGCGCATTGAATGCAGCACAAAGAAGGCGGGACCATTGGTTGCTACCACGTGAAGAACCAATCAGAGGTCAGAGTTGAACATAGCAACACCAATCAGCGGCGAGGGCCGGTCTGACAGCGGAGGTAGTGGTCTGGCAGTTTGCTGGAAGGCTTTAGCGGGCTTCGGGACATCCTCCAGCCCGTTCAGCCGCTGACGTCGCCGCCGGACGGGTCGGCCTTCATGGATGTTCCGTCCATTTTTAACACGCGTGGATAAATCCTGCGAACTGGCGCCACAGAGGAAGCGAATCCCGTCTGAGCGACAATAACCGCGATGCCGTCCCCAAAGGAGGGCTCCTCCAGAGAAGGTGACCTGTTCACCGTCAAGCACGAGCTGAGGAACGGTAGGTCGGCGGTGCGAAGGCGGAACTCGGTGCTGGAGAAGCTCCGGTCTGCTCGGCCGTGTAGCTCGGAGCTGGGAGGAGTCAGCTGTCATTAGCGTTAACGGCGCCAACATGGACGCTTCCAGAAAAACGCGCCGTTTTCCTGTGTTTGTAGTCATTCCTGCGAGAATAACTCCCGGTCCTGGAACAGCCCTGCTTCCGGCGGGATGTCCTCCGTAATCACATTCGCGTAACGGCTGCTGTTTGGCGGTAAACAAGGACACCGAGGGAACCCGAACCATCTACAGAACTTTGTTCTGGTCCAGAGAAACAGTCTGACTCGGTTCTGCGTGTAATCTGTTAGCAGCGCTAGCTGTGTGTGGATGTGAGGTTCTGCTGCAGACATGTTCTCTGGTTCTGCTGCAGACATGTTCTCTGGTTCTGCTGCATGTTCCATGTTCTCTGGTTCTGCTGCAGACATGTTCCATGTTCTCTGGTTCTGCTGCAGACATGTTCCATGTTCTCTGGTTCTGCTGAGACATGTTCCATGTTCTCTGGTTCTGCTGAGACATGTTCCATGTTCTCTGGTTCTGCTGCATGTTCCATGTTCTCTGGTTCTGCTGCAGACATGTTCCATGTTCTCTGGTTCTGCTGCAGACATGTTCCATGTTCTCTGGTTCTGCTGAGACATGTTCCATGTTCTCTGGTTCTGCTGAGACATGTTCCATGTTCTCTGGTTCTGCTGCATGTTCCATGTTCTCTGGTTCTGCTGCAGACATGTTCCATGTTCTCTGGTTCTGCTGCAGGCATGTACCACGTTCTCTGGTTCTGCTGCATGTTCCATGTTCTCTGGTTCTGCTACAGACATGTTCCATGTTCTCTGGTTCTGCTGCAGACATGTTCCATGTTCTCTGGTTCTGCTGAGACATGTTCTCTGGTTCTGCTACATGTTCCATGTTCTCTGGTTCTGCTGCAGACATGTTCCATGTTCTCTGGTTCTGCTGCAGGCGTGTTCCATGTTCTCTGGTTCTGCTGCAGATGTGTTCCATGTTCTCTGGTTCTGCTGCAGATGTGTTCCATGTTCTCTGGTTCTGCTACATGTTCCATGTTCTCTGGTTCTGCTGCAGACATGTTCCATGTTCTCTGGTTCTGCTGCATGTTCCATGTTCTCTGGTTCTGCTGCAGACATGTTCCATGTTCTCTGGTTCTGCTGCAGGCGTGTTCCATGTTCTCTGGTTCTGCTGCAGATGTGTTCCATGTTCTCTGGTTCTGCTACATGTTCCATGTTCTCTGGTTCTGCTGCAGACATGTTCCATGTTCTCTGGTTCTGCTGCAGACGTGTTCCATGTTCTCTGGTTCTGCTGCATGTTCCATGTTCTCTGGTTCTGCTGCAGACATGTTCCATGTTCTCTGGTTCTGCTACAGACATGTTCCATGTTCTCTGGTTCTGCTGCAGACGTGTTCCATGTTCTCTGGTTCTGCTGCAGACGTGTTCCATGTTCTCTGGTTCTGCTGCATGTTCCATGTTCTCTGGTTCTGCTACAGACATGTTCCATGTTCTCTGGTTCTGCTGCAGACATGTTCCATATTCTCTGGTTCTGCTGCATGTTCCATGTTCTCTGGTTCTGCTGCAGGCATGTACCACGTTCTCTGGTTCTGCTGCATGTTCCATGTTCTCTGGTTCTGCTACAGACATGTTCCATGTTCTCTGGTTCTGCTGCAGACATGTTCCATGTTCTCTGGTTCTGCTGAGACATGTTCTCTGGTTCTGCTACATGTTCCATGTTCTCTGGTTCTGCTGCAGACATGTTCCATGTTCTCTGGTTCTGCTGCAGGCGTGTTCCATGTTCTCTGGTTCTGCTGCAGATGTGTTCCATGTTCTCTGGTTCTGCTACATGTTCCATGTTCTCTGGTTCTGCTGCAGACATGTTCCATGTTCTCTGGTTCTGCTGCATGTTCCATGTTCTCTGGTTCTGCTGCAGACATGTTCCATGTTCTCTGGTTCTGCTGCAGGCGTGTTCCATGTTCTCTGGTTCTGCTGCAGATGTGTTCCATGTTCTCTGGTTCTGCTACATGTTCCATGTTCTCTGGTTCTGCTACATGTTCCATGTTCTCTGGTTCTGCTGCAGACATGTTCCATGTTCTCTGGTTCTGCTGCAGACGTGTTCCATGTTCTCTGGTTCTGCTGCATGTTCCATGTTCTCTGGTTCTGCTGCAGACATGTTCCATGTTCTCTGGTTCTGCTACAGACATGTTCCATGTTCTCTGGTTCTGCTGCAGACATGTTCCACGTTCTCCGTTCTCCTACATGTTCCATGTTCTCTGGTTCTGCTGCATGTTCCATGTTCTCTGGTTCTGCTGCAGACATGTTCCATGTTCTCTGGTTCTGCTGCAGGCATGTACCACGTTCTCTGGTTCTGCTGCATGTTCCATGTTCTCTGGTTCTGCTGCAGACATGTTCCATGTTCTCTGGTTCTGCTGCAGGCGTGTTCCATGTTCTCTGGTTCTGCTGCAGGCATGTTTCATGTTCTCTGGTTCTGCTACATGTTCCATGTTCTCTGGTTCTGCTGCAGACATGTTCCATGTTCTCTGGTTCTGCTGCAGATGTGTGCCATGTTCTCTGGTTCTGCTGCAGATGTGTTCCATGTTCTCTGGTTCTGCTGCAGGCGTGTTCCATGTTCTCTGGTTCTGCTGCAGACATGTTCCATGTTCTCTGGTTCTGCTGCATGTTCCATGTTCTCTGGTTCTGCTGCAGACATGTTCCATGTTCTCTGGTTCTGCTGCAGGCGTGTTCCATGTTCTCTGGTTCTGCTGCAGATGTGTTCCATGTTCTCTGGTTCTGCTACATGTTCCATGTTCTCTGGTTCTGCTGCAGACATGTTCCATGTTCTCTGGTTCTGCTGCAGACGTGTTCCATGTTCTCTGGTTCTGCTGCATGTTCCATGTTCTCTGGTTCTGCTGCAGACATGTTCCATGTTCTCTGGTTCTGCTACAGACATGTTCCATGTTCTCTGGTTCTGCTGCAGACGTGTTCCATGTTCTCTGGTTCTGCTGCAGACGTGTTCCATGTTCTCTGGTTCTGCTGCAGACGTGTTCCATGTTCTCTGGTTCTGCTGCATGTTCCATGTTCTCTGGTTCTGCTACAGACATGTTCCATGTTCTCTGGTTCTGCTGCAGACATGTTCCATGTTCTCTGGTTCTGCTGCATGTTCCATGTTCTCTGGTTCTGCTGCAGACATGTTCCATGTTCTCTGGTTCTGCTGCAGACATGTTCCATGTTCTCTGGTTCTGCTGCAGACATGTTCCATGTTCTCTGGTTCTGCTGCAGGCATGTTCCATGTTCTCTGGTTCTGCTACATGTTCCATGTTCTCTGGTTCTGCTGCAGACATGTTCCATGTTCTCTGGTTCTGCTGCAGACATGTTCCATGTTCTCTGGTTCTACTGCAGACATGTTCCATGTTCTCTGGTTCTGCTGCAGGCATGTTCCATGTTCTCTGGTTCTGCTACATGTTCCATGCTCTCTGGTTCTGCTGCAGACATGTTCCATGTTCTCTGGTTCTGCTGCATGTTCCATGTTCTCTGGTTCTGCTGCATGTTCCATGTTCTCTGGTTCTGCTGCAGACATGTTCCACGTTCTCCGTTCTCCTACATGTTCCATGTTCTCTGGTTCTGACTCCTGTCTGAGCTGCTGACGATGATCGCTGCTTCTCAGCTGCTTCTTCAGCCGCTTCAGACTCTCAAACTCCGCTGATGCTTTTTCTTTACACCGATGTCGTAATTCCACCTTAAACGTGGACAGCCTTCAGGTGACATCGCACCTGAGAGGCTCTGACTTCAGGTGGGAGCTGGACGTCTTCAGGCTCTCATGGCCTGACATCATTTCCGCTTGTATTGCTTCACATCTCGGGTATTTGCTTACAGGAACCAAAGTCCAGGAAATGATGCGATCAGCTGCAGGAGGATGGCGCCCTCAGAGCTCACTCAGCTGTGTCTGCACAAACCACAGCTTTCTGACAGAAGAACATTTGGCTGCAGGATTGTCCTGCATGTTTGCACTCTTTTGAACAGAGATGTTCTCCTAAAGTCCTTCTCTGACCATCTTCTGATCTATAGTCAAAGCGTTCCCAGTGATTTTTTTTTAAATGATAATGAGACAGTTTTTAGCCAAAATCTAAAAAACTGTGGTTTTCTAAGACATAGTTTCTGCAGAGCGGTCGGAGATCATTAGAAATTCACCTCTTAGTTGTGAGTGAGACTGTTGGCATGGAGTAAGCCCACCCCGGCTTCCCATCATCCATCGGTTTACACTTTCCTGCTAGCTTACAGCGCCTCACAACCCCAACCCAACATTAGCGGTGTAACAGAAATGGTGAGCAGTATCAGAACTCTCCAGCCGGGCAGTTCTGATCCAGATTCCAGCTCAGACAGGGAAAACAAAGACGTTCATGGATCATGGATTCTGTTGGTCTGCAGGTGAATGCATCAGAATAGAGTGGAGCACGGCGCTTTTGGCTCCGCCCGGAGTATTTGCTACGTAAACAAAAATGATCTTTTTCAAACTGCAGTTTAGGGTCAAATATTCAACACTAAAGGTTTTAAATCTATCAAAGAATAAACATGAAATCTGAATTATAAGATATTAAAGAACCAGTGCACCCCCCCTCCCCCCATCACTGCACAAACATCAGGTTTATTGTGTTGACTTTTCTCAACGCCTGATGCCTTCAGGGTCACACGACCAAAGTGAAACTATCTGAGAGGTGTAACACTACATGATTCAATCAGGCGTTAGTGACCTTTATATTCCATCACCTGCCTGTTCTGATGTCACTCAGGTTTTTGTGCATTTCTGCCGTTTTTCCTTTTTACGGTCAAATGAAGCTTCAGGTCTCAGAGACCTGTACACCTGAACGACTCGGCACACCTGGAACAGAGCGAGCTGTCAGGTTACCTGTCTGTTTGCACACCTGTAAATCACGGCATCTCATCACAGCCATAGAAAACGCCCGACTTTGGCCGTGAGCCTCGGCTGTAAAGAAAACATCTGGGGGGGTGGGGGTGTTGACAGGAAAATGACATGTTTAACTGGGAGGTTCTGGAACAAACGTCAACAAAGGAGGAGATCCAAATGAAGGGTTTGAGTGTCAGTGAATGCACCATCAGCCTCTGCTTGATAATGCTCTGGCCTTTCTGCAGCAAACCTGACGGGTCACGTGGAGCGGGTCGGCATGGAGAACTTTGAGCTGCTAAAGGTTCTGGGTACCGGAGGTGAGTCCTGGTCCTGTCAGGTTTCCTCTGCGGCTCTTTGGCAGCAGAGGAGTCGATCTGAACAGCAGAGACGAGCGAGGCCCCTGAGGGCCCGTCGCTGCTGGATGTTCATATAGCTTTGGAATGATCAGTGTGTGTTTGAGCACAAACCCACCTCTCTGACCCCCCCAGCGTACGGGAAGGTGTTCCTGGTGAGGAAAGTGAGCGGCCACGACACGGGGAAACTGTATGCCATGAAGGTGCTGAAGAAGGCCACCATTGTGCAGAAGGCGAAGACGGCTGAACACACGCGCACGGAGCGCCAGGTGCTGGAGCACATACGCCAGTCCCCCTTCCTCGTGACCCTGCACTACGCCTTCCAGACCGACACCAAGCTGCACCTCATTCTGGGTCAGATGTTTCAAAATAAAAGTCTGAACTGAGTCCAAGAGGCTGAAGTGAATTTGTGTTTCTCTGGTTTTGGATGAACATGGATTGTGGGGTTCTGATCCGATTCAGATTACGTGAACGGGGGGGAGCTCTTCACTCATTTGGTGCAGAGGGTTCGCTTCAAGGAGCAGGAGGCGGCCCTGTACAGCGGAGAGATCGTCTTGGCTCTGGAGCATCTCCACGCGGTAAAGGTCCACATTCCTTCTTCTGGGTTGGATGCTGGTGTGTTATACGTCTGACCTGCAGTTCTGCTGCTGCAGCTCGGGATCGTCTACCGGGACCTGAAACTGGAGAACATTCTTCTGGACTCCAACGGCCACATCGTCCTCACAGACTTTGGTCTCAGCAAAGAGTTCGATCAGGTATGGATTTTCTAAGGAACGTCTTTTTCCTCCTGAGGATTTTCAGGAAACTTCTGTGTAATCCGTCGTCTTCTCTTTTCAACGAGGTTTCAGAGAAAAGATTTGGTTCTTTGGGATATTTTTGAATTCATTTCCGTGGTCAAACAATAAGAAACGGCTCTAAAAGACCATCTTTTTATTCGTTTGATGAACTAATGGCGTGTTTATATATTTCTGTGTTTAAATTGATCCGATTCTCTGCTAAATAAATGATTGTAAACATGAAGAAATAGTTTGTTAAAAACCAACAGAGTTTAAGTCGAATGGAAATCAAATAAACGGCCGATGAGGAGAACGGTTCTGCAGGAACCTCTGGGTCTGAATCCTTTCTGCTTCCTGGTTTCTGACTCGGTCATGACGGAACGGATCATGAAGATCCATCAGAGTTCCTCTGAAATGCGTTATCTCTGTCGGATTAGTTTGTGGAACGTTGGCTCTCCTTCAGATCTGATAGGGTTCTCCGGGTTTTTCTGCAGGCTGAGCGAGCGTTCTCCGTCTGTGGAACCATCGAGTACATGGCTCCAGAAATCGTTGAAGGAGGACAGTCTGGACACGATAAGGTAGGACGCCTGTTTCCTGGCTCTAGAGGGAAGGAACCCTGAGTCTGTAAGAAGGAGAGCTTCTTGCCCCCCAGGCGGTGGACTGGTGGAGCCTGGGTGTGTTGATGTACGAGCTTTTGACGGGGGGGTCCCCCTACACCGTGGATGGAGACCAGAACTCGCACGCGGACATCGCCAGGTAGGCCTTTCCTCCTGACTGATCAGTTTGTTCAGAGGAAACTCTGCATCTGTGTGTTTCTGCAACATCAGGAGGATCCTAAAGAAGGACCCCCCCTTCCCCAAAGACATGGATCCGTTCGCCAAAGACTTGATCCAGCGGCTCCTCATCAAAGACCCAAAGAAGAGGCTTGGTTCTGGTCCGAACGGGGCTGAAAACGTGAAGACGCACCCCTTTTACCAGGTGAGTCAGACAGAACCTTCCAGAACGGTTCCTGAGGAGCACCAGAGAAACCTCCGTGTTCTGGACCCTCCAGAAAATCAGCTGGGAGGACCTGGCGGCCAAGAGGGTCCCCGCCCCGTTCAAGCCCGTCATTCGGGACGAGCTGGACGTCAGCAACTTCGCCGACGAGTTCACGGAGATGGACCCCACCTACTCCCCCGCGGCGCTGCCTCAGAACTGCGACCGCATCTTCCAGGTGGGTGGAGGGCGGCGGCGGTTGCAGGTCACGGGGAAACACGGCAGCTCTGTGGTTTGATGTGAACTGTTGACAGGGATCAAAAGCGGTTTTGTGTGTTTCCCGCTCTTTGTGTGCGACTATATTTGACACACTTCAGAGCAATCCAAGTGATGGAGTGAAGCCGTGAAAGGCCTCTGGAGGTTGCTGTAAGTCAACATGAGTCTGTCTGTGTGCCGCGGCATTCACATCCACTAAAGGCTCCTTTATGGGGGTAATTGCTGCCATGTGCGGCTCTCATTGAACTAACAGATGTGAATGACTATTTTTGATGTAGCTGGAACCACAATAAGGCCCGCAGCTCGGTGCCAGCTGATGGCTGTCTGATGTATCGCATGAAATTTCTGCTCTGATTGCCTTCTGGATCCTTGAGCTGTCTAGATCAATAGATCCATTAACTGGCTTCTCTGGCGGAATAAAAGGTTACACTTTGAGAGCATCTCCTCGTCTCTCTCGGTGACGCCTCGAGGCTTTGATTGCCAACTTCATCTTGGCTTTTTTTCCCCTCTCAGCTGCCATTCACGCGTCTGAAATCTTCTGGTCTTTATAATTTGCAACCCCAGCAATCTGTGAGCAAACGACAGCAATCCCAGCTTAAGGCGTGCACTCGCCCCCCGCCCCCCGCCGCGCCTCACAAAACAAAATTAAAATTGCATTAAGAGCGCCAAGATGTCATTTGACAGCAGAGCAATCAAATATTCAAGCTGGCAATTTCGGGCATCTTCCTCATTCATCTCCATCCTTCCGTCCATCCTCTGCTGCCGCCGCCGCGTGCCACGCAGCTGTGTGCGCGCCCAGGAGGGGGAGGGGGTGCTGGCGCCGGGCGTCCCACAGCTGGAATGTGGCGTGGGGGGGCGTTCATGGTGACAGATCATCAATGAGAACAGCTGGACAGGTGCTGCTCCCATGAGGCTTGACCTGAAACACGACGTCTTTCAGACTTTATGTTTTAAAGGGAAATAAATTCATTCCTTTTTTACCCCAAAATGTTTGTCTTTTATCCGCTGTAATTTCAGCCTCTGAAACACAGATTCTAATCTTTGATTTGATTTGATTGATCTATTCCAACTGTTACAATTACACATCAAAAATATCAAACCGTTTCAGACATTTATAATGTATTGGTTAGAATATAAAGAAAAAAAAGAACAAATATTTTAGAAGATGTTCATGTTCTCAACAGTGGAATGGAAACACGTCACATTAAATTAATTAAAGTTTATGCTTTTATATTTTAATGTTCTGTTTTTATCAGTTATATGTCATTTATTCACAGTTTCTCTGAAAACGGATCTGCTGCGTCTTTTATTATTATTTATTATTATTCTGTTTATGTTGAATGATGAGCTTTTATTGTGAAGTCTCTAAAAGGCTATTTTTAAGGCAAAGTCAGATCTGTGGAAAAATGTCTTCAAAACATGTAAAAAAGTAAAATACTAAGATATTTTTCATTGTTCGTAGTGAAAATCTGCCAATAGATTCAGTAGAATTTGTTTCATTCAAATTTCCTAAAATCAATGATGTTCTTCTATTTTAAGACTTTCAAACACATATTTTTCTCTGGTAATTCTAAATATGTCTTAAAATAAACTCGTGTTATTTAAAAAGCTTTATATTTTTAAAGGACGTTATATATTTTTCCACCAACATATATTCAATGTTAAAAGTCCCAAATGTCCACGACTCTCCTTTCTCGACTATAATCATATTAAAGTAAGACTATGGATATTTCAAGAGAAGTGTGTGATAAAAATGACATAACTGGTGTTTAGGCTGAACCCTCCGGCTTCTCCCCGCTCTCACATGTAGCTCTTCAAACTGAGAAATGGAAAAAAGTGTCTTCAAATCTGGACGGTACTAACCCTCAATGGCGCCGTCAGTGGTTGCCGGTCATCTACGATGCGTAGCTGCCAGCGCTCTGAAAATCCATCACATCAGTTTTATGAAGGTGAAAGTCGTTCTAAAACAGATCATTGCTTAGATTGAAATGGAAACTTCTGGGCTTCAGAGAACATCCATGTTCTCCACGGCACAGCGTGACGCAGAGGGAGGGATACACAGTCCCTACAGCTCCCCTAAACAACAACAAAAACAAGTTTGGACACCCCTCCGTCTCCAAACGCCGCTGCTGTAAGCGGGGTAAAGGCGGAGTTTAGATTTTGTCTTACTGTTAAACTTCTGTCCTGCTGTTAGATGCATTTGTTCTGTTATTAGTCAAAGAAACCTTCTGGTTTCCCTTAAACAAGTTTGACTCAGTTTGTTCAATAATGACTCAGATGATGTAAAGTTACTAAACGTTGTTTCTTTAGAGATATTACTTCAAATGAACTGTGTTTAAGGTCAGATGACTGCAGTTATTAAACATTTCTTGTTTTTAAAAAGCTTAGTACATTTCAAGTGTAATAAAATACTTCAACCAGCAACTCGACTCAAAGCTTTGGTGAGAGTTCGTCTCTGCTGCCATCTTTCTGCACAGGGTTACTCCTTCATGGCTCCATCCATCCTCTTCAAGAGGAACGTGGTGATGGACGACCCCGTCCAGCTGTGCGGTCCGGCGGAGAGGCCCGGGTCTGCGGCGGTGGCCCGCAGCGCCATGATGAAGGTGAAGGCGCCCCTCTGTGCTCTGAAGCGGTTTGTTTGGATTTTCTTCATCCTCTGCTGATGCTGATGCTGATGCTCTGCTGCAGGACTCCCCTTTTTACCTGAACTATGAGATGGACCTGAAGGACAGCGCTCTGGGGGAGGGAAGCTTCTCCATCTGCAGGCGCTGCACGCACAAGAAGACCGGGCAGAAGTACGCCGTCAAGATCGTCAGTAAGAGGTACGAAGAGTGTCGGTGAATCCAGAGTGCCCCCCCAAGCTAACCGTCATACAGGTTCTGAAGGTTGAATATGCTGGTAACCTGATGGATGAGTTCTGTGTTAAACACATGATACACCGTTCCTGAACTCCGTCATCCACTGTTCTGCTGTGCAGACACTCTTCTGAATTTACATTCTAGAACCTGAACCTTCATAATGTCCGAGCCGGTGACACTCACTGTAAATGTGGAACTTTTGTTCTTTCTAAAAATGTCTTCAAATGAAAGAAGAATTCTCTTTTGTATTAAAGACCGATTCACAAAGATGCTCCGTCAAGATCTGAACCCAAAAGCAAGAAACTTCACAAACCTGATGCTTTTCTTCAGTCATTTTCCCACGAACGGCTGACGTCACCTGTACTGAGCGGACATGAGGCCACTCCCACTAACAGGAAGAAACCGGCAGCCCAGACGGATTGGGGGGGGGGGGGGGGGGGGGGGGGGGGGGGGGGGGGGGGGGGGGGGGGGGGGGGGGGTAACTGTACTAAAGTGTGAAGTAACTAAGATGAGTAACTCATCAGGGCCTTTATTCCAGACGGAACGAGTTACCACCAGCAAGTAATTGTTATAAGGACTTCAGATGTAATCCGATTACTTTGGGACCCCCCCCCCCCCCCCCCCCCCCCCCCCCCCCCCCCCCCCACACACACACACACACAGCTCCTAACTTTACAATCGTTTGATTTCAAGGAATTTTCAGCCATAAAATAAAAGACAAAAAAATCACACACAGATAGAACATCTATTTAAGATCACAATTCATGATTAGAGAAGAAATAAAAGAAAGTGATGTTCTGTTCTGGTTCTGTTCTGTGTTTCTGGATCAGGATGGAGGCTCAGACTCAGCGGGAAATCGCCGCTCTGAAGCTCTGTGACGGACATCCCAACATCGTCAAGTTACATGAAATCTACCACGATCAGGTGAGCCGCTTCTGTTCTCTGTGGAAAAACTGACGAGCAGACGGAGGGGGAGCACTGGGAGCCCCCCAGCTCCTGAATGTGTGTGTGCTCCCCAGCTGCAGCGCAGAGCTGAATAGAAACGGCTGCGATTGACTGGGGCTGCTCATCAAGCTGCGCTCTCAGGCGGAGCTGCGGCTCACCCCGCTTGATGGGGAGGGGCTCCATGCGCCGGGCTGCATGCAGCTTCATTAGCCGAGGTCCTTCATGCCCTGGAGCACCACTTTAGTGCTGATGAGCTCCGTGGGGTTATTACTGTTCCTCACAGGCGTGTGACCCAGATCAAAGCAGAGCTGCCTTTGTTCCTCAGATGCAGCACTAATGAGAAACTCGGCCCCAAAGCTCAGAAACATTATTCACTTCCCACTTTATTTAGACGCTTTGATTTTTAAAGAGACCGCTCCATCCGGACATCAGGAGGTCAGACATCCATGTTGACGCACAGTTCAGGAAAACCTGTTCGGGTGTGAGATCTACAGAGTTTTCTTGAGCAGAATCTTGCTGTTTGCTGCAGCTGCACACGTTCCTGGTTCTGGAGCTGCTCGAAGGAGGAGAGCTGCTGGAGCGGATCCGCAGGAAGCAGCACTTCAGTGAAACGGAGGCCAGCCGCATCATGCGCAGGCTGGTTTCTGCCGTCAGTCACATGCACGACGTGGGCGTGGTGCACCGGGACCTGAAGCCAGAGGTACGGCACCTCCAGATTCTTCTGAGCACTTTGTGAGAACAGACTGACAGGATCTTGGAGGAGGATTGCTATGTTTTTCTGAATGTATCGGCCATTTGTCCCTCTGACTTTTCTCCAAAGGCAGAGTAAAAAGAGTTTGACCCGAAACGGGTTCAGAGGGACCCAGTCAGTGTTGATGCAGCAGGCTCTGAAGTGAAATGATGATGGTGAACAGAAGAAAACATGACTGCTGTCCGTGTCTCAAATTGCCTCGTAGAACCTGCTCTTCACAGATGAGAGTGAGAACTCGGAGATAAAAATCATAGACTTTGGCTTTGCTCGTCTCAAACCACCAGACAACCAGCTGCTGAAGACTCCCTGCTTCACGCTGCAGTACGCCGCTCCAGAGATTCTCAAGTACGACGGCTACGACGAGTCCTGCGACCTGTGGAGTCTGGGGGTCATACTGGTACGTCAACCTGCTGCAGCTGCCAGCAGCTTCTGCACAGATGATGCTTCAGATCAGCAGACGATCAGGAGTCCAGTTCCTCCTGTCGCTTCAACTTCATTTAGTCTTTAAAAAATTACAAAAACAAAAACTGTTAAATAAATGAAAATTTGATAAATGCTTTTCTGCCGTTGATTTTAAGGGAACGCCCACCGAACCGAACATGTGGTTCCTTTACCAGCTGCAGAACCTCAATGCTTTCAGAGTTTGATTTTTTACAAATGGACGGACTCGGATCATAAGTGAGGAAATTACAAAGAAAGGAGTTTAACACCGGAGATGTCACCGACGAAACAAAGAAAACACACACTAACCTACTGTAATTCATAATGACAGTAACACACTGACTTACTGTAACTCAATAAATTACCGTTACTCAAAAGACTTGACGTAACTTTCTGACTTACCGTAACTTTCTGACTTACCGTAACTTTCTGACTTATCGTAACTTTCTGACTTACCGGAACTTTCTGACTTACCGGAACTTTCTGACTTACCGTAACTTTCTGACTTACCGTAACTTTCTGACTTACCGTAACTTTCTGACTTATCGTAACTTTCTGACTTACCGGAACTTTCTGACTTACCGGAACTTTCTGACTTACCGGAACTTTCTGACTTATCATAGCTTTTTGACGTACTTTAACTTTCTGACTTACCGTAACTCTCTGACTTACCGGAACTCTCTGACTTACCGGAACTCTCTGACTTATCGTAACTTTCTGACTTACCGGAACTCTCTGACTTATCGTAACTTTCTGACTTACCGGAACTCTCTGACTTACCGGAACTCTCTGACTTACCGGAACTCTCTGACTTATCGTAACTTTCTGACTTACCGGAACTTTCTGACTTACCGGAACTTTCTGACTTATCATAGCTTTTTGACGTACTTTAACTTTCTGACTTACCGTAACTTTCTGACTTACCGTAACTTTCTGACTTACCGTAACTTTCTGACTTACCGTAACTTTTTGACTTACCGTAACTTTCTGACTTAACGTAACTTTCTGACTTACCGGAACTTTCTGACTTATCATAGCTTTTTGACGTACTTTAACTTTCTGACTTACCGTAACTTTCTGACTTACCGTAACTTTCTGACTTACCGTAACTTTTTGACTTACCATAACTTTTTGACTTACCGTAACTTTCTGAATTACCGTAACTTTTTGACGTACCGTAACTTTCCAAAAACCGTAATATTTCCGACTTACCGTAATTTTCTGACTCATCGTAACTTTCAGACTTACCGTAACTTTCTGACTTTGCGTAACTTTTTGACCTACCGTAACTTTCTAAATTACCATAGCTTTTCGACGTACTTTAACTCTCTGACTTAGCGTAACTTTTTGACTTACCGTAACTTTCCGACACACCGTAACTTTCCAACAAACCGTAACATTTCCGACTTACCGTAACTTTCTGACTTATCGTAACTTTCTGACTTACCCTAACTTTTTGACTTACCGTAACTTTCCGACACACCGTAACTATCCAACAAACCGTAATATTTACGACTTACCGTAATTTTCGGACTCATCGTAACTTTCTGACTTACCGTAACTTTCTGACTTACCGTAACTTTCCGACACACCGTAACTTTCCAACAAACCGTAACATTTCCGACTTACCATAATTTTTTGACTTACCGTAATTTTTGGACTTATCGTAACTTTCTGACTTACCGTAATTTTCTGACTTACCGTAACTTTCCGACACACCGTAACTTTCCGACAAACCGTAACTTTCCGACAAACCGTAACTTTCCGACAAACCGTAACTTTCTGACTCATCGTAACTTTCTGACTCATCGTAACTTTCTGACTCATCGTAACTTTCTGACTCACTGTAACTTTTTGACTTAGTGTAACTTTCCAACGTACCGTAACTTTCCGACTTACCGTAAATCTCTGACTTGCTGTATTTCGTCTTAGATTAATAACGAGGACAAAGCAGAGATTTCTGGATCAGAAACATCGACTTAAGTCAAACTTAGAAAAGGAAATGAGAACAGAGAAGGGAGAATAAACCACACAAACCGCAGGACTGGGTGATGGTTGGTTGTGCCGTCATTTAGCGCCAGTACTGTTTGCGTGGGAGCATCAGTTTGGGTTAGAAAGGTTTGATGACATATCGGCTGACGTTCTGTGTACGACTGCCTGCAGGCCCGAGAGTAGAGGCTGAAGAAGAGGGGGTGGGATCACAGCAGCTCTCCAGCTGCTCCCCTTCCATTGTTTTTAATGAGAACCTGATGTGATGTGACCAAGGCGAGAGTATCCCGCTCATGATCCTCCTGGTCCAGCAGAATGAAAGCAGTGGTGGTCTGTCAGGAGCTCCTCTTTAGCAATGGGTGATGATGCTGACATGGTGTCCTCCTCCCCGCAGTACACCATGCTGTCTGGACAGGTGCCCTTTCAGTGTCAGGAGCCCAGCCTGACTCACACCAGCGCTGAGGAACTCATGAAGAAAATCAAGCAGGGAGACTTTTCTTTTGAAGGGGAGGCGTGGAGGAGTGTGTCCCAGCAGGCCAAAGACCTCATTCAAGGTGAGAACTGCTGACAAAACTGACCTCTGTCATTAGAACTGATGTGTTTGGAACCTTTTTGGTCCCTCAAAGTTCATCTTTGGAGAGGCTTTTGACTGAGGCATGACTCAGCACTTTTAGAGTGTAGCAGAAGCTGAAGCAGACGGGACATCTCCCGCCTGCTCTGCTCCACTTTCAGAGCTGCGCTCCTTATTTTTTGTAGGAATCACTCAGGACTAGCTTGGCAATGTTTTTACCAACACTGGACTGACACTAAAATACAACCGATGTAGTCAAACGTCAGACAGACCGCCATGGTTTCAGGTCATTGTTGGTTCTTCTCCTCTCAGGGTCATTGCCAGTTTCATGGATATAAAAATAAAAGAGCTGTGCTGGACAGTTTCAGTGGAGCCAAAGGAACCAGGCGGTTCCTTCATGAAGACTTTACTTTGTTCTGGATCCCAAACAGGAACTTGAGTCTGCTGCAGAAAAATGATCTGCAGAAGTTCTTCTTTTGCTGCAGTAGCTTCTGCGTATGAAAACACCAGGAAGGACTACACAGAAACCGTTTTTAAGGCGCTTTTAGAGGTTCTCAGCATTTAACCGTTTTGTTTGGAAACTTACCAAAGGAGGTCAAATTCTCTCCTTTATTTGTGCTTTTGTTCCTCTTCCTTTTCACCAAGACTCCCTTCAGTCGTATTTTTTTCTGTGGTTGACCTAAAACTCTTGGGTCAGAACCACAGCTGCTCCAGTGGAGAAACTCCACCTGAGTTTTCCCACAAACCTTCCACAGCGATCTGTAGAACCTCAGACGACCTGCAGGCGTTTGGAGGAGCCAGGTGACCTGGATCTTCAGTCTGAGTCCTCCTGTTGCTGCGGAGCTTGTTCTGCGGCTTCGCTCTGGTTCTCTGAACATCCTCGCTGCTTTTGACCTGCAGTAGTGACTGAATGTGAGGAGAACAGACTGACAGCTTTTCCTCTCCTTAAAGAAACGTGGTCCGTTTGTGCCTCTGAGCTTCTCCTCCTCTGTGATGTTCTCATGCCGCGTTACTCTGATCCCACGGCTGTAGGAGGAGGATTCTAGTGGGTGTCACAAGGATGCTTCACTTCAGGGCACAGGAGATCAGAACTTTACAGAGAATGTTCTGAAGCTACGAAGGCCCACAATCTCTGTGCTCATCCTGAAGACCAGATTATGCAACGCAGAGAAAGTTTGTAGAGGTTGAAGACGCATCTCTGAATCTGTTTCTGTCCGTGTTTATGCAGGTTTTACAGAAGGAGAATGGGGATTGTTTGTATTTAGTTTGAGTCATTTTCAGGGCAAAGTTTCTCCTTACTGATGTCGTTTCCAGAAAAGATGCCACATTAAGCACAGCAGCTCCACTTACTGCCACAGCTAACAGTGACACTGGGATCAAACCAAACCCAGCGTGGCTCACTGGTTCAGAAAATGCTGCCCTCTGTAGGTGTGTGTTAGACCTTCTGCAGGAGGTGACGTCCGTTTCTTTCCCTCGCAGAGCTGCTGACCGTGGATCCAAACAAGAGGATCAAGATGTGTGGACTGCGCTACAACGCGTGGCTGCAGGACGACAGCCAGCTGTCCTCCAACCCACTCATGACGCCGGACATCCTGGGATCCTCCACCGCCACCGTGCACACCTGTGTCAAAGCCACCTTCAACGTGAGGGCAGCAGATGAAGATGGCCTCCGCTGTGCACGTGTCTGAGTAACCGCCCTCCTCTCTTTCTTTTCAAGGCATTCAACAAGTGCAAGCGAGAGGGTTTCCGCCTCCAAACGGTGGACAAGGCGCCGCTCGCCAAGAGGAGGAAAATGAAGAAGACGAGCACGAGCACGGAGACGCGCAGCAGCTCCAGCGAGAGCACACATTCCTCCTCCTCCTCCTCCCAGTCTCAGGAGAAGACTTCTCCGGGAGAAGCCAACCCTCACAGCACCCCGGTCAGCACTCCCGTCACCGTGGCAACGGACTCCGAGGACCCAACAGAACCCCCCACCTTCCACTTCTCACAGTGAGGCAGAGGGGTGGAGGTCCCGATTCCCTCCGTTAGGGGATCCTCCCTCGATGCACGATCATCTCTAACCGAGCATGCGGCGGAGCGTCCGACCTTCTCAGCAATAGTTGGCCTTTCCATTGACTTTGACACACAAGGGAGCCGTTTATGGGCGGAGCTTCACTGTTCTCTGGCTGCCTCTGCTGCCTCGGGTCAGACAGACCCCTCGGTACCGTCAGATAGACCCCTCGGTACCGTCATCCGGTCACAGAGTCCGTCTGCAGCCACCAGTGTTTGCATCAAAGAAGGCAAGAGTCTCTGAAAGGCCGATCGTTTTATTTTTACACGGATTTTCCAAACCAAACTTTATTTATAAAAAGAATTATTGTTAACTTATTTCCGTTTAAAAGGTTTGATGGAAAACCTGTCGTCCCTCTTAGTCTCTTTGTATTTATTTCAAACACGAGTTAAGGTTATGAATCTGAGATTATCACTCCAGGATTCTCAGATTATCAAAGAAAATCTTTCCAGAGATTGGAGGATATTCTGAGCTGAGATGAACCTCTGGAACTTCTTTTGTTCCTTAGATTAAGGAATCAGAAATGATCCTGATGATCTGTAGTTTGATTCCTCTTTGGGAAGCCCCGCCCTCTGCCGTGCTGCCACCTTAAAAGCAAAGATTTGGTGTTTTTTTGGGGGGGGGTCTGTTTGGGGGCTCAGATTGACGCTTGCTTGGCAGTAGAACCATCTGGATTGAAGATGTTTGGTCTGATAATGTTCTTCCAGCTGTTCTTCTGGATTCTACTTTCTAAAACTCCTTTAGATTCTGTTTCTCTTAAGTCATTCTGATCATCAAAGCAAAATAATCTGAGGAATTTAATCTAGAAAAAACGGCCAAACCGACCCCCCCGCCCCCTCTCACTAATTAGAGATGTCTCACTTTCTACTGTCAGAAAGAAACTTCATCTGAAGAGATTCCAGAACAGAAAGTTCTGCAGGTTTGAGTCTGAAACCGATGTCCATCCAGCTTGGAGAATATCAGAGAACCCGAAGAACCTTAGAGAACCTCAGAGATCCATCATCCACTCATGGAGGGACTGTGAACAGAAGAGAACCTTCCCAGGAACCAGAGACCAAAACGAGTCCAAGAACACGAGGAGGACTCATCTAGGAGGTCATGAAAGAAGCAGGAGAAGAAAAGAGGGTCAGAGGTCACTGGTCTCAGTTCAGGTCAGAGGTCATGATCCAACAGTCAGAAAGAGACTTTTGGACAAACATGGATCTGTGAGAGAGTTGAAACAAGAACCCAGAGGAACATCTGGATGATCCACTAAACTTCTGAACAGATGTTCTGATCCGACACAAGAGGAACTTTCTGGAACATCTCCAAACATCTGGACTCAGACTCTCAGGGTCCGACATGGAGGTGGGAGTGTGATGGTGTGGAGCTGAATGTCCTCTATCCGAACAAAGATCCAAACTCAACAGCAGGTCCACCTCTGAAAGGATCAGCACGAAGGTTCTGGAGAGTTCTGGTCAAAGCGTGGACTGAGATCTGCCCGAGGTTCAGTTTGATGACCAGAAACCGGCAGGAGGAGGTCTTTGGAGCAGAAGTTCTGCTGAGACCACAGACACACCCCCCGGTCTGGTGGACTTCTGTGTGACAGTTTGATGGATGAATGAGAAGCTGCAGCTTCTTCATCTTTGGGTTCATTTCTGGGTCTGCTGGGAGAAGACTTCCTGATCAAACTTCACAAACTGCTGCTGTACTTGTAGAAGACATGGAAGAACATAAAGTCTTCTTGTCCTCACAGAGGAGCAGGAATGGTTAGGCCTGAAGACTACAAAGCCCTCATCTTCCTCTGCTGGCGTCGGTTCCCCGCTGCTGCCTCATTAAGCCTCTTTCCTTTTGTTTGGGTGTATTAATAGCTCAAGTGGAGGAAGAGGAAGAGTGTCCTAAATTGAGCTCTCCTCTGGGAGCCAGCCTCCATTAGCTGCTGCGCTGCACTGAAAAGAAAGAAGCGGCTTCTCCGTCCCTGCAGGGCCCGGCTCAGCCGAGCGTCACAGGGATTTGCACCCGCATCCCTCCGGGCTCTTTTCCTTCAGTTCAAGTTTATTATGATGAGCAGCTTCAATGAATGAGGAGAAATAGAGGAAGGTTTGGATTGAAGCTCCCGTCTTCTCCTGTTTTGAAACCTGTTTTGGTTCATCTGGCTCGGAGCGAGTCGTGGATCAGAACCTTCAGAAATGCAGAGTCAGATGAAGGTGGAGCTGTCCGTGGTGCTGTAGAGCTGAAACTACCAACACCTCATGGTCCTGCTGACCCCAGGAAATCAGGGTCACAGTTAAGTTCAGACCATAAAGAGCTTTTTCCTGAAGCACTTACAGCTTCTGTAGATGTTGGTGGTTCTGAAAGTCTGTTTTGTCCAATAAAATCCGTTTTCAAGCGTGTCTGACTGACCAGGCTGAAGTGACTGGATCGACTCCAGTAGCTCATCAGTCTGTGAAGGCCACATGTTTTCTGAACTGAGACGTCCAGCTCTGGAAGGCTGACCATTCCTTCCTCCCAAAACCTCTCTGCTCTCAGGGACGGACCAACCCATTTCTCTGTACAGTTTGGTTCTGGTTAGGATCCGATCTGCTGGGTCTCCTGAGATGATCAGTGAGGACATCTCTGCTGCCCGGATTTCTCTGAAGCATTAGCTGTACAGACAGGTACGAGTCCTCCTGCAGACCTCCAGTCCGCCACTAGAGGGCAGTGTTTGACAGAGGATGGAAGAGGAAGTAAAGTTTTGAAGGTTCAGAAAAACTTCAAAAAGAATTAAGTTTAACTGTCAAACTGCGAGCATAAAAAACATGAAATCAAGGATCTGAATTAAAAACATATATATATATATATATATATATATATATATATGTATATATATATATATATATATATATATGTGTATATATATATTAAAGTTTTATGAATTAAAAAATGTCTTATCACTGAAAAGGAAACCTTTAAGCTTTGCATTCATGTAAAGGTATTTATTTTTAATAGATTTACTGCTTTTATTTTGTAAATATTACACACAAACAGGAGAGGTGGTGGTTACAGTTATTATTTATGTATTTATATTTTTCCACTTTACATTTGTGCATTAAACTGTTTAGTTTACAGGAATTTAGTCATTTTATTTGATGTGATTCTGTTTTCTGCATCATTTTCTCCAAAGTTTTCTTCATAAAACAGCTGCTTGTGTTTCGGAGCCAAAGATGGTTTGATTTTGCTGCAAAATATTAAAAAAACAAAAAACAAAGCCCATTTCTCTGTGCGCTCTCTGTGGTTTCAGCCACTTGCACACACAACAATGCAGAAGATGCACTTACAGAGCACTTTCCTCAGGCTGATTCTGTGGGCAGCCGGCAGCACAAACTCATTATACTGCGCGCTCTCCAGGTGCATGATATCTCTTTTCTTTGAAATCTCTTTGCACTAATATGCAATCCATTACTAAACAATGTGTGCTGTTCTGTGGGCGAATTTTCAGATGGAGCTCATCTCTAAAATCTATCTGTGAGCTTCTCTGGATGGAAACTCAGACTAATACAGAGAAAGATGCAAACAGAGAGGATCTTCAATGCTATTTATCTATATGTATGCATGCAAACATCAGGGAGAGTAAATGTAGGTTTTATAGAGCAAAAGGAAAACAAAACACAAACAGGATCTTTAGTTCCCAAGTTTGAAACGCAGCTGGAAAAACAACAAATTAAAAGACTATTCTTGTGCAGTGAATGTAGAGCTATAAATGCTTGATAAACTACATAGTTTTAGTTAATTCGAAATCAAACATTTACATTGATCAGTTTCTTAGGGTTTTCAGAAACAAAAGGGGATTTGCTCCTGTAAACAGATTTTATTCCTGAAAATTCCTGAATGCTGTTCAACCAGTTGATCTATCAGAAGAAATCCTTTTGATAAGAAATTCTGTCTCCAATGACGTCCGGCTTCATCACTTCCGGCTTCATGATGTCCGGCTTCATCACTTCCGGCTTTGTGACGTCCGGCTTCATCACTTCCGGCTTCATGACTTCCGGCTTCATCACTTCCGGCTTCATGATGTCCGACTTCATCACTTCCGGCTTTGTGACGTCCGGCTTCATCACTTCCGGCTTCATGACTTCCGGCTTCATCACTTCCGGCTTCATGACGTCCGACTTCATCACTTCCGGCTTTGTGACGTCCGGCTTCATCACTTCCGGCTTTGTGACGTCCGGCTTCATCACTTCCGGCTTCATGACTTCCGGCTTCATGACTTCCGGCTTCATGACGTCCGGTTTCGTGACGTCCGGCTTCGTGACGTCCGGCTTCGTGACGTCCGGCTTCGTGACGTCCGGTTTCGTGACGTCCGGCTTCGTGACGTCCGGCTTCGTCACGTCCGGCTTCATGACGTCCGGCTTCATCACGTCCGGCTTCATGACGTCCGGCTTCATCACGTCCGGCTTCGTGACGTCCGGTTTCGTGACGTCCGGTTTCGTGACGTCCGGCTTCGTGACGTCCGGCTTCATCACTTCCGGCTTCATGACGTCCGGTTTCGTGACGTCCGGTTTCGTGACGTCCGGCTTCGTGACGTCCGGCTTCGTCACGTCCGGCTTCATGACGTCCGGCTTCATCACGTCCGGCTTCATGACGTCCGGCTTCATCACGTCAGGCTTCATCACGTCCGGCTTCATCACGTCCGGCTTCATGACGTCCGGCTTCATCACTTCCGGCTTCATGACGTCAGGCTTCATCACGTCCGGCTTCGTGACGTCCGGCTTCGTCACGTCCGGCTTCATGACGTCCGGCTTCATCACTTCCGGCTTCATGACGTCAGGCTTCATCACTTCCGGCTTCATGACGTCAGGCTTCATCACGTCCGGCTTCGTGACGTCCGGCTGTTTTTCCTTTGTGGTCTAAATTCTGTTCAGTTTTGTATGGACAGAAATGAGGAGGAAGACGCTGTTTTCATGTTTTCAGCCTGAGCAGCAGAGAGCGGTGAAGCGGCTGGACGGGGAAGGTCTGCTTCTCCGCTTCGGAATCCTTCAGAACCTTCTCGCCGGTCGGGGTTCCTCACTGCATTGATGGTTCTGAACCGTAACCTGAGCTTTGGAAAGAACCTTACTGGCGTTCTGTGCACGTGCGCCTCAAGCTGGACCCTAAAGTGCCCCCCCCCGTCCCTTTGTTGCCCCGGCTTGGCTGTTCTGCTGCAGCCCAGGAGCCCATCAGGGCAGCTCCTATTATCCAGCTTCCTGCCCCCACAGTCCCATCCTGCCCCGCTCTGCCCGTTCCCAAAGCGACTGGCATTCCTGGGGGCCACCAGAGAAGCGGCTTTAGAGGGACGCCCCCCCGGCTCCTGGGTGGCCTCTTGTGCACAGACTAGGAGAGGGAGGGGACAATGTCTTCTTAATTGACTGGGCGTCTTGGGCAGAGTGCAGGAATTTGCAGGAGGGGATAGTTGGGATGAGCGGGGGGGGGGACCTGTGAATGTCCACAGTCCAGCCGGGAGGGGGGTCACTGACCCGCTCAGATTGATTTCCGTTTGATTTACAACACTTCCATGGATTCAGGATGGGGGGCTTCTCGTTTACCCCCCCATCCTGAGTGTTTTCTCTCTTTAGTGTCTCATTTTCTGAACCATCTCGAGGACAGAACGCCACGCAGCAGGCGTCCAGGTTTGGATGCAGTGGGAGGGGGGGGTTTGGTGGAGCATCTCCACATGTGGTCCCCCCCCCCAGGTGTCCTCACCCTAATCCTGTTCCGTGTGTCCCCCATTAGTACTGATGGAGCAGCCATTGTGTCCTCAGCCCAGTCACCTTGAGTCTGTAAAGTCAGCGGCGTCATGTTTGGACTGCTTCCCACAGCCGCCGGTCTCCATGACGACCACACATCCCACCCACCGACTAACCTCCAGCTTCTGACCTAATCAGGAGCTGAATCTGAAGTAAAGTTTGCATTTGTGTGAAAGGAGCCTCTACAGTGCTGGGACTGAATCACCAGAAGCTGAAGATCAATGAACCGGAATTATTGATCGATGGAAACGTTGACTCCAGGTTGGTGACATCACTCAGTGAAGCAGAACCAGATGGATCCAGATCCGGATCCGATTAGTTTGTGGGGATTCAACAATCTCCTTTGATCTATTTGAAGGTTTAAATGAGAAAAAGATTTCTGACATTTTCAGAGTCAGTTTAATGATTTCAGGAGTTAAGGAGTTTAATGAATCTTGTTTCCGGTAAATCTCACTTCCTCAGAAAAAAAAGTGCAGAATCAGTTGTCTGATCAAATGAATCCGTTTGGGATTCATGGCTCGTAATGAT